>JANRMT010062813.1:36347223-36392245 GCA_026402145.1 Polypterus bichir lapradei | reverse complement strand
AAAATTTTTCCTTTTCTTTTTCATACCTTCTTTAACACACTACTTCTCCGCTGCGAAGCGCGGGTATTCTGCTAGTAGATAATATAGGTTTATGCACCAATAAGAAAATGTCCTACTTGTTGGACCAATCTTATGCTTACTTAGTTGACTTCCTGGAACAGGTAGTATCAAGATAAGAGAACTGTATGGTATATAGTAGATGACTGCAAGAGAGCATAAGAATACTGAACTATAAACATGTTTGTGTTAAGGATCTCCATTCAGCTATCTGAAAACTTATCTTTGTATTAGCTAAACCTTTCCTAAGTTATTTTACTCTGTGGTGTTTTTTCTATAAATCAAAGTCATCCTAATATTTTTACTTTGGATTATTACTGTATCAGCCTTATGATGAAGACCGTTTTTTTCCGCGAATTTGTATAACTGGAGTTACATCAGTCTTCATATTAGAATGAACATTAATAGATAATTCCCCAGAGCTGGATGATATTTTTCCTGCTTGTTTCAGGGGGAAGTTGAAATAAAAATAAAAGTACTGAAGAAAAATTAAGGTTGATGTCTTTTTTTAATATTATGCTTTAGCATCTTTGTATCAAATCTTTACAGGATTAGGGAATATGAACTTGTATCCCATTTAAGCAATAGTCTCAATTTGTCACTTTGCCATTTGCCTGGTTAGTTAATTTTTCCACTGTACGATTTTCATACTACCCTTCTGCATTGATCATTGTTTCAGTTCTTCATATATGGTGATGTGCATCCCTTTCTAATTCAATATACTATGAAAGCAAAATGCAGAAAATATGTTTATAGTTATTTATGCCTGTGTTGTTAAATTTCATATTATTATTGTAAAAAAATAACATTTTTGTGTATCTTTATACTAGCCTTATGAAGATGTCAGTGTTGTTGCCTGGAACAGGCAGGTGCAGCACATCTTGGCATCAGCCCATCCTAGTGGTAAGGCTGTTGTTTGGGACCTCAGAAAAAATGAACCAATAATTAAAATCAGTGACCACAGCAACAAAGTAAGTGGCTGAACTAAAGTTTCAAATTAACATTTTTTTAAGTAATTATCAGTAAAGTTTGTGTCATGTACAAAAATCTGTAGCAAATTAAATACGCGCATAAAATGTGGCATATGCAAAAATTTGGGTGCAGTTGAAATAAGTCCAGTGGACCACGACTTGCAAAGGATTGGGACTCTCATGGGGTTTATTTTGTGTAGGAATGCTGTTAAGTGGAGTTCTTGTTGGTTTGTACTTTGTTGTCAGCTGGACCATTTTTTCCTGGTGGCTGGATTTTCTATTAGCATGATGTATGTTTCATTTTACCCTGAGTTAATTGAACTCTGTATTATTAGTTCATGTTTATCAGTCCTTTTGTTTCCAAATGGACTGATTTTTCCACTAAAAATATTTCTTGTACCATGGTTTCATGTATTTTTTTTTTTATTCAAGAGTTAATACATCTCTCTGAAACTATTCACCTAAATCTGAAATATTTATTAATGTTAATCTTGCCTCATTATGTATGTTTGAGTTCCAGGTTTGTATTTTTGTGGAGGCTGGCCCGGACACAGACAGGCAATCATGTTCATGTCACCCACAAACACGTTTATTTACAAGTCCCAACTATTTACAAGGGTGCCACACAAACCCCCAAAGTCCTGGCCACACAATGCCTTACTTTCTTCAGGCTGCCTCCTTGCCTCCTCCAGCAAGCTCAGTCCACTCCACTCCCGACTCTCGCCCCGAATGAAGGGTAGCGGCCCCTTTTATCCACACCTGGATGTGCTCCAGGTGCTTCCGGGCAATCTCCCGCCGACATGCCCCAGTGTGGCAGAAGTGCTGGCTGTATCCCCGGAAGCACTCCAGGTGTCCCTGCTCCTCTTAGACCACCGCGCTTCCTGGTGTGGAGGAAGTGCTGAGGTCCAGGGCTCCAAAGGCATGGGGGCGCCCCCTGGTGGTGACCACGGGCCCCTACAGGGTAGTGCTTCAAAGCTCTGTACCCAAGTCCCCCAAAGGAACCAGGGCGGTCACCCCCAGATGGTCTGGGGAAGGTGCAAGCCCTCCTCCGGTTCTCCTGGGCGTCCCGGCCGGGACGCCAGTCCAGCCACCTCTGACAATTTGCATGTCTATTTTTGGTAAAGTGTATGTGTATTGTCACCAATCACAATTCACTAAATCAGAATGTTTTAATACAGAACTAATTTATCGAATAACTGATTTTATGTACTTGGCAAGGGCTGGTCATCTAAAACAGTGATAGAAAAAAAACTTCTTCATAGTAAATAGTAGAAGCATTAAACAAATTACAGTTGTTGAGCAAAGTGTCTTTGGGATCATCCCAATTTTTTTGAATAATTAGGTGATAAGATACATTTATAAAAGTTATTTTTATACAATTGCTTAATGACAAAAGTACAGTAGTTATATTTACTGTATATAAAACAAATGGCAAAATCAGCAAAACTATTTAAAAAATATTTATGTACCAGGCACCTAGACCTTACTAATTGCAGTTGTTGAATTGGAAATAACGGCTTCCTTTTTAACTCTTGAACACTATTTTACTGATTCTTGGATCAATATATTTTTTATCAATAATATTTATAGGGATAAACAAACACTACTGAGTTTGCTTCACCGTGAGTTTGGCAAAAGCACAGAAGTGTTCAGGAACTTCACAAAACTATGTATACGGTATACTATATTGCACTCACAGAGTTCCAGCTTTGGGTCACACATTAGCCATGCCACTTCAATTGTTTAAAGTCAGGGCTCTGGGCATAGCTCTAATGTCTTGTTTTCAATCTATCAGTGCAAGTACTTTGCACATTTTTCTTCCATTAAGAAGTTAGAAATTCCTTGTAAACCGTAATCCACCCTTCATTATTATTATTTCACAGGACCTTGTTTCGACTGGAGTAGGGAGATAAGGAGGGTTTCTTTAAGTCTTGTTTTAACTTACAAGGGCAGAACAAGGCTGGTTATGCATGCAAATCAGCCATGTGGTGCTGACAAGAGTCAGTGTCATTGTGACAGTAGTCATAATATTCTCATTATTGTCAGCTATTGTACCCATCAAATAAATATATTACAAGTCCCATGTGGGTTCAAATCTAGCTGGATAGGGTTGTGACATCATGCATGCTTAAAGCAGATCAGGCAGTAATCATACCATAAGCATGCGTGAAAGTTTGTGCATAACTGATACAGGTCTGTGATGTCATGCTGGCCTCACCAAGCATCATGGGGTTCTTGTCTAAGCTGCCTGCACAGCGAATATCCAGTAATGCTTTGGCAAATTTTACTGATCAACACAAAATATTTGTGTGTTGTATATTCAGGTATCCTTTACTTTTTAAGTAATTGTCTGTTACAAAATATAAAGATTTAAAACACTGGGAAAGAAAACAAATCGTTACTTTTAAGAAAAACAAAAACAAAATTTATTCAAATATCAATACAGCATGGAGAACGGTCAGACTGCGATCTGATCATTAGGAATGTATATTTGATGCTTGCGTTACAGCTTCTATTTAAACGTTTTGTTATTTTGGCTAAGTTAAAGTATCCAGAATATATGAAAGCAGTAATTATAATGAGGTATTGTTCAGAAGAATTTATATGATAAATATTTTAGAAAAAAATATTACTTCATAGTGTTAAATCAAACCCAATGCCTTAAGTTCCTGGTGAAATTTGCGTTTATTATATATTTAGTTTTGTATTATTTCTTTGTAAGTCGTCTTTTGTAAAATTGCACATTGTAGATGCATTGTTCAGGAATGTTATGGCACCCTGAAGTTGCAACACAATTGGTCTTAGCATCTGAAGATGATCGGTTACCAGTTATTCAGATATGGGATCTGAGATTTGCCACTTCACCTCTTAAAGTGTTGGAAAACCACACTAGGTAATAAAACACTTTTATTAAGCTTAAATGGCATAATTGTCTTTCTTTTAAGTAAAACTAGAAGTAGTTTCATCAGTATGTATTTCTGAAAAAAGGTTCAGTTTGAAAGGGCTATATAAACATTGATTGATTAAATGAGCATAAATTATTGTTATTCAATAAATATTTTTCCTATTTAATTTTACTTGCAGCATTAATATGTTTGCATTTTATATATTTTTTACTGTGTTTTTGAAGGGGAATCCTTTCTATTTCTTGGAGCAATGCTGATCCAGAATTACTCCTAAGCAGTGCAAAAGACAACAGAATATTATGTTGGAATCCAAACACAGGAGAGGTTAGATAACTAATCATTTATGGATTTCAATATGAGACATGTATTATCTAATTTATACATAACTGTCTTGCTTTTATTCTCATCAAAGTATGTATATATTAACAGGTTATTTATGAGCTTCCAACAAGTAGCCAGTGGTGTTTTGATGTCCAGTGGTGTCCTAGGAATCCTGCCATTCTTTCTGCTGCTTCATTTGATGGTCGGATCAGCATTTACTCTGTAATGGGTGGCTGTCTTATGGCCCAAGAACAAAGCAGTGCAGATAAGGTGTCTGTAATAATGTTTCTATTTATTCCTAGTTTAATCAATTTCAATTGTAACATTGTTTAATGTAGTATAATTATGAGTTTCATTATTGTAATAATCATTTTAGCAATGTTTAACTTATACAGTGTTAAAATCCTTTCTGTGTTTTGCTGATTTTAATATTAGTTTTGGCTAGTTTATGAAGAGGCCATTTAATATTTTATTTATCATAAATACAACCAGCTGACCTATCTTTTTTTGTATAGTTTCTTTTACTGTAGCAGTTATAATTGCATGTAATAGAGACAAGTAAAAAAGAAAGAAAAAAAATGCTGACAGCAAATGAACTTGGAGACTGAAGAAAGCAAAAGACACAGCTTTGTTTTGAAATCATTTTTTTGTGGAACAAGGATTAAAAGAGATTACTGAATGTGTACATACCATGGCAAATGTTGGTATGTTTAGTTCTAAGGCTAAAAAGTAGGCATGAGAGATGGTTTCGAGCAGAATATAGCTATAGCCTCTAATTTACACTCAGATATGAATTTGTACAGTGTGCCAGTTTACTAAGACATCAGTGTCTTGTAGCGTGATCAGTTGTGAGTACATTCATTTTTTAACTATTAGCCTTTAAAGTTAAAATTGCTGCATGTAATTTGAAAATACCTATATGCAGAGTATAATGTAAATGATGGAGAACAAGCACATAGTAAATAATGAAGACTGTTTTTCTACCAAAAATATGCAAAATAAGCTATTACACAGATTTATAGTGTTCCATATGAAAGTAAGACTTAATCATATGATACCACTCCAATTTGATGTTTCCTTAAAAGTATGCTCTCAGTCATTGATCAGTAAATGAGAGACTTCCAAAGCAGCAGTGAACATGGGAGAATAAAACGTAACTGCTTTTAAAACCGGTTAATTCAGCTTAATGTCATACATAACCTTCCCTGACAGTCCATTCAGCTCCTAACCCACTTCCATTACATAGTTAAAGCAAATTGGAGCATATGGTTAACCCTGAACAAGATGCCAGTCTATGATGAAGAAAACTTATCCATAAACTCTTGCTCACTTTTACTGAATCAGTTGAATTAACTTGCATATATTGGAGTACATTTTGTAAACCCTTGATACTATAGTGAGGATATGTGCAATCTACAGTGATGATAACCAGTCCCGTAGTCAAACCCTGCAGTATCAGGACAGTGCACCGTGATAGATATTTGATTAATTGATAATGTAAAATCTGAATGTTTCTATTTTATATTTAAGCCCCAGCTATTTTCCTAGTACATAACAGGTTATGCTTCATTACAACCGAAAACAATCAGCATCTGTCATTTTAAACACTCATTAATTTATTCTGTATCCCGAATGAAAAAGGTCTTGTTGTTTTTAAACTAATTCACAGTCACAATTTTTTTTTTTTAACATTTAGTTGTTTTGATGGTGTGACAGCTAATGTAATTTACGTTGTGCACTATGATATAGTAATGATATACAGTACCCAATAAAAAGTACATTATGAGCAAAAGGCATATTGACTTCCAGTCTCAGGAGTTTTGTGTTTTTTATTTTTCCTCTTCTAAACTTTGTTCTGTTTTGTAAATTCTACAGTTTATCTTAAACTAGCCATCACCCAGCCTTGACTGGGAATTTTTTTTAAAGTCTGTGGGCCATTGGTTAATCAGATGTATCAGAAGTAGTGTGCAATTAAGTATTTTTCTTTGTACAATACTTGTGTTTTTCTTTGTACTGGGGCTAATATTATTAGTTCACTTAAGCTACTGTTGAACATGCTACACACAGTCCTTGGTGGTGGTGGTGTGAAAGAGATTGCACCAGATCTCCCTGTTAAAGTGGTATTCAGTAATGTTATAAAGGTGATTTAAAGTTGATCCATTCAAGGCTAAAAACTGCTAAAAATCTTGACTCTTCTTTAGCATCAAAACCTAAAATTAGTACTGCCTCAATATACATTGGATATGAATAAATACTGTATATACCAACCAAAAAAAAACAAAAGTTACTAATTACTTTAACTCACTCAAAAGCACTGTCTTGTTCACTTCTTATCACATTCTAAAAAACAGTATTTCCATCAGTATAAAACAAGTCATGCTTCATTCTTTTCAGTGCATGATGGAAATTGTAGTCCCCACTTCTGTATTTGCACAAGGTTGTAGATAAGATGGTGTTGGGGTGGGTTATATATATATTAAATACCTTTCTTACTGGTTCAGTTGAGTGAAATTGACTGTACTCACAACAAACACATATTCTTTGAACTTTGCCTAGCATTGCTCATTTTACTTTGCTTTTATAGATGGCTTTTATTTGCATATACCAGCACACCCCCTTTCTCTGTGTGATTGCTGCCATGCTGTGGCGATAAGCGGGACATGGTGTTTTAGAATTTCCCACTTGCTACAGCATTAATAACAACAAATATAAAAGTGTCTTTTTTTATTTTTTATTCAATGCCAGAAAATTTCTATCAAATTTATTAAGGCTTTTTTGAGATTTTGGTGTGTTTAGTTTTTCTATTGATACGGTGTGGGTAGAGGCGGCATTGGTTACCCCTTAAATACCTACTGCCCTTGATGTTCCATCCTGCCACATTTCAGCTTTTTAGCTAAACAGGACATAGTGTTGTTGATAAGATAGTCAGCCAACATTTTATTGTATTTATATAAATTATTAATATTACAATTTTGAAAATGTAGTAAAATAGATCAGCTGTACACTTGCAGCGAAAATACAATCACATTTTAATTTGCTACCTTTTATATCTAATCTATAAATTTTTGTTTGCTAGATAGACATC
Source organism: Polypterus bichir lapradei (assembly GCA_026402145.1). Taxonomy (NCBI): domain Eukaryota; kingdom Metazoa; phylum Chordata; class Cladistia; order Polypteriformes; family Polypteridae; genus Polypterus; species Polypterus bichir. Next base: position 36,384,905 of record JANRMT010062813.1, on the reverse strand, counting down.
ATAAGAAAGTTAGTTTTGAATTTTTAACATGTAAATATTTAATTATTATTTAAATTTTTTTATGAATTATAAGGTCTAAATTAGTTAATTTAATGTATACATTAAATAAATCAATTTCAATAATCTTATGGAAGCTTTTGGTTATTCTTTAACTTAAAATTCTTAAACAGTGAAATGTTGGTTCCAATACTTAAAATTATAACTTTCAGCATACTGTATTGGTTTAATTTTTTGTTTTGTTTTTCTCCTATTGCATTCTTATATTGTCTGTACCAAGTGATGTTTTTGTTAAAAAAAAAAAAATATATATATATATTTTTTTTTTTTCAGATTTCTTCATCTTTTAGTACAACAGATCACCTTGGAACTGGCCTCTCTCTGCCACCATTACAGATTCCACAGAAGGTGACACATTCAACAGTTATCCCACCATTGAAGAAACCTCCAAAATGGATTAGAAGGCCAGTTGGAGCTGTTTTTGCTGTATGTATGTTACTTGGAACAATAAAGTTAGTAGGGCATTATTAATACTTTTTCTAAGATGTATTTTTATACTGTGTTGTTTCAGTTTGGCGGGAAGCTGATAACCTTTGAAAATCCTAAAGTTTTACAGCACCAGCAGGCCCAGACTTCTGTTCCACATGATGTGTACATTAGCCAGATCACAACAGAAACTGAGTTTCTTCAGCAAGCCAGTGACTTGCAAACTGCACTTCGTACTGGCAGCTTCTCAAGTTTTTGCCAAGGCAAGATTCATAGTGCAACAACCGATTCTGAACAAAGCGTTTGGAGTTTCCTAAAGGTAGAAACACAAAAATTATTTAAATATAATGACCCCATGTTAAAAGCAAAAATTAAGCATTTAGAGATACTTTGTTTCTATGCAAATCTTCTTTCAGACAAAAAAATATTTTTTTAATATATGGACTAAGTAAGAGACACAATTTTGATTTTAATAGTAATTTACCATGTACAGAAAGTTTTTAATTGGACAAAACTTTGCAAACCTAATGTTATGTAGACAATTTTTTTTTTTCTTAAAATAGGTCAATTTTGAAGATAATCCTAGAACTAAATTCTTGAAGCTTTTAGGCTACAGCAGAGAAGAACTTGATAAAAAGGTGAATAGTTTAAATCAACATTTATTTGATTTTTTTTGAACAGCTATATATAATATATATATATATATATCTCTGCGGTGGGTTGGCACCCTGCCCAGGATTGGTTCCTGCCTTGTGCCCTGTGTTGGCTGGGATTGGCTCCAGCAGACCCCCGTGACCCTGTGTTCGGATTCGGCAGGTTGGAAGATGGATGGATGGATATATATATATATATATATATATATATATATATATATATACAGTGTATATATATATAGTATGAAATGGGGAAATCTTCTTAATAATTTTTGGGATATTTTTTAAGTTCCTTAAAACATGTTCAATTAATATTCCATTTTGAAACTGATGCAATTTAAAAAGGAAAAGGTTTATTCAAGAGAAAAATAAACTGTGTTTTTTTTCTTAAGATTTCAATGTGTTTAGGAAAATCTTTGCATCTAACTAGTCATGGAATTGATGCGAATGACTTGGCTGAAAAGATCCAGGTTTTATCTGCCCAGGTATGTAATTTTTATGAGTTGCTAAATTTAGCTAATATTTGTGTTTTCCTTTCTCCACCAATAATTCATGTAAAGCACTAACTTAAAAAGTTTTAATTATTCAATTTTCAGCTTTTTCTTTTATTAGAAAACAAAAATACATTTTTAATTTATCCAAGTAATTAATAAAAATAAACCTGCATAACTGAGTAAGATTAAAGTACAATCCATAAGAGTACAGGGTGGTCCAGATCTAATTATGCAGATCCAGATCATCTGGACGACTTTGATTTATGCGGGGACGATTCCAGTTCAGCACGAAGAAGATTCTTCATGTCGTCAGCTCGCACACTTCTCCATGGTCCGGGATTTTTCGGCTGATTTTCTATGTAATAAACTTAATAAGTTATAGCGTAATGAAAATTGCATAATTAGATCTGGACCACCCTATATTAATATTTACAAAGAGAAGCTTGCAGTTGTCCAAAATAGGTGTAGTGGTACTGACATTCAGATGACAAAAGGGCTTTAATCATGTTGACGTTTGGCAAGTAAAATCTGCACAGCATCAGCAAATTGAAGCAAATTTTCAAAAATTTTAAATGTTGTGGTTGTGCTGCGCTCCTTCAGATCTCTCTATTATATATATAAAATAAAAAAAAAAAAAAAAAAAAAACTTTCGATAAGGCTTTTTCCCGGGGATGAGACGTAATCTTTTGAAGAGAGACAGAGACACTTTCACTTCCCGCGAGACAGACAAGTCACGTCATACTTACAACCTTCAAAAGCAAGTCCCGTGATAAGCATGCAGAGCAGGTTAGAGATAATGGAAGTAGGAAAATTCGAAAGTCTCAAAAAATGAGAGCAAAGATTGCATTACCGCAAACAAACTGAAAATATTACTCTGGAATAACGGAACAGCCAAAAGAGAGATTCAGGTGCTGTACAGCGCAATTGAACATTCGAAGCGATGCACAAAATGCAGATCATGTGGCACACAGCAGCAGCAGCAAGCCAGTGGCTGCTCGACCAAAGAGGAGGTAAAAAAAACACCTGTTACTTGTTTCCCAATGTATCACCGTTTAAGAGGGGTTTTGGAGGAACAGCCACCCTCCAAAACAATGGCGCCTACAGCTGGCAGTAGGGGGGAAGGGGTAGGCAAGCGAATTACAGATCACACGTGATGGCAGCAGCAGCACGCCAGCAGCTGCTCGAGCAAAGAGGAGATAAGCAAAAAAAGTATTTGTTTCTAATTGTATCACCGTTTAAGAGGGGTTTCGGAGAAGTGGCCGCTGGCGGGGGTGGGGGGGGGGGGTTAAAGGGTTTGGCAAGTGAAGCGAGCAGGGAATGAAGCCCACTAGTACTTACTAAAAAATAAAAAATGCAGGTGCAGTTGGAACAGGTATGTTTTCAGACAAAAAGGGTTGTTGATTATTGTTGATCTGAAGTGCTTATTGTGTACAAGTACTGTTAGGTGCATACAGCACTATGTCAGCTGCTGGTTGTGTGGCATCAATATAAAGTCATTGTAAAAGAACGCAACACCAGTTTTTAGGAGCCATATGAGTACGGCAGTGAGGCGGATTACACTCGCCATCACAATTTTCAGTGAGAATCTTTTTGCTGAAGTCAAGGAAATTAATGCATTACTCAGAAGGTGAGGCCAAAAACTTTCCAATCGTCAATATTCTTATATAGAAAATAACTGCTAAATACACCAAATATACCAATATATATTAATAAATATGCAGATATTTTAGAAATGGTTGTGTGCTAAATGCACTTCTCTTACTATTCATAAATATATTGAAGGGAACATCTTTTTTAAAATAATGCTGCGTTTAATCATAGCTTATCCTTTTGGACAACCTTGTATTGCTTCTTTTGCAGCAATATGTGGCTATCAGCATTTTACTGTGGTAATTTTCAGCTATGATTTTTATCATTTATGCTGTATTATTTTAAACACCCTGCTAGTTTAAAATAATTAGCTTACTTCCATGTGTTTTCTTAAGCGAGAGGAAGTGTTCTTGTATGCAGGTAACTCTACCAAATATATAATAATACTGATCCTGCTGCGTGCTGAATACTGATCCTGCTGCGTGCTGAATGCCTACGTAGTTAACCATGCAGCCAACAAAACAAACCTTAAAGGAGCCCTTCCTGTCCCGCTCCCTATGTCAGAAAACACTTAGGACCCTGTGAAATAATAATTATAACACAAGATTAATGATTTACTTCGCATTTCCATCTTCTGGATGGAAGAAAAAAGTATGAAACATCTGTACAGATAGAACAGAAAGAAATAGGATATGCCAGGTGCATGGACAGTCCCTCACCATGTGGCTAATGCTGGCCGAAGTGCAACATCAAAAAATGCAGTATGCCATAGCCAGTCAATGCCAGGAAGATTCATACTCTATATTTTTGCACTTCTTCCTAGTTTGTGGCTTTTTGTTGTATTTTGTTTGTGGCTTTAGTTTCATTTGCATTGTTTGTTGCTTAAGGAGTAGTGATGCAGTGGTTAGCACTGTTACCTCACAGCTCATGTTACAGTTTTGTCCACAGTAATCTTTCCGGCATAGTTGGCAGACATTTCCCTAGCCCATTGCACCATTATAATCTGCTAGAAACTAATTATTTTCCTCCGTCCCCATTGACTTTAGTGTATTTTACCAAGTTTGGCAACATTCCCAAACATTTCCAGAATGTCTCTGAACTCACGGTGAAGCAAACTCTGCAGGGTTTGCTCCCCACTTGTAATCATCCACCTTGAAAAAGTAAGAGTAGGTTATATAATTTTTTAAAACAGTTTACATTTAAAAGTGCTTTTATAATCATATAATCATTAATTATATAATATATAATAATTATAATCCTTAATTCTCTGTATAATTACTTAAGTACAGTAACAAAAGTAAATTTTGTTACTTTACACCACTGCTTTTAATACTATACCTTTAAAGTACTTTATTTAAAGTACTTACTCTACTCTATTAGTAGTCATTTTGTCATTTATTTTGAATTTTAGAATACTGGTTTATGGCATTTTAAGACTAATTATATAGATATATAGCCAGGATTCTCATACTTTTGAAAGGTTAACTTTGAAAACTTGGTTCAAAAGGAGAGATGATAGTGCTCTTTGGTCCTCATCAGACTATGTTTTGGTGTGCTGTGGAAAAGTTTGCAATGCAGTGTAATGCAGTAAAGAAGATAATAAATACCTTCAGACTTATGGTCATCATTTAGTCCTAGAAAAGAGTGGATTGCTCTCTGCATGTCTTTCTCATGACCAAGAGAAGTGATGACTGAGAGATTGTGAAATGAAAATTGGTGACGTAACAACATCTTTAGAAACCATTCTACTTCACTCTGATGTAAAATGTGAATCACTGCAAGTCCTCAGATGACTGACTGAACAGCAAAGTCATGATGTCTCCTTTTATATATTAAAAAAAATATTATTGCTTCTGCGATGGTGACTCTCAAGGTTATCATAGTTTTGCCTTTCAATATTAGTTTTTATTTCTGTATTTTTTCTGACCTTGGAAATTCAGTTTAGTTTTCACAATGTATTTTTAGTTTTAATTTAGTTTTTATTTCACAAAGACATTTCTGTTTATATATATATATATATATATATATATATATATATATTAGTTTTAGTAATTGTGATGTGGTTAAAGTGTTACTGTGGAGTTTAGTTTTGTGTCACAATCAGACAGAACTGTATACTTAACGGGTTTGAATATGATATGAGTTTAATATTAATGTAAGCTTACTGCACTACATTTACATGGTTTGCTATCTAGTTTTGTTTTTGTCTGATAAAAACAATCATAATAAAAAACAGATTCTGAATATGAATGGTTTTATTCAATTGTATACAATTTTTTTAAAATATTTTCTGTGTCATTTATGCTGAATGAATGTATGCTGACTTTGACACTTTTCATCTTTTCGTTTTGTTGTTAGAATTAGCCAATTTATAATGACATTTAGGTGAATTTTAAGGTGTGAGAGTTTTTTTTACTCTAAATGTCTACAGCACACAACATATTCTGCCTCAAGACAATGTGCTTAAAATGAGTGTCTTCAATATTGCATTCAAAAATCTCCTATACTGTTCTTTATTTTCTACCAACCATATTGATCTCTGATTCTCATGGATCTCATGCATCTCTGATTTGCCACATGCAAGCCTGAAAAGATATCTAAAAGCAGAAAAAAGATTATGCTATGTTCTGACAGATGTGATCATGAAAATCATGGGGGCTTAGGAAGAACAGTGCTCTTAGGCAGATGTGCAGACCCCACCTGCCTCTACTGAGGGAAACAAAGAAAAACAATCATGTAATGCCAAGGGTAGTGGCAGTGAGACTTGAATAGTCCACACATAAGAACAGTAAACCCTTAATGAGCAGAGTAATAGCAGGTAATAGGACAATGGACAGCATCTGAGATTAGGAACAATATATACATTTTCTAAACCCATATATCCAGAGCAGGATCACAGGAAACCTGGAGCCTACCCCAGCAGCTTTGGATGCAAGCCAGGAAAAATCCCTGGTATTTAACATGTATAATATGGCTGATGTTAAGAACAAAAAGAATATATATTTCAACTATCCCCTTTGAGAGGGTATAATTGAAGAAAGGGGGTCATATATTTTAAAAACTAATTCTGCTACTGGATTATTTTCACAATACCTGGTATTTTGAGATGTGAGTGTAAAATAAAATTGAAAAATTAATAAATACAGAATAAATACAGAAACACATTGGTATGTTTAGTTTAGTTTTTCAGCAGGTGGCAGACTTTCTTCACCTTACTGCCTGTAGTTCAGTAGAGACATTGCCAACTCAGGAATTTTAGAAGGTTTATATCTCTTCATTTTTTAAACAAGCTTTTTAAAGCAAAAGTGACCGGTCAGTAACAATATGCTGATCTTGTATGTTGACATCATTCTCTCAATCAGTGCCATTTTATTTTCAAAATGGATTTCTCCTGTGCAAAGTTGCAGGTGAATTGTCAACAAAATGCAGACACCTGAGAAATAAATTGAAGCATTACTTACTCATGATTTTTCTGTCCATATGGTAAACATTGAATTAAAAGAAAATGATACTTAAAGAATAAGAAGGATGGGGTTATTTATTTTTACAGCAGGTCTTTTTACTTACATTGAGCAAACCAGCCAGTGGGGTCACTAGGGGAGGATTTCTGGGGCTTTTACCCCTGATCTACAAGATCCCTTCCATCCATCTTTTCAATGGTACACTTTGTGCTCACCCCTGTTTAAATAACAAGCACAATGTACTACAGTAATAGGTTCGCCTGTGGATAAAGCGACCTGTATGGAAGTATCTATGGTACATTTTAGCATTCGTTTTGCAATTTAATATATTTAATAAATTACATTTCAGCAAGTTATTTGTCTATTGTGTTATATTAAATGACTAGTGATGCAAAGGGGCATATTTAGAGAACTTGGATCATGCAGAACTTATTTCTTTTTAGGTTGCAAGTGTAGTACTTCATGACTTGTTAAGAAATAATATACTGCTGCACATGGATTTATGCAGCATCTGTAGACATACATTAGAAATACAAACTGGCTGTGATTAAGTAACTTGGACCCTTCATATAAGGAGGCAAGTAAATGTTTTTCTTAAAAAAAGATTGCTTTTTTGCCATTTTTAGTTGTTAAAGTAGTGGAGTGTTTTAGTTGCAGCTTAAAAATAGTACATAAGAGAATAAAAAAAAAATCCTACTTTAGTTAGAAGGTGCGTTTGTTTTGCTCCATAATGAAAAATAACAATGCTATATCTGACCTGCAAAGCACTGGAAAACCAGTTGCCTTCAATCTGCTGTACCCACTTTTCATAGCATTCACCGTTCTTTCAAGAATATGAACCGAAACACTTTGTAATAAACATTAGGTGTAGATGATGATGTGATCCAATCCCCAAATTTTGTGGACCACCCCATTGTGATACAGAGTATGGCAATGGTCACACCATTGCCATCAATAGATTGAGCTCACAGTCGCATGCACTTTGTGAAGTGTTCTTCCTGCATGGTAGTTAAGGGAGTTTGAGCTCGATCTTCTTCACAAAGCATTATGGTCCCTTGGTGAAATTCTTACTGAGATGCATGCAGTGCATCAGTGTTGGTGATATTGGGAAGAGAAGAGTATTCACTGAGGGAGGCATAGTTCTGGGTAGCTCAGAGTTATTATTGCGTATCAGGAAAGGAGGCTGGGTCAGAATAAATGTCCACAGTCGAGGTTTAGAGCCACTATCACATAAGAACTGTCCACTCAGAACATATGTAGTCATCTGCTTGAAGCAGAATTGTGGCCATGTATTTCCTTGGCATGAATGATATTCACTCATAGTCACCACAAGCATGATGCGGGGGTGCCTCAAATGAGCTGATTCAAGCAAGGAGCAACAGGCTGTTGTCTTCAGTGATTTAGCTGTGATTGAATGATAGTCACATACATGTCCGATGAATACAACATAAGTGGTTGTGTCAATTCTATATACTCCTGACACACAAGGCCCACAGTGAGTGTCATGGTTTGGGGTGTTTTCAGGTAGTGTTTTGTTCACATCTGGTGCTTGTGTTGGGGACATGGACCAAGCACTACCTATGTCGGTGACATCGTCCTGTCAGTCCTGATCACATTTCAGCAAGACCGTGCCCACCCACATTCCACTTGTAGAATTTATTGTGCTCTGAAGGCTGTCCTGACCAGCACACTCATCAGATCTCTCCCTGATTTTAGCATGTATGGGACTAGACAAGATGTTGTGTTTCCTTTACCCAGACACCAGAGATGAACAATGACCAATTATTTGCATACCAGGGTACAGAAATGCATTAGGAGGTTACACCCAATATTAATGTAAGTATGCAGTGATAGTTCACACTTTGCAAGGAAAAATGGGCAAAAATCACCCAGTCCAGATATGCCAAACTGATAGACTCTTACCCAAAAAGACTGTGTGTTGTAATACAATCAAAAGGCCCTTCACCAACGTATTAGTTAAGGGGGTATGCACACTAATGCAATCTGTTTTTTGTTGGATTTTTTTTTCCTTTTTTCGCTAAACAGTTTGTGATCTGTTTTCCTCCTCTTTGCATAGATTGCAGTTTTACAGTAAAGGTGCAATAAATACTGACAGGATTTGTCTTGGTTTCATTTTTTTATTCTACAAAATCTGTGATTTTGGCAGAGTTGTGTAGACGTTTTATATCTACGGCATCACAGCATGAGTAGCAGCTGCTTTATCGAATGCAAAGATGGCAGAACTGATTTTGCATCCACAGTGGGAGAAAATGACCAGTATGAATTGTATGAGGAAATAATTCTACACAAATAGCAACACTGAGAATAGATACAAATACTAATGTTTCTAATGTTGCTGAAGCATAAGTAGCACGCAAAGGTTATCATAGTTTAATAAGGAAAGCAGATGTATTGGATTCAGATGATCTCTTCATTATTTAAACCTGTTCATAACTGACTTCATGCAAGACATAATTGTGACTGAGAGCAACAACCATGGAGCCATGACTCTTACAAAACCCCTTACTGAAACCCAGTTACAAGGTGAATGTGCACACTTAGGTCAGTCTTAACTAGCCACTAGCTTGGAAGCTCTAAAAAGAAATGTGGTTAACAACAACATGACACATCTTATCCTAACATATTTTTGTTTTTTTTATCTTGTCACTAAAGGCATTTTTCCCCCTTTTCTTCACAAGTTGGACACATTTGATTTTGTTAAAAATAAATGGTTTCAGAAAACCTTTTATCTGTCAGTGGTGTAGGGGTTAAAGGCATGCCTTCATACCCCTTCATTGTTACGCTCTGGGAATATTAAACACAATATAATGCATATTAAATAATGCAGACCAGACTAATTGGCAGCAAGATAAAAGTTGTGCATTTGGAGCAGATGAAGCCAGAGGTAACATGGGTACATCAGGTTGAATAGGTACACTACTAAGAGGACAAAGAGGAGAAATCTCATATCTCAGTCTTACACTTTAGAAGTAGTCCTTAATTTCCCCTCAAGCTTGAGCTACAATAAAAAGTCATGACTATTAAAGGTATTAAGGAAAGTCCATTGGGAAGTGGAAATCTTCAGAAATTCACTGAAATAGAACTACGTACCCAAAGTGAGTATATTGTTCAGGAGGGTGAGGCACAGGGAGTGGACGGACAGACAGACAGACAGACAACTGAAATATTTGGCTAAACAGTGAGTGGTAGCTGCAGCTGCATTGCATGACATTTCAGAATACCCAGTTCAAGGGAAGGGCTGTCTGAGTCAGCTAAGATTTAGATCAACAAACTGAAAAAAACAGTGGAAGAACAGTTCCAGAACTAGAAAAAAGATATGGAAGTATGGTATGTGATGAACATGGTAGTTCAGGAGAGGAAGAGATCATTTGACATTTCTTTCTGATTCTGTTGTTATTAATGGGAAGAGAGGGTGAGATTGACACCAGTAAAGTGGTACAAAACCTTTATATTACACAATGGGCGTGATATAGAAGTTTTCCACACAAAATTTACAGAAGGTTATGGAGGTTCTCCTGGAAAAACAGCCTTACTGCACAGATTTCAGGAATGTTTTGCATTTGATTGAGCTCATGCTTGTGCTACCCATATTAGCTACACAGTGTCAACAAGGCTTTTTCTGCAAAAAACAGAATAAAATCAAAACTACACAATTCACTTAATGTCTCAGCATTGAAGGATTTAATCATATCCTCAGAAAATGATATCCTCAGAAGGTCCTTCATTTGAACTTGGCTCAGCTCAAAAAAGATGAACAGGTGTATATTTTTTGCTCTGTGATACAGACTGAGATTCTGATGAACAGACTGTTAGTTTTTGACTGTACTTAGTTTTGGTGTTCCAGCAAAAAAGTACTTAATTTCAAAGTATGAACAAAAGACCAGCATTCAGCCATGATGGAGGATTGCAAGAATCTGACAATAAAAGGGCATAGAGCTCTACAGTTACAGAATAGTGGACACAGTCTTTTTTATGTTAATACAAGATATTTTGTTTCTAATATATGTAGACTAAAAACGTTATTGGGCTCCTAAATGTTTAATTTTAGAAGCCAATGGTTCCCAAGTCATTTTTTTAGTGGATGTGGTGTGGATGGCATCTTAGTGCACTCATTAGTGTAGCTGCCTCACAACTTCAGACAACGGAGTACAAATATATGGCTTTTATCTGGATACCCTAGTATTCTTTTTATATCCCAAAATCATTCATGACAAGTTAATTTTCATGATAAGAGTGCACCTGGCTATTTGGTGGCACCCTGCTTAAGATTGTGTCCTCCCTGGCACCTGATTCTGTCTGGATAGGCCCTTGCTCCAGCATCCAAGATATTAGATTGCACAATTTCAAAAAAATACGATAGATACAATATTGTTTCAGCTCTGATACGAGAAGAATAATTTAGTATGTTGTTTGCAACTCCTCTGTGTGTTTTAGTATTAAAGAAAGCAGCTTTCATAGAAATATGAAAGAGCCAATAATAATAAACTTTACTCAAACATACATCATTGGTAATTCTTTTTTTTTTTTTTTTTTTGTTTAATGCAGCAATTAGATGAATCAAGTTCAACAGGAGATACCCTGTCTTCCCCTGCATCATCATCACCTTCAGATTTTTATGGAAGTTTTCCCAGTGATAAGACAAAGTTTCAAATTCCCATTACTTCAGGTACCCCATACTGTGTTTTATCAAATTTAACATAAGATGTGCAATACTGCTTTTAAATATGTCACCCACTACTAATTATTGGACTAATAGTAACAATTGTCTCATAATTTTGTAGTACAAAATTTGTTGATGGCTGCAGTTGGCATAAATTATGTAGCTTTTATCAGATATTTAAAATAAATTTATTAGCACTTGTTTTATTTAACTTTTTGTTTACTTGTCTTATTTTTGGCCACTTAGGGTTACTGCATCATATACAGTACATTCAGAATGTTTGACCCCTTCAATTCAGTGTAATTTATTGTGCTGCAGATATAAATATAAGTGAATAAATTTGCTTTTTTCCATCAATCTATACTCAACAACCCATATAATAATAAGTAATTGAAAACATGTTTACAGAAATGTTTCAGATTTGTTAAAAATGAAAAACAAAAATCTCTCATTCATATAAGTATTCAGACCCTTAATTCAGCACTTTGTTAAAGCCTCTTTGAGTGCAGTTGAGGCTTCAAGTCTTCTTGGGTAAGTCTCTTCCAGTCTTGCACACTTGTATTTGGGCTGTTTAACCTATTCTTGGCAGATTCAATGGAGTTTTTTTAGATTGGGTAGGAAGATTGTATACTTTGGGTCATTGTTGTGCTGAAAGGTGAATTATAGCCCTAGTCTTAAGCTGCATGGACTCTGGAGCAGGTTTTCTACAAGGACCACTCATTATTTGTCTTTATTCGTCCTTCCATCAATTCTCAATCTCCCTGTCTCTGATGCTGAAAAGCACACACATAGCTTAATATTGCCTTCACCACTCTTCACCACAGGGAATGTATTAGGCAGATGTTAAGAATTGCCAGGCATAGTACTTGGAGTATTGCCTAATGAGTTGAATTTTTATCTCATCAGACCAGAGAATCTTTTTCCTCATACACTTACAGTCATTTAAATGGCATTTGGTAAAGTCCAAGTGGGAATTAGCTGCTGTACCATAAACCCCTGATTGATGGACTGCTGCTGATATGATCCTCCTTCCGACAGATTCTCCCATCTTCAGCAGAGGATTTCTTAAGCTCTATTAGAGTGAAAAGTGGGTTCTTGGTTACCTCCCTGACCAAGGCTCTTCTTCCCCATTTGCTCAGTTTGGCTGGACAGGCAACTCTAGAAAGAGTCCTGGTGGTTCTAGGCTTATTCAGCTTCTCAGTTATTGAGGCCTCTGTCTTCCTGGGAACACCCAAAGCTTTAAAATTGTTTTATTCCCTTGCCCTGATCTGTGCCACACCACACTTTGAACGTAGATGTCTTTGGAGAGTGCCTAGGACTTCATGACTTCGTATTTTTCCTCACATGCAGTGTGAATTGTAGGATCTTATTTAAACAAATGTGTGCCTTTTTAAACTATGTCCAATCAATTAAGTTTGCCGGATGTGGATTCCAGTTAAGTTCTACACACACATCTCTAGGATAATTAAACCAAACAGGATGCACCTCCCCACAATTTTGAATGCCATAGCAAAGGGACTGATTATTTGAATAAATGAAAGATTTCAGTTTTTGATTTTTAGTAAATTTGCAAACCTTTCTAAAAGCATGTTTTCACTTTGTCATTATAGGTTATTGAATGTAGACTGTTGGGCAACAATGGCAAATTCATCAATTTAAATTAAATCTACAGCAAAGTATGCTGAAAGTGAAGGAGTCTGAATACTTTCTTAATCCACTGTATGTTCTTAATACATACTTTTTGTTTATTAGTATTGCCCAGAACATGCCAAAATGCTATTTTTAATGAATTTTAATAATAAATACATTTTGGAAATTTACTTTATTTTTAACTCTCTATAGACACAGATGGTTTAATTTGGAAATGTACTTTATTTTTAACTGTTTTTCTATAGATACAGATGGGTTAATCAGCCAAGCCCTTTTGATTGGTAACTTTGAAGGAGCAGTGGAACTCTGCTTGAATGATGGCAGATATGCAGATGCAGTCATCTTGGCAATAAGTGGAGGGGAAGAACTGCTGAGGAAGACACAAAAGAGATACTTAGCCAAGCAGAAGAACAGCATTTCAATGGTAACCAAAGACATTACAAGTCACGCTTTGATCTGATTGTTTTGTTTATTTTTGAATTAATATATATTGTGTTTTTGAAGCTCATGTCTACTGTAGTTAATCAGAACTGGACAGACATAGTACAGTTATGTGACTTACAGAACTGGAAAGAAGCTTTGGCTGCATTGCTAACCTATGCTCGTCCAGATGAATTCTCAAAACTGTGTGGTAAGAATACGCATCAGAATCAATTTTTAATCTTCATTTACTCTACTAACAGTATAATTATTCCTTTAACATGTTATTTCTTTCTTAAAATAGTGAAGATTATATGTTGAGTAAGATTCTTGTATGTCATATATTTATTTTTGCTTATTTATCAATTACTTCATGAAGACTGCGATTGGCATACCCACTCCACAACTTCCAGTAACTGATGAAATTCCATGTAATCTATGGTATATTCATTATCTGCATATGCTGTCTGTATGCATTCCCATGACCTCCTTAATCCCACTAACTAAACCTCAACATGCTTAACTCTGTACTCCATAAACACAACACCAATGCTGTTTGTGTTTATTTTTTTTTTATACGGTAGTCTTTTTTGCCTGCAATTTTGGTCATATGTTAAAGTGACAATTTGTTTGTGCTTGTTCTTATAGTTGTTTTTCAAGCATGCATTATATTCTTACAGAAATAGTATAGTTTACTGATGTCGTGGAAGAATTTGTTTAAATTCTTCATAGCAATTCATATATTACTTTGGTATGTTTCTAGACATTTTTGGAACAAGTTTGCTTTATCTAAATATTACACATTTCTCAGAATGCATTACTCGGATATATTCTATGCTAGAAGTCTGAAATTGGAGCAATATGAAGTTGAATTACAGTTCAGAGATGAAAATGCAGGGGTGGTCACTATGGAAAATGTCAGAACTGAACTGTAGTATATAATGCGTTTTGCAGCCCTTTTGTTTAACTGTGGCTTTCAGAGAAGCTTGACTGAATGGAGAAGATATAGCCTTATAAGACGAATTTGGATATTCAGTATTTTCTTAGTAATTTGCATCGTGGACAACGTAATATGAAATACGGCCCCGTTTGCAAAAACCTTAGGACAGATAAAATGTAAATAAAGAAGAATACAATTATTTGCAAATCATTTAAACCCATATTTAACTGAAATAGACCAAACATAATATAGCAGATGATGAATCTGAGAAAGTGTAGTGTTTTGTGAAAAAAATGTGCTCATTTTGAGTTTGATGCCAGCAAGGTGTTTAAAAAATGACAGGGTCAACAAAAGACTGGAAAAGTTGTATGATGCTAAAAAACACCTGGTGAAACATCTAAAAGTTAATTAGGTTAATTGGAACATAATTTATTATAAAAAGATGTGTTTTTCTGGAAATGCCTTGCTTGTTTCGAGAAGATAGTGCTAAGGCACATTCTGCACGTATTACAACAGCATGGCCACGTAGTAAGAGTCTGGGTGCTAAACTGCCCTGTCTGCAGTCCAGACCTGTCACCCATTGAAAACATTTGTTGCATTATAAAAGGAAAAATACAACAAAGGAGATCCTGAACCACTGAACAGCTGAAGTTTTATATCACGCACGAATGGGTCAACATTTCACTTTCAAAACTAAAGAACCTGGTCTTCTCAGAGTGTTGTTAAAAGAAGTGGTGTAGTAAAGGATGTAGTAAAGTACTGTGGTAACCATGACCATTCTTGACTTTTTTGAAATGTGTTGATGGCATCAAATTCCCAATGAGCATATATTAAAAAATATATTTCTCAGTTTCATCATTTGATATGTTGTCTTTGTACTGTTTTCATTTAAATATATTATTTCCATGTTTTGCAACTCATCTCAAATTTAAAAAAGAAAAGTACTCCATAATAATGCCCCCTCGTTCCTTTCAGGGAGTGTCAATCTAATGACTCTTTAATTTAGTTTTTGTCTCAAATTTAAACAAATTTTAAATATTTAAAATGTCTGGTTGTAAACCTCCCCCCTACCCGCTACTTGTTTTGAACTGTCATAGATCAAATTTAATCTTGGTTAAGAGTTTCTGTGGAAAAAAAAAAAAGTTTTCTATACAACATTTTACACAGGAAACTTACAAACCCAGGTCAGACTTGTGCAGCTCAAGTCAAATGCATTAAAGATGAGTACTTTTTAAAACCATGCTAAATTAGCATTAGAAATCTATTAGAATGTATTGGCATTACTGAATTTTTATTATTGTACATGATAAAAATACTGTGTATATTACTTCATGGATTCTGTTTATTTTAATTAAACAAGAAATCAAGAAATTCAGTGTTAACTGGGTAATTTTAAAAGTCAAATGGCATTTTTATTAATATTTGCAAGCTGAAGTTATAAATCTTTGTTAACTTATATAGTTATTGGCTGTTCCAACAATGCACACAGGTTTAAATGTAATAATATAAGAATAGCAACAATCACCTTGCTTGATTTATCTAAAGTGGCCAAGCAACAGAAGCAGCTAGTAGAAGAAAGAAAAAACACTTTTTAAAAACCAGTCTGTGTTTTTTCTAATTTTTCTAATTTGATGTCCGTTTTGCTGGGTTGCTACATTAAAGTTCCCCTACCAAAAAGCAAGTCACAACTATGTATTCTTCATAAATTTCTTTGAAAGTGTATGTGACGTTTCAAATAGTGGTTATGCTTAATACTTACAAAAGTTTTAGATTGATCATGTAAAAACAATTAAGTTGCTAATTATCAAGAGTTCTATACTGTAAATTAAAGTAAAAGTTTCATTGATATAACCAGATTCTTAGATCTAACTATATGTGTTTGAAACAGAAACACAAGCCCAGTTGTTTTTTGGGTAGAATTTATGCTGATATGTATATTATAGTCTGTTTAGCATGGGGATGACACCTCCATCATGTCCCATCATTTCTGATAGCTATCACAGGGGATCTTGTGATGCATCTTTAGTTGGAATAGATTTTTCCCTCTTATCATCTTGTATGTCATTACTTTGTCATCCTAGTTGTGCATTTTTGAAACCCTGCAGAATGGATGACTAGACTGATTGATTGAGTTGTGTTTTTTTTTTTTTTTTTTTTTTTTTTAAACCCTTCCGTATCTACTTAAATAGCATATACTGCAGTGGTGGATATCATTTGGAATGTCAGCTGCCATACACCGTATATGACAATGATTGATAAGTTGTGCATTATGATATAGTGTACCTCTTTTTGCTCTACTTTTTATTGATTTCCCATGACCCATCTTGTTGCTATACAAATGCCATCCTTTGCTTCATTACTCCTTTTCAACTTTGGTCTGTCTCTGACTATAGGACCATCATTCATGCTTGCTTGCTTTGTACACAGCATTCTGTCACTAAGTGAACAGTCAGTAGTATGGAAAGATGAGTATCTGATAAAATGGCTACTCATTAAATAATACTCCTAATAGGTGTCCTCTGTTATATTAAATTAAAATACAATTAACTTAAATTTTCTGATACTTTTTTTTTAATTTTTAGTAAACAATTAGATGTGTGCTCTGTATATTTACAGATACCTTGGGATCTCGCTTGGAATTTGAGGTAGAAAAGTCAATGTGTCTTGAGGCATGTTTGTGCTATATCTGCTCTGGAAATGTTGAGAAACTAGTTGAATGCTGGGTTCAGAAACAAGAATGTTTGTCACCACTTGCTTTAGAGGTAAGTGGAGAGTCGTTTCTTGGCTTGGAAATACACAAAATATTTCAAATATTTAATGTTTTTGTTGGCAAGTTAATTGTAGGAATATTGACTTTGTATATTCCATATGACAAAGCTTGGGTTAAGAAGTTGTCTGGTGAAACCAATTAAATAACAATCATAGCAAGTGTTTAAAGCATCATGTCATGAACCTTTCACGAGGCACCAGATATTTTTCTTAATCTTACTAAATTAAAATTATATAATTAACATATCAGCAGACTTAGTCAGTCATTGTCCAACCTGCTATATCCTAACATAGGGTCATGGTTAGCAGACTTAGCTAATAAATAAAAATATTCACTGTTCTATATACATTTAATTGTGGTTTTGATCAGATTTGTCCTGTAGTTGTAACACTCATGATTAAGTTTATTTTTATCTGTGATTTGCCCCTTGCATGCGTGAGTAGCTGTGGTTGAGTAACAGTTTGCACGTGCACCTTCTAGTTCTCATTACTGCTAGGTTTGCCTCCAGTGTCCTCTGTCAGCATAGGATAAGGAACACTGGGCTTGGTTCAGTTTTCCACTGTTTTGTTAGTTTGCGATTCATGGTTTTCCTTGAACTTCCAAGTACAGTGTTTTTTACATTTTGTTCAGCTGTTTTTTTTTTCTGCCTTTGGGGTAGTGTTTTGGACACTGGAGCTTCATGGTTCTGCATTTTTCTAGTGTTTTAGACATGTGCTTACATGTTCTTGCTTTCTCATACATTGAACTCCTGCTTCCATTTTAATTACTCTTTTTGGATTTTTTTTTTTTTTTTAACTTGGCTTCTCTTGACAGAGCTGCACAATCTTTTTCCATCTGCATAGACCAGGGGTGCCCAATACGTTGATCGCGATCGACCGGTAGATCGCAAAGGTAGTGCAGGTAGATCGCATTGCATTCAAAAAAATTTTTTTTTTATAAATGTTAGTCTATCATATATCCTCCCTATGGCATTTGCCACTTGATTGACATACAGGGCGGCCAGTCCGAGATCTCTTTTCTTCTAACACACTGGTCATCCCGCACGTACGATCAAACGCGCGAGCTACTGCAAAACTCCGGCTATCTAAGTGATCTAGTTAGCTTTCCAATTTATATCGACTAAAGAAGGGATTTAAAAAAAATTTGTTGATTATGGGCTGGATGTCAATGTGGATGTGGAATTGGAAGAGGATTTTTTCTTTCACAGTGTCACAATCGAAGTGCGTTTGTCTAATCTGTCAATCTATCATTGCTATTCCAAAGAAGGAAAATGTGGAAAGGCACTTTGAACTGTTCATAAAAACTACAAAACTGACTTCCTTCCAAAAAGCGATCTGAGAAAGGAGAGGGAACTAAAATCGCAGTTAATTGGACAACCGTCATTTTTCACTCGGCTGAATTCCAAAGCAAAGGCAGACACACCGAAGCATCGTTCCGGGTGAGTCACTCGATCATTAAGCATAAGAAGTCCTTCCAAGATGGAGAGATGATAAAAGATGCCTTCGTTGAGGCAGATGGCTAGGGAGAAATTCCTGCTGAGATTTCAAGACCTCTTGTTTTATCTAATGGGAAAAAAAGTAACGATTTGAGTGTTGCCCAGTGTAGCGGAGTAAGAGTAGCTTTTCTTCTTCACAAATGTACTCAAGTAAAAGTAAAAAGTATGGTGCAGTAAAACTACTCTTAGAAGTACAATTTTTTTAAAAAGTTAATCAAGTAAATGTAACTCGTTACTACCCACCTCTGATACTCAGTATGTGTGTGTGTGTGTGTGTGTGTGTATATATATATATATATATATATATATATATATATATATATATATATAATATAGCATTTTTAATGTAGATAGATAATTTTGAACTGGTCATTTTAAAAGTAGCTTGCAAGACGAAAAAGTGTGGACACCCAGGCATAGACCATGTTCCTCAATTTCAAAGCTGATATCAGATCTAATTCGAGTCAGTCGGTAGAAGCCTGAAACAATAAAGCTAAAAAGCAAATTAACAATTTATGAAATTGTAGGGATGGATTTTTTTTTTTTTTTTTTTTTTTTTTATCGCTAATTTAGTGCAATATTTTTTCTTTTTTTTTGGTGTATATACAAAAGTGTACCTTTTATCTGCTATTTAAATCTTGTTTATTACTAATGGAGAACAGTTATTATTCATTCATTTTGTTACTTTTGAAAGAGAGAGCTGAATCTTCTTTTGTTAAAATTAAATGTTTTACACATCAAAGTAGCATGTACAGAATAAATGTGATTATTTAAAGGAAACATTTAAAATGTTATCATTTTTACCATGCAAGACCAATTGTAGTATTGGTTGTTATAATTGACATTTTTTTTGTTTTTTACTTTGTTTTACAAAGACACTTAACTACTTAATTATCAAATTAATGTTTTTAGGACCTTGGTTTTACAGCTTGCTACTAGTTTTTATTGCAAATGTGCTGTTTATGTTACAAGGCACAAACAAAAGGTCTTCAGAAATAACAGATAAGCACTCTTGGCTATTTTTGGCTTTTGTGACAGTGACTCAAAATACAAATAAACAGATAAAGGTTTCAGTTGGAATAAATGCTAGAGCCATATCTTTTCTTTAATTCATAAGTGTGTAGCAGCATAGATTTTTTTTTGTCAGTTTTACATGTACTTATTATATACTGGACTGATACCATAACAAGTTTCATTCCAGTATATAACCCTTACAATACTTGCTTTATTAAGTTAGGCTGCATTTAGTAATTTTATTAATCTTGCACCATCGCAAGTGGTTTTCATATGCGTCAAGTAGAGCATTAACCCACACCAACAACACAAGCTTTAAAACATACTTAATGTGCTTACTTTAAAGCAGTATAGCACTTGATTTCACAAAACATGTCACCTGCAAATGCATATCAATAAAACAAAAAAAAAAGTTGCAAATTATTTTTTGCAGTGTATTTTGCAAGAAAGTAGTACTTACTGTCAGGTCACAGTGTCTAGATCTGGTGAACTTTTCATATGAACAAAATCACACAAAAGGGATTCTAGAGAGCAAATTCAGTGTCTAGGGTAATGGATTACAAATAATTCAGAAGTAGAATGCTAGCCTATAGTCTTATGGTTTGAAATTTCCCCGAAATGGTATGAATGTGGGAGTGTGCCTTGCAGTCAACTGGCTCAAAGTCTAGGCTTTGGTTGACCAATCCAATTGATTGGGCCAGGATAGGTTTTGTTTACTATACCACAGTTGTATTTGTTGATTTCAGTAAAGTAATAAATAGATTAATGTGATTTTATGCAGTATGTTTAACTTTCAAAATAGCATAATTGTGCCGGTAACAAGCACGTGTACAGTATGTGAAAATGCTGTCTGATGGATTGGTATTCTTTGCACGGTAATCTCTTGTGGGTTCATTGAAACACTGTAAATATATGGGTTTTACAGAAGAAGGTAGTCATTTTTCTTTGTTTATAAAATACTGAATAATTATGTATGTATGGATTTGGACATTTGCATTGGAGTAGTTTTGGAGAAAGTAAAGTTTTGCGACTTATTGAGATATGTTGAATGAACATGGAGTTCCTGACTCTTCAGTGCTTGTAAGGAGAAATCAATGCATGAAAGAAGTTCTTAAATCTGTTTTTTGTTTATATTCATAAAGGAGGCTCTCTTTCACTGAAGGGAAAAAGCTATACAACCTATAATAGGACAATTTTGAGTGATATGTAGCCAGTAGTGTTGAGCTGAATTTGCTTTGCTGTGAGTTTAGAGAAACCATGGAAATATTTGGGAACTTCGTCACACTCAGAAAAATGCATTCAAGTAAATGGAAAAGGAGATCCTGAACTTAGTGTTCAGTGGTATAAAATGGTGCAATGTGTCCCTGATGGCTAGGGAAACACCTGCTAACTATACCATAGAGATTATTGTGGCAAAAACGTAGCTTTAGCTGTTTAGTAGAAGTGCTAAACATTTCGCTACTGTGCCTTACAGGGATAAAATAAATAGAAATATCAGAACAGTAAAGTTACTTGTAGATAGGAAGAATGAACTCATTAAGGCTTGACCTTCACAGATTCAATAGCAGGTATTCAACTCTTAAACCAAAAAGTATATCAACCCTTTTGCTTACTTATTACCTCTATTACCAGATATGATTAAAACGAAAGCACATGGATTTTTCACTCCTTCCTGTTTGCATCAACTGCACAGTGCTAACTAATGCTATTCACAGAGTAGCCTGGCATATTACACACTTGTCACATATAGTACAAGTCCATACAAAAAGTCATTACTAACACATTTTCAGTTTCCTTCTGCATGTGTCTTTTGTGTTTAAATTTATTTGCAAGTTTTATGCTAATTTTAGCCCACTACTAGGGCCAGCTTTATTTATTTTGGGGGCTGTCCCATCCAACACTAGCTACCACTGTGGTGTCATGCTGATCTCACAAAGCATCCTGGGGCACTTGGGAGAAAAAAGTTCAACTAAGACAGCTGCAGGGCAAATTTCCAGGAAAATATTTAACAAACATGGCCAACTGGTGAATACAGCAGATTTATGATGAAAAATGTTTTTGCAAATTTCGTCAATCAACACTAGTAGCTACTAGCCAATAATAGTGGAGATATGAAATAAATTTAGAAGGAATAGTACCAGTAATGAGTAAGTACTTAACTGGGGAGAGACTGGTATAGGTGGTTTTTGGGTATAAGGAGAGAAAGGTAGGTAATGATTATGTTATAAGGTGCAGTGGGTAATGCCATATAAAGGGTGTTGAACTAGTTGAAGCTGTATGATTTTTAATAAAATCCATTTAAAATTTCCCATAGTATGAATGTGTGATGCTGACACATGTTTAGAATTTGCCATGCTACTCCTCATAGTAGCTTGAAAATGTTATCTTTAAGTATTTGTACTAGTTCTGCTGACTCTACTTACATACATAAAACATATTCCTTCCCCTGTTTAATTTGCAGGGTGTGGTAGAGATGATGACAATTTTGCGCAAGTCTATAGAAAAGCTTCAAGGTAGTGATGTACCATTTCAAGGTCCAGTTCTTGCAGAGAAATTGACTCGGTATGCTCATCTTCTAGCAGCTCAGGGTAATCTTGCAGCAGCCTTGACCTTCCTGCCTGCAGACTCAAGTTTAGTAAGTAAAAATTATAGTTTCAGAATTTTCATTATACTGTACTAATGACTTCATTGAATTATTGCACCTTTAAAGATTATGATTAGCCTAATTCTTTAAATTTGGATATGCTAATACTGTAAATCTTTTAGTCTAAAACACTGTACTCTAGGTATGTGCAGTTAGTATTTTTTATTTTTCCTACCTATTTTAATATATTGTATATTTGATCTTGTAGCTTAAATTATTCAGCATTGACAAAGTGTTTTTTCCCACAGATCTCAATAATGCAGTTGAGGGACAGGCTTTTTTATGCTCAGGGAGAGGCAGTTGCAGGACAGCAGCCACCTCCTTTCCCTTATAACCGAATCAATGTTACTGCAGTTAAACAGCCTGTAGATCCCACACAGAATACAAATCCAAAGACCAATATGCCGGTAAGACTTCAAAACAGTTACTATGGTTAAGCAATTTTAAATAACCATATATAATATAAAAATTTTAATTTAATTATTAGTTTTTTTTTTGTTTGTTAAAATATTAAGGTGTCATTTCAGCCAACACCGATTTCTCTGGTGCCTGCGACCAGCCAGCCTTCACACCCTAAAGGCTTTAGTCAACAGTCAGTACAATCCCCTGTGGTACAGACTTTTCCACCAGTTGGAATACCTGCTGCTTCCCAGAGAGCTCCATCTGGGATGTATATAAAGCCTACCGCTTGCCCTATGTATCCACAACCTTCAGTGTCTGTTTCAGGTAACATTTTGTGCTGTTCTTAACTTTATTCTAACATTTAGGTAATACTTTAGTGGGAGTTCAGAGTGATGCTTTTAGATAGGTGCAGAATTGGCTCAGATACAGGAAGCAGAAGGTGATGGTGCGCAGAACCTGATCAGAATTGCCCGATGTTAAGAGTGGTGTTCCACAGAGGTCTGTGCTAGGGCTGCTGCTATTTTTAATATATATAAATGATTTAGATAGGAATATAAGCAACAGGCTGGTTAAGTTTGCTGATGATACCAAGATAGGTGGATTAGCAGATAATATGGAATCCATTATATCATTACAGAAGAACTTGGATAACATACAGGCTTGGGCAGATTCGTGGCAGATGAAATTTAATTTGAGTAAATGTAAAGGTAACACTTTATAATAACTGCACACTATGAGGCATTAGTTAAGTATGACTAAATACTTTGTTCATCATTTAGAAAGCATCACTTCCACATTAATTGGCATTAGCAACCACTTTATAAATGCCATTATAAATGCTTTAGTACTGATCACAAAGCATATTTATAATGTCTTTGATAACTGCATTTACGATGCTTTATTAATGATCAATTAACTAATTAAAATTTTTCAAAGAATCAGTACTAAAGCATTTATAATGGCATTTATAAAGTGGTTGCTAATGCCAATTAATGTGGAAGCGATGCTTTCTAAATGATGAACAAAGTATTTAGTCATGCTTAACTAATGCTTCATAGTGTGCAGTTATTATAAAGTGTTACCAATGTAAAGAATTGCACATAGGAAGTAAAAATGTTAGGTTTGAATACACAATAGGCAGTCTGAAAATCGAGAGTACACCTTATGAGAAGGACTTAGGAGTCATAGTGGACTCTAAGCTACCCAACAGTGTTCAGAAGCCATTAAGAAGGCAAACAGAATTTTAGGTTATATAGCATGATGTGTGGAATACAAGTCCAAGGAGGTTATGCTCAAGCTTTATAACACCATTACATTGCTGCAATCAGGTCCTAATCTGGGATCCTGAGTTGGTTTGTCATGTGGTGGATGTGGCAATGCGCTGCATCAGCGCATGCTCCTAACCTCTCCTCCTCTCTCCTTTATAACACACTGATGTGGCCTCATTTGGAGTACTGTGTGCAGTTTCAGTCTCCAGGCAACAAAAAGGACATAGCAGCGCTAGAAAAAGTCCAGAGAAGAGCAACTAGTCTGATTCCAGAGCTACAGGGGATGAATTATGAGGAAAGATTAAAAGAGCTGAGCCTTCTCAGTTTAAGCGATTAAGAGGTGACATGTTTTAAGTGTTTAAAATTATGAAGGAAATTAGTACAGTGGATCGAGACTGTTATTTTAAAATGAGTTCATCAAGAACATGGGGGACACAGTTGGAAACTTGTTAAGGGTAGATTTCCCACAAACATTAGTCAATTTTTCTTTATATAAAGAGTGATAGACACTTGGAATAAGTTACCATGTAGTGTGGTAGACAGTAAGACTTTAGGGACTTTTAAAACTCGATTTGATGTTTTTTCGGAAGAAATAAGTGGATAGGACTGGCGAGCTTTGTTGGGCTGAATGGCATGTTCTCGTCTAAATTGTGTTAATGTTCTAATTAGTGAGAACAAAAATGTGCATCTTGTTAATGCAAGCACTGAATTCCTATAAATAATTGAGTTGATAATTTTGCAGCTTGTTACCATAGCAATTATATCATCATTTTCAACATATTGTACTGATAATCCTGCCTCAGCACTGCATATGTTTATCCGTGTTTACACATTAAGGTCAACAGCTTGTGTTGTTAATGCTTAAAAGCTGATTTTACAAGCATAATTTTACCTTCCGAGTATTTCTTTGGGCACTTACGTATTTTCCACTACCATTTAAGATTAGATTTTTTAATATGCATGGGGCTTAAAATTTTCTGAACTAGATTCATAAAAATATTTACTGATGGTTGCACTGTTTCCTTAAAGCAGCAACTTGTGCTTCTAAAACTAAAACATTTTAACCAGTTCTGTTTCTCACAATTACCAGTGGTAGGATAGGCTATTAAACAATCAACAACCTCCTTTCTGTATTTGATAAGGAGTTGATGTTGGTTAAGGCTAAGGAAGACACAGGTCTTTTAGAATGAGGTATTAAAAATGAACGGCAGAAGGATTAATAGGCTGAAAAGATCCATATACAATTTCACCACTGAAAAGAAATTTCTGATTGACCTTTTTTATTATATTATTGAAAGAGATGAAGGGTTGATCTTATACAACCCAATGAATTCAGAAAGTGTGGTTTTATCCAAGTTGTTTTACTGGAAGCCCTAAATTTAAAGGTAGTTCTAATAAAAATTGTCCATTTGGAAGCTCTCATTTCCCAACTGTTTGATAGCATGTGAATGCACATCTAAACCAAAAGTTCTGCGCGAGGGGAAAAAATATGCAGTACTATTACAGTATAAAGGAGATCTCATGCACATGTTGCAGGTACTGTTCATACTTTCCAGTTAATATCCACAGTGTCTGAAGTACTGCATCAATTGTAGTCCATGTTTGTAACCAAAAAGCAGGGTCTGGCATGTTTATTGCGGAGAATGTCTATGTACCTTCTTCGTTTTTTTTTTTGAGGTAATTGTCATTGCTTGATTTGGTTATTCACTGTCAGTAATTTGTGGTACAATTCTTTTCTTCATTTATATTACGCTCTTTTTTTTCTTATGGCTGTGTTATGACAATGTTATGACAATTTTGGGAGCTTCACGAAAATATAGCTTTCTGACATGTTGGGCAGTTGTCTGACAGTGATTTGAAATGTTCTAACATTTGATAACAAAAATCAAGTATATCCCATAGACTGAATACCTACTGCACAGTTATTCATGATGTGTGCTTTTTCTATACTGAGTGTAAATGCATCTATATTTTTATTGAGTTCAGTAACAAGCAGATTACCTAAATTGCATTTCAGTAGTTCTCCTCAAGGTGTCCCTATAAGCATTACATATTCTCTGTGAAGATTTCTTGATAAGCGCATACATAAGACTAATTATTTAACTTGGAAGTAGTTAAAAGTTACCAGTTCAAAGAGTAAGAGATTAAAGAGTTGCAGGAAATTTAATTTATCACTTAGTTATATATTGCAGCAATGCCAAATTTACTTTTGGCAGGGGGTGGGTGGGGGCTTCAACTCAAAGTGACTTATATCTCTTTCACTTAGTGACAGAAAGTGAATCAACCTTAAATTCAAGTCTATCTCAGACTTAATATTTATTTCATACTGTACTATTAGAAAAAAAAACAATAAGTTTAAAATGTAATTTTAATAATAATGTTTACTTATATTGGATATGTATCTTGATCATCCAGAGAAAAATTCACAGTATGAGAGGTGGATTTAAGCAAAGTGGAAGCACCCTACAGAATATGAGGATTCTGACTTTTTTTCCCTAATTCAGGTTTTATTTATTTAGCAAGAGTGTGTTCTCACATTATTCTCAATATTAGCTTAATAAAAATAAGGGTTGCTGGGTATTAACAACATTTCAGCCAGAGCTGTTTGCAGCTGCCTCCTCTTACTTGAGCTTTTATACAAAAATCCCATTGGACTCCACATCCCTTCCAAGGTGGAGTTGTTATGAAGATGAGAGTTGCATTCATATTGAACAGAGGCATTTGCTAGTTATTCCCGGCACATCCTCAACACATTGACCGAATTTAAACTAAAAAATTTGCATTGAAGGAAAATATATTAATAAGTGTACTAAACTGACGTTTAAAGACACTGATGTTTTAAATGTGACACATTACACTACCTCTTAGTAAGAATTAGCAGTTTTCAGCTAAGTTTGATCAGACCTTAAAAAGTACCAAGAAAATTATATGGCTTAGGTGTGGATAACCACATTCAATCAAGATTTTTTTTCTACATTTAAGCTGTTGTGCAATTTTATTTTACAGGACTACCTCAGCCACCACCTTTCAGCCAGCCTAGAGCTTTTCCAAGTGGACAACCGACCATTCCTTCTCAGCATCCATTAATGCCATCTGCTGTGCCTACAGCTCCCTCGGGTAGCCTCATTGGATTGCCTAGCTCCAGTTTATCTGGACCAAGCTTCATTCCCCCTTCGTCTCTTCCTTCTTATCAGTTGTCTGGCCCTACGTTTCATTCATCCCAACTCCCTTGCACACAGCCTGTATTCCCAGGAAGTATCCACACCCCTGCCTCCATGGCAGCATCAGAGCCATCAGTCACTTATCCAGTTGGACCTGGCTTCCCACATGGTGGCCCTGGAGCTCCTGCTGCAAGTCCATTAGTACCAGCAACTCTTCCTCCACCACCTACAGGTACTCCGGGGTTGTGATTGATGTTGATTTCCGTTAATCTTTTTCAGAAAATAAATCCTATTATACTTAAAAAAATTATTGCAGAAAGATGAGTATCTTTGTTATGTCGCAGTATGATAATTTAGCGTTTAGTTTCCCTGACTTATAATACTACAGCCTAGTCAACACTAGATTCATTATGTTATTTTATTTTCTTTTAAAACAACTGAAGGTAATTTTTTCAAAATGATGCAGCTTTTGTTTGAGTTTAGATTTGATTAATTTAAAAGAGGATAAAGATGCCTGGTACTTGTAGCAATTTTATACTTTGTAATTTATACTTACTTTATTCAATGTAACAAAGAAAAACTATTTTTGTGAGATGTACAGTAATTTCTCAACAGAGTAGTGGGGCATGATGCAGTGAAGAACAAACAAAAATATGTTGAACCTGTAAGTATTACCAATTTGCAGTGTTTTTCATTTAATTTTAGACCAAATGCTTCACACAAGGAGTCTACATGTTCTCTTTGTGGTTTTATGGGTGGTCTCTTAGCCTTCTTGTTTCTACAAAAAAAAAATTGTCAGGTCATTTTGCAGTTCTTAATTATCCCGCTCTGTCTGTGTGTATTATTTTGCTGTCTTTGCTCTGTTTTGGAAATGGTGCTGTACCCAGATTGTGGTTCTACCTTAAGCCTTTTTATTTGGTTTCAGCTTTGGTTTCCTGTATTGCTAGTTTAAATAAACTGGTCAGAAAGAAAATTAAAATTTTTGAAAAGGGTTTATAAACTCACACAATTAAGATTTGAAAGAGAAATGTTATTTTTGAGCCATCTATGTGGCATGCAGTTTTGCAAAGAAAAGAACACAGCTACGAAGGGGTATTTAAAAATGCAGTGTCTTATTACTTATTTCAACTTATTACTAATAGATGTAATCTGTGAGCCATTTTCAGCTATTGGTAAAGCAGTGTGGACTAAAATGGTTACTTAAATTGTGATTTCTCCACCTATTAACATCACTCATTTATTTTGAGATCAATATTAACCAATTAAGGCAATAGCAATACTCATGGTTATTTCAAGTATTTAAAAAAAACTGTACTTGTTCTAGGGCAGTACCATAAGTAAAATTTTCACTGTATTTAAATGAAGTAAAATTCATTCTCTTTACATGTTTCTGTTTTTAATTGTTTCATATATAATATTTATAGCAGCATTGTTGCTCTGTCTTTTCCTATTATTTGAATATATTTGTTAAATATTCTGCCTTCACTTTTAATACTTCTATCTTTTCCAAATGTTTCATTTTATTTTTATATTTATTACAAAAACATTTCAGAAGAACAAATAGCTAAATAGAATAAATCTTTTTTACTTCCCTGCATGCTTGTTTAATTTCTAAATCATTTTACACAATGATTTGCTTTTATGTGTTAAAAAGAAAAAAGTAATGTCTCTAATATTAATACATTAATTTAGAGGAGAAGTTTCAAAGTCATTTAAATGTGCAAGATTAATATTTTTTATTTGCTGTCAGGCTTCTTTCATATTAAATTTACTCCTTCATCACCACATTAAAAAATGTTTTTCTAACCAAGCAAAAGGGGAATCTTCCTTCTGTGGTTAAAACCAAAGTTATCCTGGATGACTTCTTTGCCAAACAGGTGGTTCTTGCCATCCATTCTTTGTATTTTCAAAAAAGGCAATGTTTTGTTGTTCTTGACTAGCCATATAAGTTTTTTCTGATTTTCTCTCTTTCTGCTTTATCATCTCCTTTTGAAGGATTTGTTTTCTGTCTCTGCAGCTTTCATGCTGTCGTATTCTGAACACCATACTTAAATAGTAAAAGCCAAGTACATTGGTAATCCTATACTGTATGCAGAAGACTTTTACCTTTTGATCTCAAAAATTTTGTGGATTTATTCAACTTACTTGATCTTATCTAAGTCAAAAGCTAGATATGGTAGCTTAACATTTGTTTGTGTTGCCAGTTTATGGTGTGTAGTTGAAGCTGTGGTTCCCAATCAAGGCATAGTTGTTGTTTTTATTCTTCATATATCTATTTATGTTTTAATGGAACTTTCAGTTTAATAAGATATGTTGCTGTTTCTGTGCCTGAAATTTCTACCCAAGCATATTTTACTTTTTAAAGAAATTGAGTAAGAAGATGTCTGTTTTAGATTATCATTTTTATATAAAGCATTTGCTTCATTATAAACATGCACAAATACAAATACAGTCGACCCTTGATATACAACCGGCCTGACATGCGAACAACTTGATTTACGACCAAAATTTTTGTTTTGATTTACGACCAACATCTTGCGTTACGATCCAAATGCAGTCATGTGTATCCGCTTGTGCAATTGTAAACAAACAGCCAAGAGCGTTCGTAAGCGTCAGTCGGAGCCCAGATACATGTGTTTGTGGATGTAATTTCGGTCAGTGCAGTGATTTATCTATATATATATAATTCACTAAGACCATGGCAAGCAAGATGCATAATTGCTAAGTATTGAAGAGAAGGTAACAAAGGTAAAGAAAGCTATTGTTAAGGGATGTTAGCTAGCGGGACATGATGATGTCATCAGGCTGAGTCAGCACTGGCTTGTGTTGAAGTGTATTATTACAGCAGTTCACAACACGACCAGCTTTGAACTGAGTGCTTGACTACTGTCATTATTAACTTGAGAAACAGCGATCACAATCGAAACGAAGAAGGAAATTGTGTGGAAATATGAGAGTGGTGTTCATGTGACCGATCTCGCTAATATGTACAGCATGTCGAAATCCACCATCTTGACAATTTTACAAAAAAAAGATTTGCATAAGGAGGCTCCTTCTAAACAATAACCACCTTCCATTTCATTCTCCTCCTCCTCCCTTCCTACAGCCCAAAGATGTCAAATTAAATGGTGAGTTCTGTGTGAAATTGTTGTTTCTGGTAGGCTATGCACTTTTTATAACTTTTTGGTTAGTACATTAGAAAAATTATTGGTGTTTTGGTGAATTATGCACATTATACAACCCTTTTTTATTATGAAAAGGTTAAGTAAGTGTTGCTGTGGGAGGTTCGGAGCGCATTATGGGTATTTCCTTTATTTCTTATGGGAAAAATAGTCTTGACTTACAACCAACTTGAGTTACAACCAGCCCTCGCGAACAAATTTAGTTCGTAAGTCAAGGATCCACTGTAGTAGCAATATTATTTATTGCCAACTATAGAACAAGGAAGCAAATAAGAACTTTAACAAGAAAATGTAATGTATTTTAAAGTTAAAAATATACACATACACAGTGGAGACTAAAGCAAAGCTACTATATAAATATTATTAGAAAATTAAAGCAAACACAACCTTTTGTTTGTGGAACTACAAAAAGAAAGCTGAAACAGGCCATCTTGTTAAATGATTAAACCAGTTAACAGAAGAACTTACCTTTCTAGTTAATACATTATTTGGGGATAAAAAGAAAGCAGTAAAAGAAGGCCCTCAGGCAAATATTAAAAAATGTTAAATTATATAGTGCAAACAAATAAGCAATATTTGAAAAAAATTTTTTTTAGCAAAATGTATTACTTGACTTCATTCATGTGTAATAACTGTATTTTCAATTTAATATATTCTAACCACCCAGAGAACATACTTTTATTTTTAAGTTGCTAAATATTATATAGTCTCTCTACAAATTGTCAAGTCAACATTATATTATTAAACCAGCATTCACCGGTAAAGGAAGGTGCAACAAAAATTTGAACCTTTACAGTCAATAAAACTAATTAGGGCATATCGCTGTAATAAAAATTTAAAGGATTTTCTTGTTCATGCCTCATGTAGTTTAAAAACTAAAAATTTGCATGGTATGTTCCTTTCAAAATTAAGATAGTTATTTATAATAAATGGTCCCATAAAGAACGGGCAAATAATATAATTCATTAGTTTTCCTTGAGAAATATTTTTTCAACACATTTTTACATTTTAATAATTCACCTAAGCATTAATTTTAAAAAGTCTTTGTTATTGTTTTTGCTATTTTTATTAATTTCCTATATTTAAGAGCGCAATTCTAAATTCTGAAGATGTTCTTTGGATTGAGGAGAGCTCTCTCAGACCTGCAGCCTTATGAGGAATTTTCTCTGCACTGAGGCCTCTGAACATGCCAGTGGATTTAATATGAATATATTTTAAGAAACTTAGCAGTTAGTAGTTGACCAACTCATCACCATTTCATTTAGCACAGTTCTCAGATTATGTTGGTACTCTCCAAAGTGATGTGCAGAAAGTTAAAGTTCATTAGAAAAAGATGACATCAGAGTTTAAAATCCTAATGGAAACAATAGGTTAGTAGATTAAGAGGTTGGAGGAATGGGCAGCATTACTCAGTACCAAACCTGCAGAGGTTTTTAATGTTTTAATTATGGGGATTATCGAAAATGCTGGAAATGCTATTAATTTCCTAAAGAAGCTATAGATAGTCATATTCTCATCATTGCGCAAATTCTCTCCCATTGTGGAAAGGTGCCACAGGAGCTAGGATATGCACATCTCATGGCAATCCTTCCAATCCAAGGCCTTCAATATTAAAGTTTTTCAGTTGCATTGACTATCATACTGTTCTCTGTGAGAAATGGAAAACTTATTCAGTGATGGTTATTGAATGTTTTTCTTTTCTGATTATAGTTCAGCAATAGATTAAAAAAGAAAGGTTATGGTAGCCACATGAAAAAGCTCATGAAGAGGATTGCTATTGTTTCTTCTTTATCCAGCCTGTTTTATATTTTTGTCTCTCTTTAAAATAGATGCTGCCAGATTGCTTTTTTTTAATTACATTGTATTAGTTTAAGGAGTGGTTAGGGTTAGGAACTAGTTAAATCCTTCATTTATTCATATGATGAGCTCTGCTATCTCCTTTACCAAACTGAACCTTCATTTATTTCAGACATGACTGCCCTTCTTGTAAAACAAGGTCAGGACTGTTCTAATGATCATTGAGTTTCTCTGATAGGTGCTGATATGAAACTTCTGGCGATGTTTCTTGCACAGTGTTCACAGATGATCATTCACAAATCATCCCAATAAGACACATTTCATTTGTTTGCGTCTTGCAGCAGATTACATCTGTTGTCTTCTACGTATTAAAGGTATAGCCCCCCACTTCTTTTACCAGCATTTCTATTGTAATTTGATGCAAGTAAATCTTTTGATTGCTTGAACTGCCATTTTCTTTAATAGCTTTTGAACTCACCGGTCTTGGTGAGGTTTGCGTTACCATAACTTGATCATGACATGATCACTGCTGTTGTTTGATGACTTTTTGTTACTTATTTTGATGTTCTTGTTTGTGTTTTTTTTCTCTACATTTCAATTCACAAATGGATCCCAGGAAAATTTGCTACAATATATTTGCCCTTTGTCATGTTTCTCAGTCAGTGTATTTTTTCTAGATGGCATAAAATGCATATATATATATATATATATATATATTCTTGTATATGCACACAAACTGTGAATGCTTTTTAGTTATGGATTTAACATTTTTCATCAACCAGATAAACTTAAGCTTCCTTCCACATAAAGTATAAGTTCAGTATCTTGGGAGTTTGAGTTTCCATTTTCATATCAAAAGGAATGTGCTATAAGATGAATGGGAAGACAGTGAATGTTCAAAGATACTTTCTGGTGACAAGCAAGCACATAAACAGTGTGATTCAAAAAACTTACCGTTAATGTGTGGTGAGATTAGTAAAGACGACACGTATCAATTGATGCTCCATTGCAGAGGTTATATTAGGTTCTTTCAGTCAGACCCTTCATTATCAACATATATGCACCATTTCCCCTATTTTTGATGTGTTTAATTGTTTTTGTATTTATTTTATCTGTGCACAAAGAATTGATACTTTTCTATCACGAAGTGCATCATATTTACTGGTAATTGTTTTGGGCTTACTAACTAGTTTGCATCTTTATTGTTACCTCAAATTCAGCTAATGTTTAGTAGTTATGGTTTATTCTGTTTATAGCAGCTGTTATGAGAATACAGTCAACATTTGACACTGCCTTGGTAAATCTACTTTTGTGTACCCTTAGTCAGTACTAATTTGCTGATAAAAACTCTGTAGAAACTAATTTATTTTAGCAATTTGTTGTCCTGCAATATGTTCTGAATTTAATTTTTATTTTATTTATAAATGCATTTAAGCTGTAAAGTAAGCTCATTGTAATTTTTGTGTTGTTTCAGCATCCTAAAGACCTTCCTAATGCAGTACACAGTATAGGAATTAATCACCTTTTAGTTTGGTTATTCTTTGCTCAGTTTGATTACTTCTGCCCCTGTTTCTGTCAGTTAATCAGTTTAGTTCAATAAACTCATTTTAAATGTAGATTAGCAAATTGCAAATTCATTTTTCACAGCTACTTTGCCGGGTTTGCCAGTGAACTTGTTTGCTGTATTTTTTTCCTGAAAGTTCACCCTGTGGTCGAACTTCTTCCCCCAGTCCCCCATAATGCTTTGCCAGGCCATCATGACATCACAGAGCTCTAGCAGCCAATGCTGGGTGGGACCAGCCCCCTGGCTAATATAACTCTGTTCTCTAACATCACAGGCTCATAGTCTGCCAATTGAAGCCAGTCCTCATCTGCAGAATAGAGAGCAGAGGTTCACGCCTAGAAGAGGCTGGTGTACACCTCTTCCTCTTCTAAGCCCTCCTGTACTTCTCCTGTTAGCATACAACAGTGGTTCTCAAAAGTTTTTGTTCACAGTACCTCTATAAATAAGGAATACAGACCACCGTACCCCTCTAGATACTTTGTTGAATATGGGTTTTCTAGATTCTAGAAGAAGCTGAAATAACATCTTTTGGAAAGATATTTCAGAGGAAGGGAAATCAAAATAAAGTACTAAATAAACATAAGATAAAAGGTTTGTTTTTTTAACATAGAATAATTATTTTTTATTTAAATATGGACCACTGCATAGCTTCATAGCCAAAAGAATTAAAAAAAAAAAAAAATTGTCTTATTTTTTTACAGTTGGGTACAGTGCATATTTCTCTTTTGAATAAGTATCTTGATTGCCTTGAAAGGTGGTTTGAAAATATTGTCAGCAGTGACTTTTCTCACATTATTTATTAAACCTCACAAGTGAGACCTTTCTCAAAATAAATAGTTATATAATATATTATGTAACGGTTGGAAAACTCTGCTCTACCTATACCTAGAGCTTCTGGCATGCTAAAAAATATCTCTGTAGCTGTGCTTTTACTTCAACACTGACACCGTGAATTACTTACTAGGTTATGTTGCGTTCTTTGCATAAATTAGTTAAGATACTGCAAACTTGAATCATGGTCATGGGTAGTCATTACACTTCTGTTTTGTAGAATTTTGTCATTATATCAGCACTGAAAGCTGGCTGGCAGACTAGCGAGTTAAATACAGACGTACTAGCAACTTATTTTGGTTATAGTGCCGCTGAAAAATAACTTATTTGGCACTTATGTGATATGACATTGATTTGATCTTCTTACAGAAACATGAGATGAAATAAAAGAGAGACCGTAATTTGTACCTTTGCAACTTTTCTCTAGCATTGTACCAGGACTGCCATGACGCCCCCCGCCCCCCCCCCCCCCTTTTACTCCCACTCTCCTGCTCCTATTCACTTTATATAAAACAAGAAAATGAACACCAGTGCTATGTATTAACATGTAGCGTATCGTTGTGAACCGTGTAATACAAAATGTTAAACTTTTAAATGACAGTATTTCATAATCTTTTTAAAGGTAGTATATACATACAGTACTGGATATATTTCTTTAGGTGCACACTTATTTGTATTATTGTGAAATAATAAAAAAAAAATGCATTAAACGTGTCACATTAATTGCAAAAATTAACTTGTTAACTTTCCCAAGCCTTATGTACTGTATGTTTATATGTATGTATGTATGTATGTATGTATGTATGTATGTATGTATGTATGTAAAGTATGTATATAATCTATACTAATAAAAGGCAATTCACTCACTCACTCACTTATCACTTATCACTAATTCTCCAACTTCCCGTGTAGGTAGAAGGCTGAAATTTGGCAGGCTCATTCCTTACAGCTTACTTACAAAAGTTAGGCAGGTTTCATGTAGAAATTCTATGCATAATGGTCATAACTGGAACCTACTTATGTGCATATATACGGCAATAGCCTGCAGCTTGGTCGCTGTGTGAGGCGGAGTTGCGTCCCTCATCGTCACGCCTCCCACGTAGTTGAGTGCCTGCCCATATAAGGCCGTCAGTCAGCAGCAATCCAATAGACACGCTGCCGCTAAATATTCGCGGGTGAAGGGCTGTGCATATGCAAACGAAGATGAGATGGTCAGGGATAGACTAGTGTTTGGCACAAACTCAGCGAAAGTGCGAGAAAAATGTTTAAGTGCCGGGTCTTAGCTAACATTAAATGAAGCCGTGGACATCGCACGAGATAGCACAAGCACAGCTGGGAACCTTCGATGCATGTACTCCAAGCGGCTCACGTGAACTAACTGTGAATGCAATATGCAGAGAACAAGCAAGACCTCCAAAGAGCACGGAGACTTTTGATCACGTGAACGTGTCTGCAAAAAGTGCCGTCTCCTGCTCTTCAAAAATACTTATAAGTTGAGTAGCTGGCACGCGCATGTAGCTGTGCCGGCCTTTCAGCCGTTGACTGTGCTTCTGCCTTAAGTGAAAGTAAGCAGTTTTAATTTTTTCTTCCTTCCCCTGAGCTATAGCCCAGACAACTGCAAACACGGGATCCCTTTTCTAGACCGCGGCAAACTAATATTAAGGCGCTTCGCACTTTTCTTTTGCACGTATACGATTATGAGGTCGCAAAAGACACGCACAGGAGTGGAGGACCGACAGTGCCATCCCGGTTGGATAATGGCAGGGCCATCTCTCCAGTCTACACGAGACCCACCCTGACAGTCCCCAAAAGGCACTCATATCGTCAGTGAAGACATCTCTCTACACTATATAAAAGAAAAAGGCAAGTTTCCTTTCTTTACACCTTTAATCCCAAACCAAAGTCTTTCTCTCTTAACACTGCAGAGGACACAAAACTAATTTTCTTTAATTGCTGGTAATGCCGTTAAGGCACATTACCACAGGCAGAAATTTGGACGTTCACATAGAAAATGTAATTTCTATACCACAGCCGTCATGTAGCGCCTTTCAAAAGGGATCTTCTACCAAGAGATGATCAATATACATTTTAGCGGCTGTTAGTACTACTTACCTGTTGTGTTATACTGTCTTTAAAATGTAGTTTACCCGAAACCACTCCAGTAGTGGTTATATCTATATCTATCTATATCTATACTAATAAACGGCAAAGCCCTCACTCACTCACTCACTCACTCACTCACTCACTCACTCACTCATCACTAATTCTCCAACTTCCCGTGTAGGTAGAAGGCTGAAATTTGGCAGGCTTATTCCTTACAGCTTCCTTACAAAAGTTGGGCAGGTTTCATTTCGAAATTCTACACGTAATGGTCATAACTGGAAGATGTTTTTTCTCCATTTACTGTAATGGAGTTGAGCTGGAGGGGCGGAGTTCCGTATGACATCATCACGCCTCTCACGTAATCACGCATTACGTAGAAAGCCAGGAAGAGCTACAAAACGCGCTTTAGAAAACATGCATTATATAATTAAGAAGGCAGCGAAACAATTAGAAGCGAGCGACTGACATATAAAACCATATTCAGCGGCTCACGTGAACTGACGCAGTGCGCAGACAAAAAGTAACAGTTCCAAAAAGTGCTGAACAAAAACCTAATTACACTGCTACGCTCGAATAGATAAACCACACGCAGTGGCGCGATGGTAAAGCATTCGCCTGTAGCGCCCACGTCCGAGGTTCGATTCCCGAGAGGGGATGCACTAAGTATGTACGCGCGCTTCTCGATTTATTTTAACCTCGCATCCCCTTAGTTTGAGACGTATGAAAACGCATGCGGTTAACGCAGAAAGACAGATCATCTATTCACCTATTGAAGCTTCATGAATAATGGATACTTTATTCGCGATCAATGATTGTTTTGGTAAAGCCATACTCAGTGTATTCATTAGATGAACGGTAAAAAAGTAAGAGCGAGGGGACGGTAACTTACTGAAGCACACAAGCAAAACCACAATAGCACGCGGGCTCGATGTACTGACTTGCGCGATCACATTCCAAAAAATATTTCTTTTCAAGTTCAATTTAGTCCATATGAGTCAAACTCAAAGCCCACGGGCCACATCCGGCCCGGCGTGTAATTATATCCGGCCCGCGAGATCATTTTATATACTGTATTATTG
>JANRMT010062813.1:36296433-36327223 GCA_026402145.1 Polypterus bichir lapradei | reverse complement strand
ATATATATATATATATATATATGACAGCAACACTCATAACAGTGACAAAACAATTGCATTGACAATCATGTTACGTTATTTTTAAAATGTTTCCTTTTCTTTTTCTTTCCTTCTTTAACACACTACTTCTCCGCTGCGAAGCGTGGGTATTTTGCTATATATATATAGATATATATAGAGATATAGATATGAGAACAACACTCATATCAATGACAAAACAATTACATTAACAATCATGTTAAGTTATTTTTAAAATTTTTCCTTTTTCATACCTTCTTTAACACACTACTTCTCCGCTGCGAAGCGCGGGTATTCTGCTAGTCTACATACTGTATATGTGTAGATATGTATATATGTGTGTGTGTGTGTGTATGTGTGTGTGTATATGTATGTATATATATGTGTATATGTATATATGTGTATATGTAGATATGTATGTATTTGTATATATATGTTTGTGTGTGTATGTATGTATTTATGTATGTGTGTATATATATATATATATATATATATATATATATATATATATATATATATATATATATATGACAGCAATACTCATAACAGCACAAACAAAACAATTACATTGACAATCATGTTACATTATTTTTAAAATGTTTCCTTTTATTTTTTATAATTTCTTTAACACACTACTTCTCCGCTGCGAAGCGTGGGTATTTTGCTAGTACATAATATATAACATGTTTGTGTTTGTTTGTGTGGGTGTGTAGTTTGGGAGCATACGCTGATTTTTACAGCACGCTGCCACAATATGTATATAATATATATGTACTGTATGTATGTACAGTATGTGTGTGTTTGTTGTGCATTTTAGCAGCTATCCAAAATTTGATTCCAGACTTGCTAGGCTTTGTTTGACTTTCACTGCAAGAGAATGCAGATGATTTGCCATGTTTTCACTGCCACAGCAGACATAACAATATATACAACCTCGTCATTTCAAAACATCGACTGTTTATGATATTATCATGAGGGGGTGGGGTTTGAGAGATAGAAAGATGCTTATGGATTACAAATAAATTAGTGTGTACATTGGATGGTAAGGGGGTGATGACAGAGGTATTT
Organism: Polypterus bichir lapradei; assembly: GCA_026402145.1. NCBI lineage: Eukaryota > Metazoa > Chordata > Cladistia > Polypteriformes > Polypteridae > Polypterus > Polypterus bichir. Next base: position 36,326,137 of record JANRMT010062813.1, on the reverse strand, counting down.
TAGCTCAGAAACCAGTAGTTTTGTTGTCTCATAAATAGCTGCAACACAGTACACACAGAGGTATTTGGTAATGTTATTAGGGTGATTCAAAGGATAGTCATTCCAAATTCATTCAACATTGCTACAAATCACAATCCCATATTGGCATGATACTGTAGAATTATATCTGCTTCATTATACATGGATTTGAAAAAAAATGTCTACCAACAGGAATCTAGAAGTAACTAATTACTTTTACTCTATGAAACACAATGTCCTCAGTTGTTCTCTTTCTAGCATTGTCTGATCAAAAAAGCGTTTTGGTATGCATAATAGAGAAAAATGTACTTCATTGTGGCTTGGCTGTAATACATATTTTGCCTTTTCTTATCATGCTAGCAAATTAAATGCCGCCAAAAGCTTGCAATATATGATGTGTACACAGGAAGACAGTGGTACTGGCTTTTTAAAAAATATATATAAGGCACTGCTTATACAGTATAATGTAATCAGTTAATTTCAGATGTATTATCTCATGTACACAGTACAGTTACATCTGTATTGTATTGTCTCTGTGCCGATAGAGGAGAAAGGAAGAAACTGTGCATTGAGGAAATAATAAAGTAGAAAGGTTTATTCTTCTTTAAGGTTACAATAAAGATTGAAAAAAAATTGTATTTAAAAGAATAATGTTTTTAAATGAAGTTACAGTAAGAACATAAATAAGCTATAACTGTTTACATCTCGGACTGTCACTTCTCCATTCTTATGGCCATGGAGAATGCCCTTCTGCTCTGGTATTTCATTTGGACCCAAAGTATGATGTCTCCCTATCATGACTTGCACACCTTGGCTCCTTTCAGTCCAGTTTATTACTCCCAGACCCTTCCAATTTCCACAGTCTGCTCTTGCTCTTCCTTTTAACCATTTCATCTGTTTACATAGAGAGCTGCACAGGACCCTTTCCTGTGAATGTCATTGGTTGCAGGGAGCCGGTGAGCACAACACTTATTTTCTTTCAGTGGTTTTAATTTGTATAGGCTTAACTCTTATGGCTGCTGTCCGTCACACTCGCCAGTGCCAAAAACAAATCCTTAATCAGCCACTTAAGCCATATCACATCCAAGACACTACATTATCAGCCTGCAAACAGAGTGCTTGAAGTGGAACCAAAATACTAGCAGTACTCTGTTTAGTCAGCATCTTAATCCTCCTTCCATTTCATTATTACTTTTATATTATGGGGTGGGAGGGTGGTTTGACCTTGGAGATCGGAGTGCTTGTATATTAGTATATGATATCAAAGGGAAGTGGGGTTCCCTTGAATCTTCATTGCCGCTGGTACCAGCTCACTTCAAGACCGATAGCAGCACAGCATCATGATGCTACAAATATATGTGTGCAATTCCCATATATAATCGACCATCAGCGCAACCCTAATATGGAATTCAATAAGCACAATTGTGTGTTTGTAATTCAGTATGTGTATATAACTATACTGAAATCATATTTATTTTCTACTACAAGACACCTCATTTATGATCAAGTACCATGTTGCATTGGCCTTTTCATTTCACAAACAAAACCCACAGTTTATTCTCACATTTGCATTTATTGTCCAGTCGGCTGCGTCTGTGAAAACCTTGAAAGTGAGCTGCTGTACTCCGCTGTGCTCTTTGCTTGTGGCTCGTTCACTCTGTCCAGTATGTGCCACTTCACATCTTCTCCCTTCCCCACATCAAATTTCATGCTTGCAGTGTATATCCTACTCCACAGTGTGTTTTTTTTAACCTAGCTAAAATAACTGGAACACCAACTGTTTTCAGATTTTTTTTTTCCTTCGTCTTGCATAGCGAAATGATGTGAGTGATTGTTATGTTTTTTTGTTGATTATTTCATAGTTTTAAGCCAGACAGCAATTCACTTCTGGGAAGCAAAGTTCAGTAATGCTATAACATAGGAAGAAGGCGGTTTGTTGAGGTTAAAGGATATATAAATGCACTCAGGTGCAAGCTGGAGAAGAGACACAGCAATTCACACCTAGGTACCAATGTTCAGTGGGTGTTGCTTGTGGTGGGTCTTTTGTGTAAGGAGAAAAAAAAAAATATCAATCATGCTTTCTGAATAGAGTTTCACTATTGCAACAACATGGGCATTTGAAATGCAGCAATTTAGGAAAAGTTGAAGAAGGAAAAACGTGACATCCACGTTGATGAAATAAAGAGTTAAAGGCACAGTGCCAATTAGTTGGCTATGGTGCTTCTGGTGTTAAATTATTTTGTCTCCCACTTCTCAAGGCTCCTCAATGCACAGTTTGAGAGAATGGTTAGTTTAAAGAGCTGTCCCTATGCAGAGGGACAGAACTGCATGATGCACAAGGCTGGAATCTCCGACAGGGTAAGCAGATTGCATTACTGTGAGATATGAGATGTGTGAGTGAACACAGTTGATGTCAATGTCAAATTTATTTATATAGCACATTTAAAACAACATAGGAATGCTGTGGCCAAAGTGGTTTACAATAATAGAATAAAAGAAAAACATACAATTAACATGAATAACATAAATAGAAATAAAATAAATTAACATAAATAAAATAATTAATAGAAGTAATGTTACATAATCACAATGAGGAAACCATCAGTATTACTGAAGGTCACGGAATGCAAGTGAATTGAAATGAGTCTTTAATCTTGTTTTGAACAGTTCAATTGTAGACGACTCCTTTATGTAATGAGTTGATCCAGCATTACTAGATCTAGATGGGGACAACGGTGCCTGTTGTAATTTTATCTCTGGGAGGCACGGTGGTGCATTGGTTAGCACTGCTGCCTTACAAATCAGGTTACATTTTTGGACATAATAGTCAGTTCAGCACAGTTAGCAAGCTATTCATTGTCCCTGAGGGACACTTTAAGACATTGCACCATTATAATCCATTCACCACTAGTTAATTTTTCCTTTGCCATTGATCTAACTCTTCCCCTCATTCAGTGATTAAAAGGTTTGTCTATAATTCATATCCATACCATTATAGGAATGACATCTTTCCTGCTTGCTTTGAATGCTGCTTTTCCAGAAAGTAACTTGTTACAAATGATTAGCAAAACATGCACATATTTAGCATGTTTTGCCCATACAAATGGGTTTTAGACATGTGGATTTTACAACATGAGTTATATGAGATTTTTCTTTTTTTTCTCCATGCATATTTTTCGCACCATTTGCCATTGTCATAGAATTGGTCACTGCAGAGCCCCGTTATGTTTGAATATATAGTATGCAATTTCTCTCTCAAAATACGAGATATATAATTTTTCTCAGCCACCACTACAAACTACATCGGGGTAAGTAACATTTAAAAAATATTAAATTTTTGGGTGAAGTATTCCTTTAAGATCAATATGATGTTTGCAGGCTTTTGGTCATGGCACCATTACATTATACTAAAATGTATTTTAGTGTTTTGTAATAAAGTTCAATCAGTTATTGTTAGCACTTTGAGAGTGTTCAAGCAAACTTATTAATGCAGTGCAGCAACATTTACAAGCATAAGCCCACCTATCTATGTAAATGAACATTAAAAAAGAGACCCATACATTTTATATGAAATGTTAGATAGGCTGAAAATAAGCAATTTTTTTTTATTCCTAGTAAACATTCTTGGACACCACTAAAGGGAACATACAGTATCTGGTAATAAACGTTGTTTTAGACTATCAATCACAGCTGCCTAAGCCCTCTTTATTCTTCATTTTTTTGTAATGTTGATTTACGTAGTAGTAGGTTGTTTGAAGCCAGAATCTATCTTGGCTGTAAAAGGATGTCTGTCAGTCCCTTCATTTTATTGTCCAACTTTGGAGACAAAGGGGCAGGTGATTAAGCATCTCCTGATTTCTCTGTGTGCATCCTGTAAGCAATTACCTTATTTCTGGATTTTAGTATATTTTTCATAGCATTTGGTGACAAGGTTAATTATAGTTGCACATAGTCAAATGTATAATATGTGTTGTTGGTGGCAGACCTTTAAACACAGTTTTTGTCATTTTTTATATATTTCTGTTCAATTATAGATTCTTTATTTACACATAAAATTTACATTATGCAGTGTTAGAAAAATGTTTGTTTGTGATTCTTGACAAAATCTTATTTCTATGTTTCATGGTAACTTTCTATGGATATGCTTTCTTTTTCTCTTTTTTTTTAGGCTACTTCCCTTGGTTACAAAATCGTAATGAAGAAGGTGAAAGTGCTCAGAGCAAACTTATTTTTTAAGAATTTAAACTTTGAGCTGACATTTTAATGCTAACTTAATTTGGTTTCTCCACATTTTTCAAATTGGAAATATTTTGATCTAGCAAAAATTTGTTTGTTAATATTATGACCATGGTTAACGCTGGTTCCAAAACTCAGCTCTTAAAAACTAATGATTGTTGTATTAATTGCATAATGGATGTCTCAGATTTTTTTAGTGCTTTGTTTCTTGTAAAATGTGGAGAAAATCAGAATTTCAAACTGGTATGTTTTGAAACTAACAGTTTTCAAAGCTTTGCTTTATTAAGCAACAAGTCATTATTTTATATTGTTGTATGTGTCATATTTAAGACATATTTACTGTTATAAAAGCCGTGTTCATCCTGTTTTGCAGTAATTTATTATAATGTACAGTATGTGGCAGTGTTATGTGGAGACTTTATTAGGTGGCAGTGTAGACCATCTGAAAAAATGTTTGAAATTTCAGCCAAAAAAGACAATATGTGAAACAAAAACAAGCCCTAGTTCTTCTGGTCAAAGCTAAAAGAGAAAATGACTCATTAAGTCTTTTATTTCAAAATCATGCAGCAGCATCCTCATGTATAAAAACAAAAAAGATCATCATCTTTATAAACTAGGAAAAGAGAGATGAGTGTTTAGTTTTAAATAAAGATAGCATTTATTAGATTATGTGCAGTACAACACTAAACCCTTATATTTTCCAGCTAACACACAGTGTAAAATGCCATTATAAAGACAGCTTACTACTACTGTTGCAGCATTTAATGTAAATATACAGTAACTTTAGCTTATACTTCAGTTAATATCTGGTCTGTTTTTGTCCCTTAAAGAAATACACTGCTTTATGAATTTTCAAGGTCAAGTCATATTCCCTTAAAAAATTAATAAATAAAAGCCTTGAAGTCCTGGAGTAGTTTGGCACTGAATGGTAGTAATACAGGAAGCAAAAACTTGAACAGCAGACTGCTTCTTCTTTCAGCTGCTCCTGTTAGGGGTTGCCACAGTGCATCATCTTCTTCCATATCGTCCTGCCTTCTGCATGTTGCATGTCCTCTCACACCACATCCATAAACCTCCTCTTAGGCCTTCCTCTTTTCCTTTTGCCTGGCAGCTCTATCGTTAACATCCTTTTCCCAATATACCCAGCATCTCTTCTCTGCACATGTCCAAACCAACGCAATCTCGCCTCTCTGAATTTGTCTCCCAACCATCCAACTTGAGCTGACCCTCTAATGTACTAATTTCTATTCCTATCCATCCTCGTCACACCCAATGCAAATCTTAACATGTTTAACTCTGCAACCTCCAGCTGTGTCTCCGGCTTTATGGTCAGTGCCACTGTCTCCAACCCATATAACATAGCTGGTTTCACTACTGTCCTGTAGACCTTCCCTTTCACCCTTGCTGATACCTGTCTGTCACAAATCACTCCTGACACTCTTATCCACCCATTCCACCCTGCCTGCACTCTCTTTTTCACCTCTCTTCCACACTCCCCATTACTCTATACTGTCGATCCCATGTATTTTAACTCATCTACCTTCACCAACTGTACTCCCTGTATCCTCACCATTCCTCTGACCTTCCTGTTATTCACCCAAATCTATTCTGTCTTGTTCTTACTGACCTTCATTCCTCTCCAGAGCATATCTCCACCTCTTGAGGGTCTCCTCAACCTGCTACCCACTATCACTACAGATCACAATGTCATCAGCAAACATCATCCGTCACTCCTACCGCAGACCTCACCACTGTCACACTTCCCTCGCACATATCCTGTACAACTCTTACGTAATTCACTGCCACTCCCGGCTTCTAAATACAATACCACAGTGTCTCTTGAGGCACCCTGTCATATGCTTTCTTCAGGTCCACAAAAATGTAATGCAGCTCCTTCTACCCTTCTTTGTTACTTATCCATCAACATCCTTAGAGCAAACATCGCATCTATGGTACTCTTTCTTGGCATGAAACCATACTGCTACTCACTAATCGGAACCTCATTTCTTAACCTAGCTTCCACTACTCTTTCCCATAACTTCATGCTGTGGCTCATCAATTTTATTCCCCTGTAGTTACTGCAGTCCTGCACATCCCCCTTATACTTAAATATCGGCACCAGTGCACTTCTTCTCCACTCTTCAGGCATCCTCTTACTTTCCAAGATTCCATTAAACAATCTGGTTAAAAACTCCACTTCCATCTCTTCTAAACACCTCCATGCTTCCACAAGTATGTCATCTGGACCAACAGCCTTTCCATTTTTAATCCTTTTCATAGCTGTCCTTACTTCCTCCTTGCTAATCCGTTGCACTTCCTGATTCGCTATTTCCACATCATCCAACCTTCTCTCTCTCTTGTTCTTTTCATTCATCAGCCTCTCAAAGTACTCTTTCCATCTGCTCAACACACTCTCCTCACTTGTGAGTATGTTTCCATCATTATCCTTTATCACCCTAACTTGCTGCACATCTTTCACACCTCGGTCCCTCTGTCTAGCCAATCGGTACAGGTCCTTTTCTTCCTCTTTAGTGTCCAACCTCTTATCCAACTCATCATACACCTTTTCTTTAGCCTTCGCCACCTCTCTCCTCACCTTGTGCCTTATCTCCTTGTACTCTTGTCTACTTTCTGCATCTCTCTAACTATCCCAGTTCTTCTTTGTCATCCTCTTCCTCTGTATACTCTCCTGTAGTTCCCCATTCCACCACCAACTGTCTGGTAACGTTTCACTGCCACCCAGTGCCTGTTTCATCTTCTCCCTAAACTCAACCTTGCAGTCTTCCTTTTTTCAGCTTCCACAATTTGAACCTTGGCTCTGGCCTCATTTTCTTCCTCTTCTTGATCTCTAATATCATCTTACAGACCACCATCCTATGCTGCTTAACTACAATTTCCCCTGCCACCACTTTGCAGTCTTCAATCTCCTTCAGATTGAATCTTCTGCATAGGATGTAATCTACCTGTGTGCATCTTCCTCCACTCTTGTACGTCACCCTATGTTCCTACCTCTTCTTAAACTACGTACTCACCACAGCCATGTCCATCCTTTTCACAAAATCCACTATCATCTGACCTTCTTTATTCCTCTCCTTAACACCATACGTACCCATCACCTCCTCATCTCCTCTGTTCCCTTCACCAATATGTCCATTGAAATCCGCTCCAATCACCACTTTCTGTCCCTTGGGTACACTGTTCATCAGTTCATCCAACTCACTCTAAAATCTTCTTTCTCATCCATCGCACACCCAACTTGCGGGGCATATGCACGAACAACATTTATCATCACACCTCCAATTTCCAGCTTCATAATCATTACTCTGTCTGACACTCTTTTCACCCTCAAAACTCTCTTGACATGCTGTTCCTTCAGAAAAACCCCCTACCCCATTTCTCCTCCTATCCACACCATGATAGAACAATTTGAATCCACCTCTGAGCCACCTGCATTATGGCCTGAAAAGCAGACATTTAATTTAGGGACTTGTATGTATGTGGGTTTTCAATGAACATACATAACTTCACTCTGTGTAGTCAACCAGGTACCAAACACTAACAAAATAAGTGCCAGTTGTACTTTTATATTGACACTTACACAAAGTCATTTTCCCATGGTATCTTAAGCCAGTGTTTTCTCCCCTTACAGTACCATTAAGATTATGTGTGTTTTAACTTTACCTGTAATTTTTTGGTAGTTCTGTGTTCAGTTTGTGAAACATATTCTTAGGACATTTTTTTCTGTTATAGCCAGATACATGTATTCTGCATCTGTTTGTCCTCCTTCAACTTAAATATAATAATATAGTGGACAAATTTATTAAAAGCAGCCTTGATGTCTCAATATGCTATTGTTTAAATATATCTTCAACTTGAACACTAGCTGGTTAAGTGATTTGATCAGTGGCATACATTGAGTCATCAGTGGAAATTGAGCTGGTTTTCACAATATTTATAGCCAAGAGCATTAATTACCAGGCCATATTGTTTGTTCTTTCAGTTCTGGTTACATTAATCCACAAGCTACTGTAGTAGAGCACCATTTACTAGTATGTTCCTCTTTGAAGTACTTTTGATTGATGTTAATCTGGGCATGAATAAACAAGGTTGTACTGTATTTATTGTGCTTGATTAGTTTTAATTAAATCTTTTTACTTATGATTAATACTGCTTATTGAGCATGTACATGTTAGCTTAGCTGTGAAAGTATATATTGTATATACTGTACTTGAAAAATCAATTGTATTCATAATGCACTGAAAATTAATTTTAAAGCTTGGTTTTGAAAATGTGCTTTGAGTTAAAGTTCTTGTTGCAATCAAATGCAACAGACTTAGTGTTTTTTGAATTTTACATTTAGACTATAGATTTGGTCTAATACCAAAACACTTTTAAGGAATCAATATTGGCAATTGAATCAATATGTTCTTAAACCTGTCTATTTCATGTCAGGGTCACAGGAGGCTCATCTGAAGCAAAGTTGCTTGGATTTAATTCTTTGCATTTTTATAAAAAATCATAATGCTGTGCGACGAAGGGCCCAGTTCACGACTGGCACCCGTGTTTAAACAGGGAGCCCTTCACAGACAACCTTAACACGCGCAACGTAGTTGGGCGCACATGGCTAGTATATATATATATATATATATATATATATATATATATATATACACATACATACACAGTAGAGGCCAAAGTTTGGACACACCTCCTCATTCAATGTGTTTTCTTTATTTTCATGACTGAAGGCATCAAAACTATGAATGAACACATGTGGAGTTATGTACTTAACAAAAAAAGGTGAAATAACTGAAAACATGTTTTATATTCTAGTTTCTTCAAAATAGCCACCCTTTGCTCTGATTACTGCTTTGCACACTCTTGGCATTCTCTCGATGAGCTTCAACAGGTAGTCACCTGAAATGGTTTTCACTTCACAGGTGTGCCTTATCAGGGTTATTTAGTGGAATTTCTTGCTTTATCAATGGGGTTGGGACCAGCAGTTGTGTTGTGCAGAAGTCAGGTTAGTTGGACGATCATTTATTTTTCAACAGGACAATGACCCCAAACACACCTCCAGGCTGTGTAAGGGATATTTGACCAAGATGGAGAGTGATGGAGTGCTTTAATGGTCATGAAAATAAAGAAAACACATTGAATGAGGAGGTGTGTCCAAACCTTTGGCCTGTACTGTATATGTGTGTGTATATATATATATATATATAGAGCCACGTCAAACTCCACGCAGGGAGGACCTGGGAAGCGAAGCCAGGTTTCCTGACTGCGAGGCAGCAGTGCTATCACTGTGCCATCGTGCTGCCTACATTAGGGTATTCATTACTTTTAAAAGTTGGACTACTCAATACACATTGCTTTTAACATGTTACTGTACTGCTCCTGAGATTGTGCTGCTCAGTTTAGCAATGTATTTTCAGCTTATCAACATAAATTTACTAATTTCTGAAATATAAGGTAATTTATCAAACAGGAAAAGGAATAATGTGGCAACCCAAGCATTTGCCTTTAGAAATGTATCTTTGAGAGGCTTCACTGTTTTCTACCCGTGGCTACTGAAAGCATGTATGTTGCACATTCACAGACTACAGAGTTCTTAACTGTAACCTGGTTACAGTTATTCTAGCTAAAGGTGCTTCTTAAAGTTATTGAATCATGTAGTGTACTTAACATTTTTTGAAACTGACTTATACATGTAACGACATTTTTGCTTATTAAATGATGAAAAAGTAAAATCTATTATGTTGTGCTTGTCAGTTGAGGTTTCATTTATCTAAAGCTAGGGCTTGATGAGGAACAGATGATTGTGTATATTATGATATGTGATTGTGTATATTGTAATATGTCAAACCATTTAATTGACAGAAGGTGTACAATTTTTAATTTGAATGCAGATATTACTGTTTCATAAAATACTAGTTTTAATATTTTTTTGTATTTAAAACTTTAATAACTGCACAGAAATATTTTGCATTGTGTTACTCACCAGCTGCTGATTGCAATACTATACACATTTGCAGGTAATGAAATCACTTTTTTTTTTGGTTTCTTGAGCATTTTCTTTTGCTGCATGGTATGAACAAGTCATGTACAGATTCTTATTGGTAGCCATAATCAAAATTACAGTATCTCAATACCACATTGAGTATCAAAATTGCTTTTTAATGGCTCACATATGACATACTTATGAGACATGATGTATACCATAAAACATTTTCATGTTTTGGATATTCACAGTTCATTTCCCACTGGTTCCACATAATATATTTCCAAACTGTATAAAGCATTTTATAACATTTGTGTGTATTTTTATTCCGTTTTACAGAAAATATTGCTTTTGCTTTGGCATTTGCATCTTGTTTATTAGGAACCATATCTAATTAGATTTTTGCAAAAAATATTTATATTTATTTCATTTTCATATTGTAGGTTCTCAAGATGGATGGAATGATCCCCCATCTGTGCACGGAGTGACAAGGAAGAAGAAGGTAATTTAAAATTTTTGAGGTTGTAGCTTTTATTCTATTCTTATATACTTGAACGCATAATTTAATATTGATAAACAGTTTTAATAAATACATGCTTTGAAAACAATATACAAGATAAATGAAGTTTCAGCTATGGATTAGAAAAGGTAAAATAGGTTATGCTCACTTTAACTAGAAGGTAGGTGAATAGTGGCTTGGATTTTTCAGTTGTGCACAAAGCTAACTGTAAGACAGGATCATCTTTCCAGTCTCAACACTGCACAGTGGCATATGTTAGTTGTGTTTCGTTGCAGTCATTAGAAAGTAGGTATACAATTACTGTATATACATTGAGCTCTGAAATTTGTTAAATTACTTAATAACTACAGGTACAAGTTTATTCTTTAAATTTATAAACTAGTAATTACAAGTATTAAATTGTTTTCATATATTAATTAGCACCTAGCTTTTTGATCTTTCAGTAAGAATACATTAGAATATAAAGTGGGTAACATGATGAGAGTAAATGTGTAAGAGCGAAAAAATAATTAATGCATTTCAGTTACTCTCTTCTGATCACATTTTGATCAAAAAAGTTGATTTAAATTTTAACCCATCTTGCCGTTACATTTAGGTACAGTGCTTAGCACTCCTGCCTGAATTTTGTGAGACCGTATTCTAATGCAGGTTCTTGTCACTGTCTTTGTAGAGTTTGCTGCATGGGTATTGCCCTGGGTGTTCTGGTCTTCCTCCCATATCCCAAAAGTGTATTTCAGATTAATTTAACCTATTATCAGTGAAAATGAATATATGCGTTAGTGTCCTCTGCAGTGCACCAGTGCCTTAAACAGGGCTGGTTTCTGCTTTGTATATGCTTATGCTGGAATAGTCTCTTCCTGCAAACCTATAATTCCATTTACCATGTACAGTAAATTGTAGAATGGATATATTATCTGTAAACCAAATTACCCTATACTGAAACTGTAGTAAACTTGAATGCTTAGAATTTTTTACTTTATAAAGGATAAGTTCAGTACTTTTCAAGTTATTTCTTCACAATATTGGTATACATTAATATGCCACATGAAACTAACTATTCTGAAGTGCAGCTTTTTTTTTTTTTTTTTTTTTTTAAGAAAATTTTAAAAATACCTAGCCTGTTCTTGTATGTTATAAATAGAAGTCATGGGGCTGGCATCTAAACAAGCTTTAAAATATACCAAATACATCCGTTTTTTCAAGCAAAGAGTGTTTTGAGTATTGATCCATATATTGAGATTGCAAGCATACTGCTCACATTTTAATTGAGACAGATACATACTCAGATCAGATGATTTCAGGGCATACTGTGAGCAGCCTTTGTTACAAGTCATAGCAAAATATAACCATTAAAGAGTCACAGATGTTTTCACATAATGTCTTCTATTTTAAAACACAAGAACAGGCTTCATGTTTTTTTTAAATTTATGAAAAATAAAATGCTTCACTTTAAGATACATTTTTATGTGGCAAATAAATGTACGGGTCAAATTACATTAGAACAAGCTCGGTTTTAATGAAATCCTCATTTTAACAATAATGTAAAAAAAACTACATTTTATCTGCAAAGTTCATTACAACAAATTCATTTTCCATGAAAAAAGTAGCAAAACAAACACATTCCCTCTGGCCTTGGCCCTTAAATTGCGATTCAGGAGCTCTGTTGAACAGGAAATTGGATTTCACGTCTATATCACTTAGTTTGCTTGAAATTTGTCACACTCTTCCAACAGAGTGGCATTTGAGAAGATCATTGCAGCAGACTTGAGGACATTGTGGGTGGATCTAGGGGTAGGATAATGATCAAACAAATTTGACTTCAATGCAGTGGTCAGGGTGGAGGGTGGTCGTCATCAGCCGACCTGCTATGCTGCCGCAGCAACCAAAGGAAGAATTTTCACTAATGAACATGAAACCCACAAAAGTACAGACTTTCTAAAAAGTTAATTGAATGATGAAAATTAGCATAAACTGGCGTGATTTAGGGGGTTTATAAGAAATGTAATAATATACTTTATAATGTAGAAGTACATAATAGTTATAATTGTGTCAGATATTTGAAATGTTAAATTATGTCTCAGTTTAAATGTTTAAGGTTTAAATATTATTGATTGTAAAAGAAATGTTTAATTTTTCATCTTCTGATACAGATTTATAAAGGGCTAGATCCCTAGTAAAGGATGAAGATAAAAAAAAGTCTAAAACGATACCTCACATGCTTATGTGTAAAATTTGTCATTTTTAACCTTCTAGGAGTGGATCTTAGATGACTAAAACCACTGGTAAAAACATCAGATCTCAAAAAATATTATTTTTGTGATCAGTGGGTAAAAATAGCATAGCGCAATACTGCACATGCCTATATTACCAATCACGTTTTTTTTTTTTTGATTTGGCCTTTTATATCCCATTAGGGTTTGAACCTCTGAGGTTGGCATGTACACCTTCAAGTCTTTTGTATCATTTTTGTTTGTGGCACCTATTGGTTTACTCTTTATTGTAAGGGTGTAATTTAATTTCCTGCACAAGATAAGGTCAAAAAGTTGCCTAAATCCCCTTGAAGTGGATTGTTTTTAATGCTTTTTTTTCTTCTAATAATGTGATATACTATATTTTATATTAACCTGTTTTATAATATCTCCTGATACTCCAGAACATTTAATTGTTCAGTACCATCTCAGTCTAGGGGATTACAGATTATTTATAATTTTATTTTGAGTAATTAAAAACTTTTCTTTGACATTTTCTCTTTTTTGTCTACCTTTTATTAAAATTTGTTTCAGCGATAGAGATTTTTAATTAGAATAAAACTGAAAAATGTGTTTTATTTTAATCCTGAATGTTTAGCATTATATAAATCTATAAGATTTAACTTGTAGTTATTTCATTTTCAGAGTCATTTTTACCAAGATATATTTAAATGCATGTTTCTGAATGTCAGATTAATTTTACATTTAAAATTTAAATGAAATATTAATACTACATTTTTTAAAATGATGACTGGTATTTAGCTGTTTTATCTGCCATTCTTGGTTTAATCTTGTGGTTTACCAGACCCCTGCTGCTGTAGTGTATCCAGAAGGCTTAAGCCTCAAATCCAATTAGCCAAGGGTTCTTGGAAGCATTATTTGTGTATGTATGTGTGTGTTTTCTTTATCATAAACCTTTGTCATTACTGCATTTTAAATTTTTTCCACAAGACAGGTTTGATTGGTTTTTAGCCTTTCATCACATTTATTCATGAATGTGTCATAGTTATATACTGTGAATGAAATAATCTTAATATTGTAATTATTTTCACGTTTTGTATTTTATGATGTAATATCTTATTTGTCTTCAATGGTCTATATTTGGATCCTTATCTAAACAGACTTGATTGTACCAGTCTGCTTTAATTTATTATAGCAAATGAAAAGCCCGATTTAAATGTCTGTGGTTCTGTTCAGAGTATATTCTTAGACCATTTTTACTTACTTGTTGTTGTTTTTTTTTTCTTTTCCTGATGAAATGTCCTTTCACATATTTTATTATTAAATATTATGATATAGACTTAAAATTATTAAATCTCATTCCAAAACTATGTGTGCTTTTTATAGTAATTATTTTATCATGCTTTATGTGTTGTATTGGAAAATAATGTGCTTATGTGCTAACGTTAAAGAGCTGGTTTGACATTGCCTAATTTAGCTTTATTAGCATTCAATACTAGTGTTAAAGTTTATCAGACATGTATATCTGTTGTCAGCATTGTTGCATCATTTCAGGAACTTGCTGTAATACATTGCATTTCTTTAAACACAAAGAACATTTACATTATTTTGCTGTACTTAAATTTAAATAAACATTAAACTTAACAATAGAAAATTCATTTTTCAACTGTGACAAATGTGTTCAGAAGTGTGTGACATTCAGTGTCTGTACATGATGAACAGCAAGTCTGATGTTCTTGAAAGTACCCAAAGATCAAAACATAAAAACAGTTTCTAAGATTTTTGACTAAGCAAGGAATTAGCTGTAGATCCTCCTTACAAGAATCGGATTAGTTTATTGTTAAAATCACTGTCTTTTATCTTTTCTTGCCTAATGAAATTAGTCCTGACTAAACAGTTAATGGTGTCACAGCAAAGTTTTTAAAAATAGCATCATGCGCTCTTTGAGTAAAACTCCCAGGTTCTTTAGTGGTCTGTTTCAACAATTTAAATTTATTGCATTTGTTTAATAGTTATTCCATTTCTATTTATATTATTCTAAGTAAAAATAATAATTGCTGTACTTCATCTTATTTTTATGTGCTTTTTCATTTGTATTAATGCTGGTTGGGAATCAGTTTGCAATTATTTTCCACATCACAGAGTAATAAAAGAATTTTATCACATGACATTACTTTTTTTTTTTTTTTTTTTTTTGTTGGGGCCTGACTATATTTAGAAGTATGTCTATACTTAAATATTTTAAACAATTTATTCTTATGTTACAGCAAGGGTCAGATAGCATTGTAAATGTTTTCTTTCTTTATCTGTAGGTGACAATGATACGCCTGTTTTTTTTATTACTGTTTAAAAGTTTATATTAAGTAAGAGAGAAGCTCTTTTGTAATTTGTTTCTCATTTAAATAAAGTATATTGTATGCAGTTTTTTTATTTAAAAAGAAAAAAATATCTTTATAGCTACCTGAGAATTACACTCCACCAGTGCCAATTACAGCACCTGTCATGAACCCTTCTGTGGAGCATCAGCCACTGCAGCCCAATACTTCATTACCTAGAGAAAGTCAAGCACCACCCGGAGCCCCTAAAGAATCTAATATCCAGGTATAATTTAAATTGATCAGTAAGTTTATAATGCTTAACTAGACTACAATAAATTATCAGATTTAGATTTATGTTTGCTATATGAATTTTATATTTTCAGAAATGCATAGCAGATGTGGCAAGCATTATTTTGACACATTTGTAAACTCAAGGATAGCAGACATTTTTTTACAGAGAATTAAAATTGGTTGTTTTTTTTGCTTCTTGTTTCAGCCATTCTTTCAGTTGCCTTCAGAAAAAATTGAGAGGAAGGACATTCCACAAGAACATATTCTGTTGCAAACAAGTTTTGATAGTTTAGTTCAGCGGTGTCTTCTAGCAGCTGGTGATCCGGTAATTGTTGTCTTTTTCAGCTATATAAGAGCAAAGTAATATATAAAAGTCAACAACATATGAGAAGCTCTTGATTAGCGAAAATTGCAATATCACAATTATTGGTTTAAAATATAATTATTAAAATATTAGTGTTTTTAACAGAAAAAAGTTTGAAGCTATTATTCATACTCATTTACTTCTATTGCCATCCATGCATTTCCAATTTCACTTCAAATATATGCATAAAAAACTTTGCCTGTACTGACAGTGTTGTGATACTTTTTGTTTTTTTGCTGGTATGTTTTTTTTCTCCATTGCTAGAACTTTTAATGAGTTATATCAGTAGTGAATAGTTTATTTTAAGGAAACGTTCTAATTTTAATTGCAAATATTTTGCAGCAAACCAAACGTAAACTTGATGATGCTTCCAAGCGACTGGAATTCCTTTATGACAAACTTAGAGAACAGTCGGTAAGTTCATAGAGCAAATCCCACTGATATATTCAGTTTGCATAGTTTTTCATTTTTATATCCCTCATTCAAAAACGTAAGTGAAAGCAGACAAGGGTGTAGACACAGGCAGCATACGACCCAAAGCTGCTAAAGGCTTGATCAGAAGGCCAGTTCATGTACAATGGCCTAAATGTGAATAATATGAGAAGAAACTGAGGTACCCAGGGACAATTCACATAGAAAAAGGGAGCCGATACTAGTTCCACACAGAAAGATTCTGTTGAGGAGAGATTTGACTCATGAAGTCTGGAGCTGTGAGGTAACAGTGTTAAGCACTTTCCATGGTGTTGCCCTATTTAAAAACAATAAAAGAATATCAATTATTACTTTTAACTTTGGTAAAGTTCCCAGCTTTATTTATCAACACTTCAAGAAAAATTACTACAAGGATAGAAGAAGTTCACAGAAATTTGAATGTTAAAAACTGTGCCTTTCTACACATTCTGAAATTTCTGTGTCATGACATTTAAAATATATATGCAGTGGATTCATAAAGTATTCTTACCACTTCTCTTTCTGCAAACTTTATTGTGTTGTAGATTTAATTTTAAATGGATTTGCCATTTTTGCTTAACTGTCCATACTCAGTAAATCACAATGACAAAGTAAAAACATTTTTTCAGAAAAGTTTACAAATGTATTAAAAATCAAAAACTCAACTGTTTTCATTTATGTAAATATTCAGACCTTTTACTGTGGTACTCCAGATTGCGCCAAGGGCATTTTTTTTGGTGTACGTATCCTTGAGAGGTGTCTAGAATTTCACTGGAGACCACCTGAATTGACTGGGCAAAGTTTAGTAAGACACATACCAATGTATATAACAATTAACACTGCATGTCAGGACAAAGATCAAGTCATGAAGTCCAAGGAATTGTGGTGAAGCATAGATCAGGGCAAGGGTATAAAACCATTTCTAATGCCTTGAGTGTTTACATGAGCACAGTGGTTCCATTAATTGTGCAATGGAAGATGTTTGGGAATCCCCAAGAACTGGTCATCTAAACTAAGTAATGGGGAAAGAAGAGCCTTGGTCACGGAGGTAACCACGAAGAGTGGTACCTCTAACAGAGCTTCGGAGGTCCTCTGCTGAGATGGGAAAAACTGTTGGAAGGATGACCACCTCAGCTGTACCCCATTAATCAGGTGTTTATGGTAGAGTGACTAGATGAAATCATTCTTGAGTTAAAGGCATACAAGAACTTCCTTGGAATTTGCCAAAAGGCATTTACAGAACTCTGAGTGCATAAGGAAAAAGATTCACTGATCTGATGAAACAAAAATGTAACTATTTGGGCAAATCTCCAAGCACTACATATGTCTAGTGAAAACCAGGCACTGCTTATCAGCTGCCTAATACCGTCCCTATGATGAAGCATGGTGGTAGCAGCACTATGCTGTGGGGGTTTTTCTCAGTGGCAGGGACAGGGCAACTGGTCAAAAATGAGAGAGGGGTAAGTGCAACCAAATACAGGACGGACTGTCTATTGAACGCAAACTGATGATAAGAAATGGCAAATGTATCCATTTAAAATTAAATCTACAACACAATAAAGTATGCAGAAAGTGAAGGGGTCTGAATGCTTTCTGAATCAACTGTATATGCTTGGTTGTTAGTCTGATGCAGTTAAAGAATAATAATACATTTTCACTTTAGTAGTGTGTTGATTGGTGTGTCATACCGAGAATAAATGTAGAGAAGGACAAAAAGTATGCAAAATGGTGAATTTATACTATATAAGGCACAATGGATGGTTCAATGCCAAGGTAACAATACAGTAGAGTCCAAATTTAGCAAAAGGAAAACTTTATTTCATGCCTGAGCCTTACTAAATAAATCCTTAAGCATTGTGTACTATTGGAATGGCTTACCTACTTGCATTGTCTTGCTTTCTCCTATCTCTCTCTGAGGTGCTGTTTGTTGCATCATCCTGCAAGGGTTCATTTGACCCAGCTAATGCACTGTTTTACAGTAGTCTTGCTGAGCCAAAGGCTTTGTGGTGTTTTTAAATTCATTCACTGTTCCATTTTCGGCTGAGTCTGGGATCACTTCCAGGGTCAGAGGTGGGTCTTTTAAGTCTTAGGAGCATCACAGTATATCCTTTGGTGTTTCCTGAGGCCAATACATTCCTGATCCTTCTGTAGCCTGAATCCCCGGCACCTGCTGGGTGGGCAGCCTTTTACTATTCTGGATAAACATTGCAGTGTTTTCTTTCCCAATCACACTTTTCTCCCTTGTCTACCATGTAACCAGTCATGACACATTGTGGCTTGATGCACAAGAATGTGTACTTCTCATTCTCCTAAGAAGCTTACTATTATGCAAAAGCTTCTTATTAGCAGCACAAAACTAATTTAATGCTTGACTTGATCAAATATGCAGAAAGATTGTTGCACTACAGTTATTCTGTTTCACTGTCGTATGTTTTACTGGTTAATGATAAAACACTTTGCCTGTTATACAACTTGAAGGATTTGTCCAAAATTCTGAATTAAAAGAGCAAACACTTTGCATTAAAAGCACACATTTTTAGTGTTTTATTTTCTTTTTCTTGGTTATTCCTTTTTGCTACAGATCTCTTTGGGATCTAATGAAAGTGCCATGTTTGCTGTTTAGAATGAATTATTTTAATACATTAAGAACAAATTATAAGTAGTTTATGTATAATTTTTTGAGCACCTTTATATACAACTAGCCACACTGCTTGTCAAAGACAGGTAATAGTAGAATTTTAAAAATATTTACTGTGTCCTGCTCTTTGTGTACTTCTGAACCTCTCTTCACAGGTGTGCCCTCTCTCAAGCTCATTCCTGTAATGCATGCTTTTCTGGCTATCATTATTTTTGAGACATCTTTTTCACCTCTTGTCCACATTTACACTACCCTGTACTTCCTAACTAAGAGCATTGCCTTATCTAATACTTCTTTTCATTTGCTTAATGTGGTAATTTCAATTTTAGACTTGTGAGGAGCTGGTAGACCAGGCAGGGACCAATCCTAGATGATGTTTATTCCATCGCAGACAAATTAACCAGTCCAACTATTCAAGTAGAATAATTAATAGTTTTAAAGTTGTACCTAAATTTAAATGCACATTGATGTATAATTGAAGTCGAGAACTTTTAAGAGTGTAATTTACAGCATGAAATTTTTTTTTTCTGGCCAAAACAAAATACATGCTGGATTTTTTTTAAGAAATGTGTTATTTTAAATAAGATCTAAGCAGACAAGAGTTTTCTCTAAAGTTTTGCAAACTAATGTTATGTTTAAAATCATCCTAAAATTGCCAATAACTTTCAGATTTTTTCTGTCAAATCCTGGGATGAGGCTCTTCCTATTAATTACATAATGGTATTGCCTAGGCAGCTACTGCTGGTGAGCTTTTCAAAAATGTATTTTAAATAGGACCTAATGGACTGAGGAAGCAAGATGTTAATGAACTTGAATTTGACAGGAAATATTGTGTCACATATAGTATTCTTAATTATTATGTACTAATTATCATGTGCTTACTGTAATGTATTCTTAATAAACTAATAAAGGGGATAAAAGAAGCTGTTAAATTTTATGTCAATGTCGTCATTCTGGGAAGGCTGACAGCGTTATTCGGTTAAGGACTCAAAACATTGTTTCATGAAACTCAAAACATATTTTAAGTTAAAGTAATGTAATGAATGCAGATAATTCTAGAGGACTGAGAAATGCTTTTCCAGCAATAATTCAATGTATTTTGGTTGCTGATACCATCATATTTACATTCCGGCATAACTGATGGTTTTTATACAACTATCTTCCATTTAAGCAGCATCTTCTGAGAAGTTTGAATGAAAAATTCAACACCTTTATACCTTCAGAAGAAATTAAGTTTATATGAGGAGTTATTTTTCAAATAGGCATTTTAGAATAAAAATGTGTATCACTAATTAACGGTTATTTTAGAGGTTTAACTGAATGGCTGTAACCCACAATAATATATATTTTGTAGACAGTGTATCTGCTGAAATAAGATTTTTGTAAAAGGCTTTCATTCTTTGCTTTTCTTCTATCCATAGCTTTCTCCTAATATCCTTGGAGGACTTCATGAGATTAGACGTTGTATTGAAGTTCGCAACTATCAGCAAGCACTCTTAGTCCACACTCAGGTTGTCAGCAGCAACAACTTTAGTGAAATTTCTGCCTTCATGCCTGTTCTTAAAGTGGTAATGACAATTGCAAACAAACTTGCTGTCTAAGAATTTAGAAGCTCAGCAAATATGAATTGTAAAGCCCTCTTTCCTTTGAAAATGTCAGTGTTAAACATGGTTAAATTATATTTTTGAACCGGATGAAATTTGTTTTTGTGTCTGAATTATTTACTGTTGCACAATATTCAAGGTACACAATTGGAGTTGTTCTATAAATCACTTATTTTTTTCTTGCCACATCTTTTTCCCTTAAACATGGTTATTTTTTCAATTTATGGAAGGTTTGTATAGTACAAATGTTTATATGCTGTTTATTTTGCAGAAAATACCCAGTCTTGATGAAATTTATGGTAATATTTGAGATACTTTTTTTTGTTTTTGTTTTTTAGTGTTAGTTATTCAAGGAAATTCTTATGCTTTTTTTAACACAAGTCAGAAGATGCCTTATTGGAATTTGTTTCTAATATTAAAATATATACTACTTTTATTTTGACAAGTAGTCAGTAAATCACATGATGCTGAATTTGTGTTTGACATACAAAGATTTATAATGGTTAGGCCATCTCAGCTAATTCATTTAAGAGCAGTATTAACTGCATTATTGAGTTAGAACTAATTGTATTGTACAAATAAAAATGTATTTATTTAAGATACTTTTAATGCCTTCACAGTACATATTTTTTGTTGTTAAGCTAAATAATTATGCACTCAAAGTAATTTTTAAAAATTGACAACAGTTACAAGCGAGCATTTTCAACTACATGTATCTGCAAATACAGTAAATAAATTTTTTCCAAAAAAAAAAAAAAAAACAAACAAATATGTGATGGGCTATTGTACATTCTTAGTTTTAGGCATATTTGATTGAAGTGGTATTCTCATTTGTACCTAAAAAATGCAATTGAAAAAGATTTTGAAGTGAAGTCAAGTGAAGTGACCTTATTGTCATACCATCCATTGCAGCATACATTGTATCATACAGTGGCACGAAATAAGATTCCCCTGGAATGTGGTGCAACATACATACAGTATAAACACAGGAAAAGTGCAAGAAAGGAAAAAACTAAACTATAGACAGATAAATAAATAAATAGGTAAGTGAATAGACAGTAATAATTTGAAATAAATAGTAATACATAACAACAACTAATAGTAAAAAACAGTAGTAGTAGCAACTGTAACAAATGTAGGTCATATAAATAAGCTACTAGGACCACATCTCAGGGCAGTGGGAAGCACAGAGTTTAGAGTCTGGACAGCTAATGGATATTAGCTGTTGCAGAACTAGTTCAGATGCTGCAGAACTTTCTGCCAGATGGAACTGGGACAAAGAGACCATGGGTAGTGGTCCTTCACGATTGTATAGGCTTTGCGGAGGCATCGCTTTATAAAGATGTCATTAATGGAAGGCAGAGAGGTCAAAATGATCTTTGGTATTGTAGGACCTTATGGTAAGAGACACTGCAGTTCCCAAACCAGGCAGTGATGCAGCTGGTCAGAATGTGCTCAGTGGTGCCCCTCTAGCGTGTGGTGAAAATGGGTGGAAGTAGGCTTGCCTCCTTCAGCCACCGAAGGAAGTGGAGATGCTACTGAGCCTTTTTAGCTATGGAGGTGGTTTTTAAATAATTAAGTAAGGTCACCTCTCAGGTGCACACCAATGAATTTGGTGCTTTTAAGTAATTCCACCGCAGACCCCCAATGTGAAATGTGGTGTGCATTTTTAAGATCCAGGTAAAGTTATTTTAAATATACCTCTGTGCATATTCCTGGACAATACAATAAGAAGTCAGGCTTCAGATGCTCTAAAACATTTACTGCTTACAATATTTTAAAAAGGTTTTAGAGCACCTCAGTTTTTCTTTAAATGTAATCATTTGAAATGCAATGAATGAACTAAAATGGTGAAAAGGTAAGCAGTAAACTGCCAGAGGTTTAAATTTAAAGTTTTGGATAGCAAAAATGAAAAAAGGAAATATCAGAATATTACAAATGGGCCTTCTTCCTGGAACAACAGGGTACAACCTACAGATGTTCATCAGCAATTAAAGTAAATTAAGCCTTGTAAGATGTAGAAAACAATTTGCACAGATGCCTAACTTCTCTTGATAACTTAAAAAACCCCTGTCTGTCTTAAAGCAGAGTTGGAACAGACTGTGTTACTACACCCTCTGAAGTACTTCTTGGACAATATTCCAGTGATTATAACAAGAAAACTGCAATTAACAAATGAAATGAGACAGAGCATTTTTACCCTTTGAAGTGTAGGCCTTCCATTTAGAGAAAAATACAAAACTCAAAGTGTCAGTGAGTATAGTGTTCTGTACAGGGTGGTCCAGATCTATTTATGCAATTATGAAAAGGCGAACACATCGCACCCGCTGTTCGACTGACAACCGTCTCCCCGCCATTTTGGAATGCAGGGCAGATGTTGCCATCTATTGGTAACAAAAAGAATTTTTTGTGAATTCTCTATGTAATAAACCTAATAAGTTATACCGTAATGAAAATTGCATAATTAGATCTGGACCACCCTATACAATTTAAATGCAACTTGAAACTGGAAGAAACTCTGATGGCAAGAGATCTGGCAGACCCAAAGTCACAAGCCAATCAGAAGACAAGTTTCTGAGGGTCGCCAGCTTGAGTGATAGGCACCTCACAGCACAACAGCTTCAAGCACAGCGTAACAGTGGTCGAAAAAACAAGTCTTAGTTTCTACTGTGAAGAGAAGACTTTGTCCAGCTGACCATAGTCCACAACTGATTTTTCAAGGCCCAATTTTGTCCTTTAAGGAATGGCATTCTTACTGTCACACATCCTATCAGACCTGCACCACAAAGTCTCCTTTTCACTTGCTTAAAAATCCTAGTAGTTCTCCATAGTGTATTAAATATATATCACAACAAAAAAATTGCAATACTTTTTTGTATCAAACTTTTCCTCCTCACCTATAGCCATTACAATATCTGACTTGCCACTACTGTGTTTGTATTCTGTATCAAGAGTATATTGAATGGCATTCATTTTGGACAGTCCACCTCCAGCTCAGAGACACAGTCGCTAAGTATATTCTTAGTGAACACCTCTTAAGCTTCTTCCATTGGTAACACGTGTATGCAATCTCTGTTGACAGACATAGGCAGTAGAGTGGGTTTTACTGATGAGATCAGTGACTTTAAATGTGACCCTTTCATAGCATGTAAATACTGTCTTATTCTCTTGCATCACTTACAACCAAGTTGTAAACTGCCTCTGGAAGAAACGTCAACATAGGATCTTTGTATTAGGATTTCCATGGCTGAGCAGCTGCACATAAGCCCAAGATCACAATGCATAATATAAAGCATTGACTGGAGTGGTGTAAAGCACAGAACCATTGGACTGTGCAGCAGTGGAGACATGTTGTATGTAGTGATTAATTATGCTTTACTATTGGGCAGTCTGATGCACAAACCAGGCTTGGGCATATGTCAGGAGGACACTGCCTTCTGGACTTCATAGTGCCTACTGTAAAGTTTGGTGAAGGAGGGATAATGGTCTAGGGTTGTTTTTCAGGATCAGGGCTAGGCCTCTTGGTTCCAGTCAAGAGCACTGTTAGTGCTAAGCGTAAAAATGGAGAAGTGTGCGATCCCACAGTTGTGGCAACTGTTTGGGGAAGTCCCTTTTCTGTTCTAGTATGACTGTGTCTCTGTGCACAAAACAGGGACACAGTCATTGAGTAACTCAAATGGCCTGCATGGAGCACTAACATCAACCCTATCAAACACCTTTGGTGTTATTGTAAACGCAAATGGCCAGAAGAGTGAAAGCTGTTATAGCTGCAAAGGGGGACCAACTCCATTTTAAGACATATGATTTTAGAAATGGATGTACAATTTTTGACTGCTCATTCAAACTCAATAAATAGATGCACTTTGTGGTTAAAAGCAGCTTTTTACAGCTGAAACTTTTAGCTAAGGTAAAGAAAGGCTTTTCTTTCTTTTAGTGATCTTGAAAATGCCAGCTGTGCTTTTATAACATCTCGCTTGAACAATTCTTTGTATGTAGATGTTGAGCAGGCCTTGTTACGACACCTACTATTCTAGAAAACTGTTAGTCGCTTTTCAACTCGCTTATGTAAGCGTGACCATATTTCACCAATGCTGACCTCGCTTCATTGGCTTCTGGTTCGTTTCAGAATAGATTTTAAAATTCTGTTTCAGTGGAGCAGCCCCATCTTACCTCTTAATTTCTTCACTTGTATGTGACAACAACAGCAATGCAGTCTACTAGCTTAGATGCTTGTAGTTGTGCTCAGATTGAGGGTGAAGCAAAGGGGAATCAGGCTTTTACGGTGGCTGCATCTACAGGTGCCGGTCATAAAATTAGAATATCATAACAAAGTTGATTTATTTCAGTAATTCCATTCAAAAAGTGAAACTTGTGTATTAGATTCATTCATTACACACAGACTGATGTATTTCAAATGTTTATTTCTTTTAATTTTGATGATTATAACTGACAACTAATTAAAGTCCCAAATTCAGTATCTCGGAAAATTAGAATATTATGAAAAGGTTCAATATTGAAGACACCTGGTGCCACACTCTAATCAGCTAATTAACTCAAAACACCTCCAAAAGCCTTTAAATGGTCTCTCAGTCTAGTTCTGTAGGCTACACAATCATGGGGAAGACTGCTGACTTGACAGTTGTCCAAAAGATGATCATTGACACCTTGCACAAGGAGGGCAAGACACAAAAGATCATTGCTAAAGAGGCTGGCTGTTCACAGAGCTCTGTGTCCAAGCACATTAATAGAGAGGCGAAGGGAAGGACAAGATGTGGTAGAAAAAAGTGTACAAGCAATAGGGATAACCGCACCCTGGAGAGGATTGTGAAACAAAACCCATTCAAAACTGTGGGGGAGATTCACAAAGAGTGGACTGTAGCTGGAGTCAGTGCTTCAAGAACCACCACGCACAGACGTATGCAAGACATGGGTTTTAGCTGTCTCATTCCTTGTGTCAGCCACTCTTGAACAAGAGACAGCGTCAGAAGCATCTCATCTGGGCTAAAGACAAAAAGGACTGGACTGCTGCGGAGTGGTCCAAAGTTATGTTCTCTGATGAAAGTAAATTTTGCATTTCCTTTAGAAATCAAGGTCCCAGAGTCTGGAGGAAGAGAGTAGAGGCACAGAATCCACGTTGCTTGAGGTCCAGTGTAAAGTTTTCACAGTCAGTGATGGTTTGGGGTGCCATGTCATCTGCTGGTGTTGGTCCATTGTGTTTTCTGAGGTCCAAGGTCAACGCAGCCGTCTACCAGGAAGTTTTAGAGCACTTCATGATTCCTGCTGCTGATGAACTTTATGGAGATTTTATTTTCCAACAAGACCTGGCACCTGCACAAAGTGCCAAAACTACCAGTACCTGGTTTAAGGACCATGGTATCTCTGTTCTTGATTGGCCAGCAAACTCGCCTGACCTTAACCCAATAGAAAATCTATGGGGTATTGTGAAGAGGAAGATGCAATACACCAGACCCAACAATTCAGAAGAGCTGAAGGCCACTATCAGAGCAACATGGGCTCTCATATCACCTGAGCAGTGCCACAGACTGATCGACTCCATGCCACGCCGCATTGCTGCAGTAATCCAGGCCAAAGGAGCCCCAACTAAATATTGAGTGCTGTATGTGCTCATACTTTTCATGTTCATACCTTTCAGTTGGCCAACATTTCTAAAAATCCTTTTTTTGCATTGGTCTTAATTTAATATTCTAATTTTCCGAGAAAAATTATGTGAATTTGTGACTTTCATTAGTTGTCAGTTATAATCATCAAAATTAAAAGAAATAAACATTTGAAATACATCAGTCTGTGTGTAATGAATGAATCTAATATACAAGTTTCACTTTTTGAATGGAATTACTGAAATAAATCAACTTTGTCATAAATTTTATGACCGGCACCTGTATTCTCTGGAATGGTTTGCCTTATTATATTAGGTCTGTTCCAACACTGGCCATTTTTAAGTCATCATTAAAGTCTTACACCTTTCTGCTGGTTATTTGACCCTGCAAGAGGATGACATTATGTTTGTATATGTTGGCTCATGTGCATTCATGATTATAAACACTGTATGTGTATATGGGTTTTTTCAATTTATCATTTATGTAATTGTTGGTTATGCTTGCAGTTTTGTGATATGTACATATATATTTTAACTGCTTTTTTTACCCTTTCTTGGACAACACTTTTTAGTTCAGTTTTGAGTATTGTAAATGTGCTTTATAAGTAAAGCTTGCCTTGCCTTATAAAACATTATATTAATGCACTAGCAAAATACCCGCGCTTCGCAGCGGAGAAGTAGTGTGTTAAAGAAGTTATGAAAAAGAAAAGGAAACATTTTAAAAATAATGTAACATGATTGTCAATGTAATTGTTTTGTCACTGTTATGAGTGTTGCTATTATCAAGGATTTGATTATCATTGTTTCTTTCAATCAGGTTCGTATTTGGAGGATGTGTTGTGTTCAAGTTATATTCCGTGTTTGTCAACCGTTGTAAAGATAACAGGTTTCATTCATCGAAGTGTTCACTACCCAAATCGCTGCTCGTGAATCTAAGATGTTTAACAGGTATTCCCGGTATTAAGTTGTGGATTTGCCTGCAAATATTTAGCGGCAGCATGTCTATGAACTTAATTTAAACTTAAGCTTTACACCTTGCTTTCCTATTGATATGTCTACAAAGGCTCAGATTCAGAGGGTTGTTACTTTCTTGCTGCATCAATAAACAGACATCACACACTGCATGCACGGGTTTACCTTTCCCAGTCCTGCAAAGTCAGTTCATGTGAGCCGCTCGAAGTACATGCATCGAAGGTTCTCAGCTGTGCTTGTGCTATCTCGTGCGATGTTGCGATGTCCACTGCTTTATTTAATGTTAGCTCAGACCCCGCACTTAAAAGTTTCTCTCACACTTTTGCTGAGTTTGTGCCAAACACTATTCTATCCCTGACCATATCTTCTTCGTTTCATATTCTTTTGCTGCCAGCTGTACACCTTGCTTTCCTATTGATATGTGTACAAAGGCTTGTTCAGCGTCAGAGGGTTTCCGCAGTAGCTGCACTTATGAATATGCTAAGCACAGTCCTTCACCCACGAATATTTACCTTATATGGGCAAACGTGTGTGTTTGTGTGTGTGTGTGTGTGTGTGTATATGTATATATATATATATATATATATATATATATATATATAATATACACAGTAATCCCTCGCTATATCGCGCTTCGACTTTCGCGGCTTCACTCTATCGCGGATTTTATATGAAAGCATAACTAAATATATAACGCGGATTTTCCGCTGCTTCGCGGGTTCTGCGGACAATGTGTCTTTTTACTTCCTGTACATGCTTCCTCAGTTGGTTTGCCCAGTTGATTTCATACAAGGACGCTATTGGCGGATGACTGAGAAGCTAACCAATCAGAGCACGCAGTTAAGTTCCTGCGTGCTGAATGCATTGTTAACCAGGAAGTCTTGTCTCACTCATTCAGCATCAACGTGTTGCGCTGTGTAAAGAGTTGTGCTCTTTTGTGTTTATCTTTGTGCATAGTCAAGCCCTTCATTATGGCTCCAAAACGATCTGCTACTGCTTCAGGGGCCGTGCCCAAGCGCCAACGAAGATGTTAACGATTGCCGAAAAGGTAAACGTTTTGGATTTGTTGAAGGCTACGATTCTTTTTATTTAAAAAGTAGGAAAGGAATATAAGATCTACGGCCGCAGTGTCCTTTTAACCATCGTGCAAAACGAGTTGTAAGTGGATGTAATAAGGCAGTAGTCTGGATGGAATCTGCTTTAGGGATTTGGATTGAAGACTGCCAGAAGAAGAACAACGGCAGTGCTACACAATCGCCTGAAGTGGCTCTTTTAGAAGAGAGCTGTAACGCTCTCCTTTGTTGTGCAGTAAAATTAAACTCATTGTTATCGGACAAGTCATCGTGTCATTGTTGGTGAGTAACCATAATTAATTTTCTACTTACAGTACTTAGTACATGTATGTACGTTTAGTGTCACTGTACACACATTTACTGTATACTATTTTTCTTGCATTGTACGTATTTATTGCTGGTGGCCTGTCTATCGTAATGGCTGTAACATATGTGATATCGGAGACACTCAGTATCTTTAAAATAATATTTTGGTTTTACTGTATATAAACAGTGTGTTTATATACATAATTTCAATGAATCTTACCTAATATCTAAGAGAATACAAAGGGATTATGCTGTATAACTCTGCGGGGAATATTTATAAACAGTGTGGGAGAGTTTATAAGGGCTTAAAATATATAAAAATAACCATACAAACATATGGTTTCTACTTTGCGGATTTTCACCTATCGCGGGGGGGTCTGGAACGCAACCCCCGCGATTGAGGAGGGATTATTGTATATATCTATACTAATAAACGGCAAAGCACTCACTCACTCACTCACTCACTCACTCACTCATCACTAATTCTCCAACTTCCCGTGTAGGTAGAAGGCTGAAATTTGGCAGGCTTATTCCTTACAGCTTCCTTACAAAAGTTGGGCAGGTTTCATTTCGAAATTCTACGCGTAATGGTCATAACTGGAAGCTGTTTTTCTCCATTTACTGTAATGGAGTTCAGCTGGAGGGGCGGAGTTCGTATGACATCATCACGCCTCTCACGTAATCACGCATTACGTAGAAAGCCAGGAAGAGCTACAAAACGCGCTTTAGAAAACATGCATTATATAATTGAGAAGGCAGCGAAACAATTAGAAGCGAGCGAGTGACATACTGTATATATAAAACCATATTCAGCGGCTCACGTGAACTGACGCAGTGCGCAGACAAAAAGTAACAGTTGCAAAGAGTGCTGAACAAAAACTGAATTACACTGCTACGCTCAAATAGATAAACCACACTCCGTGGCGCGATACTAAAGCATTCGACTGTAGCGCCCACGTCCGAGGTTCGATTCCCGAGAGGGGATGCACTAAGTATGTACGCGCGCTTCTCGATTTATTTTAACCTCGCATCCCCTTAGTTTGAGACGTATGAAAACGCATGCGGTTAACGCAGAAAGACAGATCA
>JANRMT010062813.1:36270889-36291433 GCA_026402145.1 Polypterus bichir lapradei | reverse complement strand
GTTATTAGGTTCAGGGGGCAATTACTTTTTCACACAGGGCCATGTAGATTTGGATATTTTTTTCTCCCTAAATAATAAAAACCATCATTTAAAAACTGTATTTTGTGTTTACTTGTGTTATATTTGACTAATGGTTAAATGTGTTTGATGATCAGAAACATTTTGTGTGACAAACATGCAAAAGAATAAGAAATAAGGAAGGGGGCAAATAGTTTTTCACACCACTGTAGTTCCTTGGTCCCAATGGGCGGCTCAGCTCTCTCGTCCAAGAGAACATAATAAGCCCTTTTTGTTTCATCCCCAGAAACCAGCCTACGTCTGCATACTCTACACTCTCCTTCTGGTAAGATACCATCCCGGGGTTGCACTTAAGGAGCGGAGCCTATACCGAGCCTTTCCTGATGAACTCCCCACCCAGAAACTCGGCCCCGATACTTTCCTACCTGGCTTGAGTTTACATCCTGTCCCGGTTTCTTCTGGGACGAAATCATGCCGGCTACGCCACTGAGATAAAAACACAGACCAGACATCATAAAAAGCAATGGGGCAGCCACCCGTATAATATCTCAGGTTACAAAAGGTTTTGAAATTGACAGAGATGTTCACAATACTGAGTCCAAAACAGAACGGATTCCTTGGTGGAAAATGGTGGCTTTAAAGGCCCATATAGGAAGTGATGTCATCGAAGGGATGGGACCCGGAAGTGACATCATCGAAGGGCTGGGACCCAGAAGTGACGTCTTCTGAGGTACCGGAACCTGGCAGGATTTCTCGGGAAAGGTCTGCAGTGAACTGAGAAAGACGGTTAGTGCACCCCACAGCCCCCGGTCAGATGTGGTATTACCATTTCTTAAGCCCTTCTGCTGCCTTCTACTCGCAAGTGTGTCAAAATATGTAAATGTGTGTGTGTGTGTGTATATATATATATATATATATTGTCATGCACGAGCGCTTGGGGAGCAGCTTAAGGACCCGATTTGCATCGCGATGTCCGGTCGGGGGACAACGACGGTGTACTAACTTTTCTCTCTTTGTTTCTTCAAAAAGACAGACACTCCGCCGCCGTAAAACAACCTGGACAACTAAAAGAGTAACAACACTTCCGGGTTCCTTTCTTCCCTCTGCTTCCCCATTGATGATGTCAGCCTACCACAATGCATCACGCTTTACCCAGCATCCCACGAGTTAATTTCTGGTCCTCCCCTATAAACTGTCCATCTTCCCTATCTTCAATGTCTTTTGTGTTTTATGGAAAACGAATTGACCTTATTTATAGTATGCGGGGCTACCACCCCAAACCTTTATGAGTGTGTCTGTCTGTTATTTCATAGCATTCCACTATATATATATATATATATATATATATATATATATATATATATATATATATATATGTATGTATGTGTGTGTGTGTCAGACGAACGGGACATCCCTTCAACACTGGATCCGGGGGAGCAGCCATGGGATGCATGCTATGTCCCCGGAACATTTGGTGGCAGCCCCCCTGGGTTGCATCGGGGCCTGTTTTATGGAACACTGGAGGTTCATACTGTTGTGTCTGTACCTGCTCATCAATGCCCTGTGTTGGATGTTTGAGAAGGGAGGCTGATGTTTCCTCTAAAAGAAATGTTTTGAAACCTGCTTTAACTCAGTTCTTTGGAATAGGAAGACATTTTTTTCACTTCTGATGTAGTGCAAGTCTTTACACATCTTCTGTCTTTTCATTAATGGTGCAATAGAGTCCAAACCTGAAAACAGAAAAAATATTTACCTAGCGAAATGTTTAAAAAAATTGAACCAAAAGAACATGCACAAAAATCGCCACTCTCCAGGCCACGGATAATTTCTGTACCTTCTAATTTTTTGTGAGGGCTTTTGTTTGCTCAGTTCAATATGAGTGTTTCCTTCAGTGATTTCAAAAAGAGGCATTACGTTTATAATGGTAAACATTTTGATTATTTGTCTTTTTTTTTACAACATAGCTAAGCATATTCACTGCATTACTGCAGAACTGACCAAAAGTTATTAAAGGAAATTTAAACATCATTTACCCTTTTGGGCTGGAGTTCTAAGGCAACATTTTACACCAGCACTTTCTCAAAGCTGGCATGTCATTCTAAAGAGTATCGAGCAGAATCGAGTTGTTAAAAGGAGTTTAAGGTTGCAAAGATGTTTATGCAAACCATTACAAACAATAATTTAAAATATGTGGATTTTGAAAGGTAGGTGTTTCTGGCACATCAAACCCACTAGGGACATTATGCTAAAAGTAAAAAATAATTAATATAAATATCCAAAACACACTGTAGAAGGTGGCAAAAATGGGAACCCCACAACCAGGTATAATCTTCACTCCAGAAATGTTTAAATGCACCCAGAAGTATTTTAATATTCTTCAATAACGTGTCCAAAAGCACCTCCACCACCATAAACAGTAAATCAATAATTAATAAATCGCAAAAACCAATCCTTCACTCCCAGCATCCCTGTCACACTCCCTCCCAATTCCAGCTCAGCTTGCTGGGTCTCTCATAGTCCTTTATATAGTCCTTGACCCGGAAGCGCTCCTGTCCTTCTGTCCATGTGATTCCATAGCACGTCTGGGTCAGATAAAGACTTATATTTTTCTTCAGCCCGGAAGTACTTCTGTTTCTCCGTTCTCGTGACTTGGGAGTACTTCCAGACTACCAGGGAAATAAAAATCCCACGTCACCCTGCAGCATCCCATGATGGCACCTACAGCACCCAGCAGGGCTGTGAAGCCAAACTCCATCTACCATGGTGTCCTGTGGGAATCCGGGGCACCCCCCATGCTGCTGGGAAGACACCATCTAGCGCCTTGGATGTGTCGGCTGGGGTGAGCTGCCGGCCGTCCATCACAACTGTATTGAGAATTTGTTCTGTTTTGTGTATTGTATTGACTCCCTTCTTTTTGACACACAATGCACGCCCAGCCTGCCTGGAAAGAGGTCTCTTTTTGAACTGCCTTTTAAGGTTTCTTTCATTTTTTTCCCTACAAGAGTTTTTTTGGGAGTTTTTCCTTCTTAGGGAGTCAAGACTGGGGGGCTGTCAAGAGGCAGGGCCTTTTAAAGCCCATTGCAGCACTTCTTGTGTGATTTTGTGCTATACAAAAATAAATTGTATTGTATTGTACCATCAACATGAAAAATTCACTGTCATGGCTATTCATCTGACTTGGAAGGCACTAATACAAGGAATAAAAAATGTAATCGAAGAAAAACATTAAATACTGATATACAGTAATCTGTTGATAATGACTTTAAAAAAACTACAGAAATGGCAACAACCTGTGTTACATCTATAGATGGTAAAACCTGCCAGTCAATAGAAAATGCAGGATTAACTTAGCTATTGAAATTTTATTTTTTAGTTCAGCTATTGAAATTTTTATTTTACAGTTCTATTTCAAAAATCTAACAATCAGTATTCTTTGCAAGTTAAGTAGCCTAGTATCATTTTTTTTAAATAAAACACACATGCATACACTACTGGCATAATTACCTGCGTATTTTACAACACGGGGTTCATGGCTCTGAAGGTGAGGCTGCAGGATACTGTGGTCTCTCAGCTTTTGGCAAAGAGGGTGCTTAGACTCATTTGGATTTGTAATCAACATTTGTTTTATATTCTTTGTGTATATGGAGAACTGTAGCTGTGGAAATCAAGACAAACATAATATGTAATAAGAATTCAGCAGAAAGCCCTATCATACTTTTATAAATATATAGCTGACTTAACTTTCCAACTACTGGAAAATCAAGTTAAATAAGATATCTAACAAATGTTAATAATGACATAAATGTCTTTCATATTGTACACTAACATTGCAGATACACAATAACATCACATAGACAAGTCAAAAGGTTAATATAGATTAAGTAATAAGTCATTACTATTAAAATTAAATAATACAAGAAGTAAAAAAGAATTCATTAAAATGATACGTTTACAAATAAGATATCTAGCCAATGTCAGTAATAACGATAAACTCAAAACACTTGGATTTGTGGTATATGCTATATGTAATCATACATCTTATTAGTTTTGTTTAATAGCTCTATAGTTTCTTTAAATATAGAGCTTTTTATTCCGTTAATCCATACCTGATTCTGTTGTCCCCTTGTTCCGTATCAGAAAACGTTTTCTGCTCCTTTTCTTTGTCAAATTGGAAAAAAAAGTACAACTTCTCTTTCTGTTTCTATGGATTGTGGGAGGCTGTGGGGCTGAGTGTGGATGGCCGAGTCTTCAATCTGCAGCCGAACCCTTCTCCCCTGCGTGGAATTTATATGTTCTCCATGTGCCTGCATGGGTTTTCTCCAGATGTTTTGGTATGCTATCACAGCCCAAAGACTTGTAGAACAGGTGACTTGGTGTTGCTGAATTGGCTTGTATGTGTCTGTTGTGTACATGTTTCCCCTGTGATGGATTTGCGCCTGTCCAGATGTTGTTCCTGCCTTGTGCCCAATAATTGCTGCAATAGGGTCCACCTGCATCGTGACCCAACCCAGGATAAGTGAATGGATGTATGGGTGCCAACTCGTTATAAACATTACAGGGTGTGAGGCAAAAAAATTAGGCTGCAACTTTCTATAGGTAATAATCCAACAAAAAGAGCAATAATCATCTTCAAACTGGCGGAGCACTGGAGGCATAGACATGACAAATTAAAGTTAAATAATCAACTACGTACAACTGCAGACTTTGAATGCATTGCTGATCTGATTCAAAGTAAAACCATGTCTCAAATGGAATTATGTTAAAACTTGAATTCAAAGGCAGCAGATCCCGTCCTCTGTTGTTCACCGTCATCAATATCTTAATGATTATAATCTTCACAATTGCTCTGGCTCCCGGCATGTTAAAAAGTTCTCTATACGAGGTGTGGCAGAAAAGTAATGAGACTGGCAACACTGCAAGCGATCTGGCAACGCTGCGCTGTTGTCCTTGATAGAGCACGTGTATCAGTACCCTCCCATAGCTCAGTGCGAGTTTCAACTCCTTCCGTTAACTACGTGATTTTTGTGACTGCTATTAGCGAAGTTGTGTTTTTGGTTGTGCGTCACGCAAAATGGAACAGCGAAATTTGGAGCAACGTTGTGCCATTAAATTTTGTGTTAAGCTTGGAGAATCGGCAAGTGTGACGTTTGAAAAGTTAACACTTTGGCACAAATCACTTTTGGAAGGCAGAAAACACGTTGAAGATGAACACCGTTCAGGGAGGCCTTCAACTTCGAAAACCAATGAAAACATCGAACGTGTGAACACTCTTGTGAGATCAGACCGTCGTTTAACATTAAGAATGTTGAGTGAACAATGAAAGGCTCAGAAAAAGGGTCATTCGCATGAGACCAGACATTGCAGACAAATGGATGCTCCATCATGACAACGCCCCATGTCACACTGCCCTCTCCATAACAGAATTTTTGACCTCAAAAGGCATTCCTGTGGTTCCCCAGCCCCCTTATTCACCTGACCTTAGTCCGTGTGACTTTTTCCCTTTTCCTAAACTGAAAATTGTCCTCAAAGGACGTCATTTCGGGACTTTAGAAAACATCCAAAAGAGTGTAACGGACATGCTGAAGACCATACCGGTTGAAGACTTCCAGCGCTGCTACAAACAATGGGAACAACGTCTCCATCGGTGTGTAGCTGCCCAAGGGAACTACTTTGAAGGGGATAATATTGATGTTTGAAAAAAATAAAAACTTTGGTAAATAAAAAATCAGTCTCATTACTTTTCTGCCACACCTCGTAGCTGGAAAAACTGACACTGTGCATTGATTGGATGGTGATATTGCATTATTTGAATGTATTAGTGAAGATACAGTAAACACAAATCATGGCTGAATGTTTTGAGATAATCATTATACTTTGATGTCATTGAATTTTGTGATTATGTTAATCAGTTTAGTTCAGTGACCTAAATATAATTCATATGGTTACAGTTTACCAAAGCAAAAATTATAATGATATTGTCACCTTCACTGTAAGCTAACTGGTAGGCTGGTGGGTTAAATATGGAGCTATAACAATCAATTACTGTTTTTACTGCTACTCGAACATAATTTATTTTTCAGTCCTATTACAAAGATTCAGCATTTCCACAAAAATATGAAGTACCAAAGAAAGAAAGAAAACTTGTCAGTACAGCCCAGAAGGTACATGTTTTCTGTAATGTCGTAACATATTTTTACAAGAGAGTCTTGAAAACAGATTTGGCAATAATGATTCCACTTAGAGCACCTTTGAGCATTTGCCATTGCAAAGTGAACAATTTACAGATGTTCTGCCCTGTAAATAATTTAAAGTAGTATGTACCTGGTATTCATGTTTGTATAGTAGGTTCCATCTGTTTGATGAATTAATCTTTATTAATTTTGAAGATTCTGGATAGATATCAACATAAAGTCAACAGATCTGAATCACTTATAAGACCGAACTGTGACAATTTAAACTGCAGTCTGAGTGTAGCCTTAGTAGGCTATAGTGTCCAACACTGCCTGTGTGAATTTTTTCAACACATTTTTATAATTTCAACTTTTCTCCAGCATCCTTCCAAGATTGTCCCCCTTCTTGATGGCATCTAAATGGATCTTTTAAATTTAGGAAAATAAACGAGTTGCTTTAAAAATATGTATACACTCAAACTGCTTTATGTAAAATTAGACATTTTTAAAATTATTTCACGCATTTTTAAAAAGTATTATTACCTTATTATAAAAATAAGGCACTGGATATTTGTAAAATTCTTAAGGTTCACACTTTTATATATTGTTATTTCATAATATTGGAAAAAAAACCAATACCAACTAAAAATTCGCCATCCAGCCAATTATCTAAAATACAGGCTTCCCTATTTTACAGAAATTCCTATATACAGTGAATCTGGGATTATATTCAAATATGCACCCTTATCTCTAGCACCCAACCATCTGTGGAAATGTTCCAAACGCACCTGACTACAGTCTGTAGAAGGGGGTGCTGCTGGATGCTGATGATACACAATCCCAGTCTCTGTTATTTCCATGGTAGCCTACTGAGTGGGGAAAGACTGGATTTTTGTGGTAGGCAGTCCCAGTGTCTGTGCGTTCATGTGCTGAGGTTCATTCATCTTTCATGTGCTCGCATATCTTCTTACGTTATCCTGGGTAGGACAGGCCCAAACCAGATCACGAACTAGTTGGAAAAGCCCAGGAAAAACAAAAAGGTCATTACATTCGATGTTAAACTAGAATTGATTAAGTCTTTTTTAAAGTGCTTTATTAAACATTAAATGATGAACAATGTCTTATTAGGGCTTATTTTGATAACTAATGTTATTATGAAGCTAATACCATCAATTCCCATGTAGTTCGGTACTATTTGAACAAGAATGGGGTCAGGAAACACTTTGAAATGTTTTCTATTTAAATCAATTGTAATTAGGTTATGAAAATTCAAGCGATTTGCAGCAATGGATTAGCTCCTTCTTAAAGTCTAGGGAATTAGGACACAATTATTAAGATGTCTGCTCACACTGAAAGTCACTGCTTCAAGTTGCAGTTACTTGGCTCCTACTTTAGTGATTGTAATACAAATCATACGCAAAAAGAAAGTAGCCTGAACTTTTTCTCACTGTATATAAAATACACAGTACAGTGGTTACCCACCAGGATTTAAGTTCTGGGTACCCCCTATGTGGAGTTTGCATGTTTTCCACATGTCTGTGTGGGTTTCCTCTGAGTGCTCCAGTTTCTTCCCACAGTTCAAAGACATGTTGGTTTGTTGGACTGGCAATGCTAAATTGTCCCACTGTGTGTGATCAACATACGATGGATGGCCACCCTGCCCAGGGATTGCGCTTGCTTTTCATCTGATGATTGCTGAAGATAGGATTCAGCTTCCCAGCAACCCAGCTATGGATAAACTTGTTTAAAAAATAGATTCATATAAAACAGGGAGGGGTCCTACATTTACATGTACTTAAGTAAAATTTATATCAGATACTTTAAAACTTATGCTTGAGGACCTTTCTCATGGGCACATGTTACTATTATTTGAGTAAATTCTCCGAAAGATAATTTCCACTTTTACTTAAATATGGCTGTTGAGTACTATTTACAACACCACTTTTCACTGTGTACTCCAGTTTTTCTTCTCGTATCCTTAAGATATTTGTTGGCCTAGTGCAATGTGAGTGTGTTCTGTAATAGAGTGACCAACGTTCATTCCTGTTGTGTGCCTTGTGCTGCTAGAATTGACTGGAGGTTTTCCACAACCCTGTAATGGACAAAGCAGGTTCAGAAAATTTTTCATCTTCACTATACATTAAAATCAAATCAATTTGCAATCCTGTTACTGGAAATTAGGAAATAAATGCCTGGTGATACCATAATTTCTTACACCATTTTCTGTCATGCTTAAGAGGGGTGAAGCAATATTTTTTATTATGGAGTTTCAAGATAAGAAATAAGGTTCAGTTCTATAGGCTGCAGCTTAGCAGGTTACTTGTGCATTAATAGTTATATCCTTCAATCTACTATCAAACCAGCTTAATCAAGTTCAGGATCATGGGGCCAGATCCTGTCCTGGCAGAATAAACTTGGGGCAGGACCCAAAGCTGATTGGGTCATCGGCCCACTGTAAGGCATACTCACACACAGACCCATACTTGCTGACAAGTGTGGCCAATTTGAATTAGTCAGTTAACCTGAAAAGTATATTTTTGGGATGTGGAAGGAAAACCAGTGCAAACAAGGAGATAATATACAAATAGCTATAGTTACTCTATAGCTTTCATTTTTAAATATAAATTTTGACAGGCGTTCCTTTTTTACAGACAAAATTCATGAGAATGAAAATCACGCCAACACTCAGGTTTGCATTTATTATTTCAGCTAAGGGAAAGATTATAGATAATAATTGATTTTCATGAGGAGCAGAGAGGTTAATCTTGCCCTATTAAAGTATACCTTTTTATACAAATATTAGACATAAAGTAGCTGGAGATATCTAAAGTTGCATTAATAAGTTTATAACAAGGTGCTATGTCAAAGATTTTCAACTTTTCCTTTAATCTCACACAACTATGGTAATTCTTTCTATGCATTGCCATCCATTTTCTGTAAAGAAAGTTTTCAAACACCAGGGTAAAATCTTGTCTTAATCAGATTTCCACTAGTCTTTTGAAACTGCCACAAATGCAGCACTTTAACCCAGACATTTGTCTTGGTGGAGTTGTCCTCCTTTTTTTTCTTTTCCGCTTTTGCACTTTCTCTAGCTATTCCACTGTAATATTATGGTAAGTGACGTTCCTGGTTCCTATTCTTTCCATTTTACTTTTCTTCTTTGGCTCTGTCTTGGCTGTCTTGTGATAAAGTCAAACCACACACCCCCCCCTCGCAATTTGAACTTGATTGAGTTTATTTTCATTTGCTTGTACTCCACACTTTATTCTGCCATTTCACGTTCAATAGTATCTGAGCTGGTAAACATTTAAGCATTTGGAAGCTGTTTCTAGAGCAGAAGTGCTTTGTGTCTCTTGTAACTACAAGCTGTTGTTTGAAAGAGGAAGTTTTGATTTTCAGTTTATATTTCGCATGTCAATAAGATACTTCCTTATCGCTTTCTGGAAGGAGAAAAGGGCTATCCTAAAATCCACTACCCTGAGTCAATGAAACTTTAATCCCTTTTCAGATCACATCACATTTGGAGTGTTGAGTTTTTTGTCTTTCTGTGTTGCTGTGAGGTTGGAGTTTTTGCAGGTGGGGTGGTTGTTGGCAAGTATTTGTTTATAAAACCCACTTGTTTGGGTACAATACTTGAACTAACTTCTTTTCACGAAACAGTGTGAATCCGTGCAAAGCCTTTTCCCAAAGTCCTTTTGAAGGCATCAGGCCATTGAAAAAAGAGGAGAGAGGGGATTAGCTTGTTCAGCAGCTACGGATTTCAGAGGGGGATGATTAGCTCGCCATTCATTGTTAAATCGAGCAAAGGAAGCCCTAGAGGAGTGAAAAGAGCCAAATAGGTGGGCCAAAAAATTAAAAAAAAAAAAAAAAAATCTGCAGGAAGCCCTGGGTAGACAAGGAGAAGTTTTCCCAACATTTTTTTTTTTTCTACATGGGGTGGGTGTGAAAAGGAGATTAGCATAGAAAATGAAGAGGCAGGAGGATTCGAGGGCAACTTGTTTAATGTGTTTTTTTTTCTTCAAATCCTTTCTCTGTCCTGACAAAGTTAATTAAACTTGTATTATACAGTAAGGCAATGTCTATTCTGCAGGTCGTTGGAATTTTCTTTGAGGATTATCATTAAAGAACAAAAAAAAAAGAGAAAAAAAAACAACAAAACAAGGAATTTGTGCAAATGAAATTGAGAAAAGTGCCATAATTAAAGCCCTTTAGGGTTTCATGATTTTTTTTTTTTTATTTTTTTTTTTTTTTGATAGCACATGTGGCTATGTTTGAGTGTATAATATAGACCTCTTTTTACATTGTATTTAAAGTTTATGTCCTGGGTGGAAATTGCCTTTTATAAGCAAATAGCCAAACCACTTGGCATTACGTAGTATATTTGTATAATGGCTTAAGGTTAAAAAGCAAATATTTATGTGTTTTTAAAAAGTTGACACTGTTGTCATTGCTGGCTGAAATACGTTTGTCTCATTTGCCACCTACACTACCTCAGTGGTAAGTATCAATCCTCTGCTCTCATGAGTTAAGTTCTTTTTTTTTTTGTATGATTGGATTACATAATTCTGTTAGCTCCTTGATGGGTTGGAACCATAAACACTACTTCCTGGTTTATTGTGGTCTTTAATCAAACATTAATAAACTGGCAGCTTTTTCAGTTAATCTCTAATACATAATGTAACCTAGGCAAACTATCAGTGTTCATGTTGTCCCTTCTGTTGAGCCCCTATTCATAATGAAACGTTTGAAACTCAATAAACTCTATATGTTAAGTTTTGTTAACTGTAACACATGCAAAATTTCACCTGTTTTAAGTGGTAGTGGTTTTCATGGTATTGGCCCTCCCAATGAAATCCTTAACACTCCACCAAACTTATATTTTAAATTACATGTATAATAATGTAAGTAAAAATAAAATTGTGACATAGCCATTTTTGAGTGATGCATGATTTTTGTTTTAGCCCCCCATCACACCTCACCCAGCCACCCCCAAGCCGTCATTTCCATTGAATCACTGATGTGGAATGTAGCCTTCGCTGTGCACAGAGCCAAACCTAAACGAGATGCCAAATTCCTTACCATCAGCTGAACTGTTTTGGTGTGATAATATGGTTTTAGTTTTGCGCAAGTCCCCCACTCGATTTCTCGATGTAACTTTTGAAAGGCTTTGAAGTGTAGATTTTAAGTTGCATCAACAGTAATATGCCTGTACAATCTCTTGAACTTCAGCTCAGCTCTTTTAGAGTGATGCATTGTTTTACATTCCCTTATTTTTAAGATGATTTAGCTTTATTAATTTGCATTAAGATCAACTCAGATGTTTAGGAATAATAAGTTACAACCCTCTTCCCTGATTACATTTTTGAAATGTTATATTTCCTCTATTTTAAGTAGGACTAACAGTAACTCACATGCAAAATGTTGCGAAAATCAGTTTGATCTTTTTTGATTATTATTATTTATTCAGCTAAAGCCTGTACCCAACATTTGAGGTAAAATTGGTTACATTTCTTTTGGTTTATGAATTGGAGCACAGACAGGTGAAGTGACTTACTTATGGTCACACTGTGTCACTTGCAGGATTTGAACCCAAAACCTCAAAGCCTTAACCACTGTGCCAAGAAATAAGCACAAAAAAATTACAAGACTGAATCCGAAAGTTGAAATAAGATCTTTAGCGTGTGAAATGGATAAATAACCTTAAACAAAGCCAAAAAACTCGGACTACAGAGGGAATTATGATTTTATTTATATATATTAACAACATGTGCTATGCACTTAAGTATAATTTCTGCGCGTGCAAACAATAATTCAGAAATTGTAACCAATTTCCACTCATAAATGCCATTATTTGTCGATTTTGTTTCAGTGGAAAATATTAATCAGTTCTCACTTTTCTCTCCCCAGACTGGAAAGACATTTCCAATGGCAGTTATTGTGCAATTTAGAAATGTGGCATTTACTTTTTTTATTAAATTAAAGCCATCTTTTTATTTTTTTTAGACATACTTTATTTTCATGAGCAGCTACGTGTTCATTAAGTAAAATTTGAGGTTAAAGAAAAAATATCTGATTAACAAATCTCTAACATTTTCATGTGTGCATATGGTAACATATACACTAGCTGTCCCCCGTGTAGTAGTGAAACAGGACAAACTTTAAAAATCAATAAACAAACAGGTATCATTAGCTAAGCAGAGGCAAGGTCCGCTCCAAAATGTATCCAGAGGTAGAGCGATTCGAATAGAGGCTGACACATGAGTGAGGAGGGCCTACCTGGCTCCCCACTCCTGACGTCGTGCTTCCCCTCCTCTCGGTCCACAGCCTTTGTCTTGGATTAGCGTGAATAAATCACTCCTGCTAGTGAACTATGATACTTGCCGCAATGAGGGAAGTCACAAAATCAACCGGAATGTTCACGCAAATTATAGAAAAAAACCCGATCTGAATCCGTTAAGTAGTTCTCTTGTGAAAAGCAGACAGACAGACAGACATTACATTTTATATATACACACACACAATATTCTGTATATATATACTATATATATATGTGTGTGTGTGTGTGTGTGTGTGTGTGTGTGTGTGTGTGTGTATTACATATAGATATATACACACAGATGCTTAATGAAATACAGTATAAATTTACACAGTGATGTACCATCCAGAGTGTTGCTTCTTCAAAACCCGGCAGTTTTGGCTTTGAATGTTGACCTGAGCACTGACCTAAGTCGAGTTTCTACCTTCCTCCCATATTTGAATTGGTGCTCCAGTTTTCCTCTCGCATGCCAAAGACATATGTGGAAAGTTAACTGAAGGCACAAATCTGGCCCAGCGTGAGTGTGTCCTCTAATAGATTATGAAGCATCAGATGTTACAGCTCTGGCTCTGGCCCTATGACACTCACATGGATTATACAAATTTGGTAATCAAGTAATAGAAAACAATATCATTACAGTGTGGTCATAATAAGGCTATATAGCTGAAAAATAGACTATCTACTGTTGCAGTTTACATCTGTGTGAGAATAGACTGTTGTAATATTTTATAAGTATATATTGATTTATTCTCATTTACTATTTTTGATATTTCATTTATTCCTTCAGATAGTTATTTCAAATTAATTGTTTTTCTCTTCTT
The DNA here is from genome assembly GCA_026402145.1 of Polypterus bichir lapradei. Lineage (NCBI taxonomy): Eukaryota > Metazoa > Chordata > Cladistia > Polypteriformes > Polypteridae > Polypterus > Polypterus bichir. The sequence goes on along the minus strand of JANRMT010062813.1, from coordinate 36,278,108 downwards.
TTTTTTTTACATTGTTTCTTTAACTTCTTGTAAAGCATCTTGAGCACAGTGCCTTCTATGAAAAATCTGCTATAGGATTAAATGTTGGTGTTGTTTTTAAATTTTTCTCTGTACATCCTGTTTATTCATAGGCCAATCAGACATCGTATCTGCAAGGTTGCCCTCCATTTTCAGAATAATAAAATATTCCAGACTACAGATGATGAGGTATTTTATATCCTAGTGGAGATCAGCAGCTTATTTTGAGCACGGTATTGATCTGCAGTACTTTTAACACTGATTTTGGTTTTTAATGTCTGCCACATATCACACAATTTTAGATGACTAACTAGTAATGTTTAACTCTCTTATTAAGTTTAGTGGTATTTGTTTCACCTGCTCAAGTACAGATGGCCTACTAGTCCTTTGGTATATTTTTTTAAAGGGGTGCCCACTCAGAACCAACAATGCAGGGTAGTGCTACTGCTACAACATATAGAAAGACTTCATGGGGGTCCTGATTATAAACAGTGGGTGGCAACTTTAATATGTATTGCCATCCAAACTAGAGCAAAAGATGGAACGCTAGCAGGGGATAATATAGAAAAAAACAGTAGTGGGATGGGACTTGTTTTTTAATTACAAGTTCTCTCAGTCAGTAGGAAATCAACAAGGGGATCATAAGGGCTAAATGTGAAACCTTGCTACACACCCAGGTTGCTTTTGGGATAGCTGGAGCCCAGGACTGCAGGATCCCTGCAACCGCTAAAGAAATTTCTAAGAAGATGACCCTAAGTATTCCAAAACACATTCCTCACTCCTGAAACACTCCCAGGGATGTACTTCCAACTTTGGGATGAGAGGTGTGGAGGGGTGAGTTAAAACTAATGTTGGACTGGTGGGAAGCTGAAAGTTCACAACTGAAGAGAAGTTTTGGAGTGTTGTGTGAAGTGCTTTAGCAATACTGACTTAGAAGAATAGGCAGCCATCCAAATGGATAGGCAGGGTTTTGCCTGTTTAGTTAGGCATAGAAAGATAGCAGGCGTTTTTTTTTTTTTTTTTGTTGTTGTTGCTTTTGCTCACTGTTTTTCCCTTGATCTTCATGTATTGGCCTCCTTTGTGTTATTTTGGTTAAGGAGATGGATTAGTTGCACCCCTTACCATCCACATCTTTTAGTAGGCTGTCTGTGTTAGACCAACAGTTAGTAATAATTCTATCTGAAAAGTTTCAATTAAGCTTTCTGTGGTTATGTAAGTATGCATTATGCCTAAAATTAATCTTAATCTTGTAATTATGTCATTTTCCCTTATTTTCATCAGTGTTATGCATGCATCCACCCATTTTTGTAATCAGTTTAATCCTATTGGGAATTCTAAGGAAATGTAATGTAGAAAATAGGAAAACTGATCATTTGAACTGTTACAGATTTGGAGCAGGGGTAAGTTTGCCCAGTTTCCAAAGTGATGCAACAGTGCCTAATGTAAAAAAAAAAAAAAAAAGTTTATCAAACCTTCACATCCTAGTGAAAGTTTTTATAAACTCTTGAATATTTCTAAAGCATGTTTCACATGTAATATGGAATTAATGTTGTGTTTACTTGTAGAAAAAAAGAATTAACTAGGATCTCATACTGCTAGGAATTAACCTGTGGCTGAAACAGCCTACAGAAATGGTCACATAGACAATGAAAGATAATTAAGAATGTGATGACTTGGTTCACTGCCTTGCAGGAATTCATAGTGTCAGATGGACATTATCAAGCTGAGCTGCATGTTTCACAGTTTGATAGATGCACTGCTTACTTCTGTCCGGTGAAAAGGGGAAGCTTTGAGGTAATCCTGTGTAACAGGATATCATGTTTATATATGGACACCTCAAGGTAACTAAAAATGAATGTCAGTAAATATTAGACATGTTTTCAACAAATACACACTGTACACAAGGAATCTTCATTAGAAACAGTTCTTCCCAAATTGGTTCCCAACATCCAGTATCTGTGGAAAATCACAGATTTAATCAGTAAAGGAAGTGGGTTTGTAATTTTGCATGCACACACACGCATATAGATTGAGTGAGTATTGTTTGCATGAGTATGTGTATATATGCCTGAGCTACATCAGTATATACTGTACATAGGCATTCCTTCCCAAATGAAAGCAGTATTATAACAAAAACTCAACACATCAATTTATGACGCCACACCTAATCTCTATATCTAACTGTTTGTGCATTTTATTGCAATTACAACTGCTTGCACTGCAAAAAGTTGTGTCCATAATTAATTCATCTATCCATGTTTGAACCTGCTTGTGGGGTGCTGAAGCCTGTCTTGGCAGCATTGGCAAGAATCAGCCCTGGGTGGGGTGCCAGTCTATTACAAGGCTATGGCTGCCAACTCTGTTTCTCTTGAAATGAGGACATTTGGGTCAAAAAATTAGGACTTTTGAGGATGCCTTTCCCTATGATGCCATAATACACCTTTATACCGTCTTATGTTTTTTTTTTAAATGATATATACCTTTAGTAGCAGTTTAGCACTATAATTATGATATGATGCCACAATCACAATCACTGGCAAACTAATAATCCATTAAATATTCAGAATATGTCAAGCCTCTTAAATTAACAGACTTCATTCGTTCCATTCTTATTGGGTTAGCTTAAATGTAAACCTGTAAACAATGATGCACATGGTAAATTCACTTCTAGTAAAATAAAAATAAGTTTACTCTTTTCAGCTTAGTGTATTTGCATTTGTCTACATTCTTTTATATTTTTCCACTGAAGCTATTTTTCTCACTAAATCTGATAAAACAAGAATATTTGCTGTTCAAGTAGTCCGTGTACTTGCACTTTCTTTTTGGCATACAGTAATGGGTATTCCTGAATTTATGTAAATGAAATAATTATGAAAATATTAAAGTTGAAGAAGTGACTTATTACTTGATCAACTGATAACTAAAAAGATATTGCATTTATACGACAGAATAAATGTGTGATTTTTTTTTTAATTAACTGAAACTTTAATAGTTGACTCATTCATTTACAATTATAAATCCATTTTAGAATGTTTCCTATTAAAATATTACAAAGCAGTACTTAGTTGCACTTAAATATGACAGACTGTACCTGGATGTATGTAATTTCCTGTTTAACCAAGCTGCTGAAAGAAGAATTGAAAACAAGATATAAAACGTGAAATTGTAATTTTGATTTTTAATAAACTCACTTAGTTACAGTGAATTAAGATTATAAGGAAAGGAACAAAATTTATAATGAACTGTCTACTCGCCAAGAAGATAAAACTGAATTCAAAAAATAAGTGAAAAAGCCAGGCTGGACACAGATTGACTATTCTTGTCAATATCTGTGCTGTTTACTACCAGAATGGAAGTGAAGATTCTAGGAAAAAAGTGTGTGCACTACTTCTGCAAATTCTGATAGGTGTATGGCTTTCAAATTTTACCAATGATAAGGATATGGAGATTTTCAAATTTTAGGAGCCAAAATCTCCGGGCATTTTAAAAACTTTATAAATTCCTCCCTGACACTCCATGGTGCATTAAAAATGAGGACATGTCCAGGATAATGAGGACGGTTAGCAGCCCAATACAAGGTACATAGACTCATGCTAGGTCAGTTGTGAGTCACCAAATAATGCAGCATGCATGTCTTTGGGATTTGAGAGGAAAACTCACAGCAGGCACAGGATGGGGCCAAGGAATTCTGCACTCATGGTATGTACTTGTATACACTAATACCTAATAAAATTAAGTGCTATAGACTTAAACTGTCTTTTTTATTAAAGTCTGCTACGTAAACCTTTTTAAACAACAAAATTACATGTTTTTGCTATTCTGACCATTCAAGCTATTGAATACCAGAATAATTTCTGTTTTGTAAGGAATGAACCATGGAATGTTGAGGTGCTTAGGTGGGGTGTTTAGGGGTTTATTGTGAGGGATGGGGGAGTGTGTGTCAATGACATTGCTGCAAGTCAACACCAGCAGCAGTATTCTGTAATGTTATTAAGATAATTGAAGGGGTATTTATTTAAAGTTGATTTAAAACTGCTACAAATCACAACACTGTATCACCATCAAAATTTTTTAATATACAGTAAACACCATTCTTCCCAAGTCAACATCACACATTTAACGACAAAGTGTCTTGCAAAGAGAAACTAATTCAGTTTACTTGAAATGCTGCCTAATCACTAATAATGAGCTAAAAGTAGTCCAGAGACATGCCCAGATGGCACCCTTGGGTCCACATCTATGTACTTTCCTGTCTTACCCAGTATGTAACACACAACTAGACAGCAATTATTCACTAACAATAATGGAAATTGGTGTCTATAACTAGAATGCATTCAGTTTATTTTTGCCTTCTCAAATGCAACTGTGGGGAAAAATAAGTTTCAGAAACATATCTTCAATTTGATCCCTTTTTTTTAGTAACTTTGCTCAACATACTTCTAGATCAGGCCTGCTGGAAGTACTGACCACACTCTGATCTCCATCTCAATGTCTCCTAGTTAGGCCACTGGGTCCTGTTGACACTGTTAATCTGAGTCCAAGTGACAGTACCTTCTATGGAGTCAGTGGAACCCCATCCAGCCTAGTTAGTAGGCACCACCCTTACTATTGGAATTGACACTAGTCTGCATAATCTTTCTAATTTTTTTAATTCATGGGAAAAAAAACCTTTACAAAAATGTTATTATAGCACTGCTGGACAAAAAAATAGACTAATTTTTTTACCTAACACTGTTAAATTAAATTGTTTAAGTAATAAGTCATTTGTTTAAAGGTTCCGTTGCCTGTGGTTTGAGGATTAGCTGCAACCAGAGTTTAGTTTCATCATAGAATATACAATCTTATGAAAGCAGATACTGCAAAATCCTGCGAAAACTAATGTGGTTATGGAAGACAATGTGCAAAGTCCACAGAATGAGTGAGCTGTGACTCACTGTGATGCCTTATTTTTACAGTTATGCATCCATAATAGGAAGGAAGGATCACAGAAACTGGAATGTCCATTAAATAAGCCACATTAATAATAGATTAAACATTAATTTTGGGGAAGTGCTGTGAAGTATAGTATGATTTAATTTTGATTTATTCTTACCCAGCAGCCAGCTGTTTACAAAATGGACAATTGTATGCTTCATACCTGCCAGTTAGTAGTTAGTAATGTCCAAATATATTGAAATAAAGTAAATTTAAAATGAAACCAAACACAGTGTCAGATCTTTCCTGCTGAGGTACATGTGAAAAAGAAAGAAACCGGTCCTTCGCGTACAAATGAATGATTTGTTATTTTTATGTAACAAATTACTACACAAATACATTATTAAATCTAATAATGGAAAAATAAAGTATGCACATAAACCTCAGTATAATTGTGCAATAAATTAACAATTTACAAAGTGCTTAATTTTATATACAATTAAATATTTAAAGGGACTAAACCATTGATGTTTTAAAAGATAAAGAGACACTACTTTTTGGAGATAGCTGCAATTACAATGTTCATAATATGGCATTTTAATGCAAATCGACTTGAGTGATTTTTTTTGTTTGTTATTGGTCCTCATTCAGAATGAAAACTGAACGAAATAGCAATAGAAATGCGCCTTAGACAAAGAGTGCACCCAGAATGCTATAAATGATCAAATTCTAAAAGGTCTGAATTCAGTTTACAAGTTGTTGTGCATTTTCATTGTCCTTATCCTCCACTGCTATTACACTCCTGGATGTATTGCCACTGACTGAGCTAGTTAAGTTAAAATGGCACATATTTGGGAGGAAACCAAAAACACTTGTACTGGGAGAGGGTACAAACTCCAAAGTACATAACCTAGTTGGAAAATGAACAAAGCTTGTGTGTGTGTACGTATGTGTATATATTAGCCGTCCGTTTCGCATTTTGGCTTCAAGGTGTGGCCAAAGTCCAAATTACTAGAAACGTCCAGCATATATGCCACTTTGGCCGGGCATTTCGTGAAGTGCACGAGAAACTGCTCCAGGCAGGTCTTGTTCAGAAAGCGGACGCTACTTGAGACAGCCGATCCCCTCGCCCAAACACTAACCTTAAGGTCAATAAAATAGGCCCCTGATGTTAAGTCACTATTTTAGGGCTAAAATGATAACAGAAATGTGAAACCTACTTATACACCTAATCTTAATTATTGTGAAACAACCAAGTGGGTCCGGTTTCTGAACAAGAGCTGCCAAGGCTACATTCGATGCAATTGCACTACTAAATGTGCAACAAATCGCTGCTCATGTATTTTTTCTTCCGACTTTGGCCAGTCGCACCATGCCATTTCGTAAACTGGCTGGCCAAATCCCGAAATCAAGGAAAAGATCAGACATTGGCCCGTGAATTTACAGTGACATTGGTCATTATCCGATTTGGCCAGACACTTCCCGTTTTGGCCGATTTTGGGTTTTGGCCGTAACACACACACACACATTATATATATATATATATATATATATATATATATGAAAGAGAAGGTCTGTGATACGGTTTGCATACTTGCAGCTGGAGATCCACAAAGGGAGAAAATGAATCATGTATCATAAAGTAGTTTTTATTCCTGAGCTTTCAGCCCCTACCAGGGGTCTTCATCAGAGAATAATGCTTAGACTTACAAGAATCAAAGGCAATATATAGCAATAACTTACGGTGGGGGGGGGAGGTTGGGAGGGGTGGCTAAGTCTGTGTGGTCACCCCACCTGGCACTCACTTCCTTATCACTACAATGTGTCTGAAGGTGCAGCACGCATCCTGGCCAAGTCAAGTGTCAGAATAGCACACAAACCCACGAACAATCTGCACACGGTCCTCTTTAATGCTAAAAACAAAAAATTGACAGCAAAAACACAAAACGCAGTGTACAGCATTCCATGCAGTTCGTGCTCAGCGGTATACATTGGACAAACTTCAAAAAGAATCACAACACGTATACAGGAACACCGCAACGCCGTCAGAAGAAAGGACTCACTATCATTGATCTATATGCATACTAAATCAACAGGACATACATTTAATCTGGACGACATACAAGTAAAATTTAAAGCCAATAATAAAAGTGCCAGAGAGCTGGCTTATTCCTGGTTATCAAATGAGAACGCCATCAACAGACACTTGGACATAAATCCAGCATATGCAAACTTAAGAAGAACTTATTCATAATAAATAAGACTTTACACCCAATAACCCCCCCCC
>JANRMT010062813.1:36222337-36270489 GCA_026402145.1 Polypterus bichir lapradei | reverse complement strand
GTGTGTGTGTGTGTGTGTGTGTATGTATATATATATATATATATATATATATATATATATATATATATATATATAGACAATTAGAATTGGCCTTAGTTTTCATTAATTGGTTCTTAAAACAATAAACTGCTGTAAAAAAAACATTTTTTCATTTTTGTGAGGAACATTGTTTAACCTATTGTATGTTGCCAAGAGATATTGTCCAGGTATTATCAGTAGTGAATGGCAGATGTACTTAATAAAAGGTACTTATGTAAAGTGACGTCTGTTCTGAGCTTTGAGCTCTACTCGCTAATCACTGTATTATAACATTCCAAATTAAACTCAATAGTTGAGTCCCTTTTGTTTTTACGACAAACTTCTTTCAGTGCTGTTATGAAAGTTCCACCCAGTGGTGTACTATAAAGGTTCATCTATTGACAACCTAGGAGCCCCTGCAGATGATGCAGGCTCTTACAGAATCATGGCTCCGCACTGTTCATGTCCTCCATGTTCACAAAAATGGATGTCGTTAGAAGTGTACTTTAGTGCTTCTTCTTTAACCTTATATTCTTCCTGCTTGTACTCTCATTCTTGGCTCTCCTCTCCCGTTTCACACAGAAATACTTGGTGACGGTTTTGCGGCATTGCTCACATTTGACTGCGCAGCACCAGTGGAACTTGCAGTTGCAGCTGGACACCATCTCGGCTTTTTGCTCATCTACAGCCAGGCCACACTCCCCACACAGCCTTTTGCAGCTTCGCTTCTCCCACTTGCTCAGATTCTTGCCTTTTTTGATGCACTCCCGGCCTTCAGTGCCTTGCAAGCCTAGAGTTTTATTTTCTAAGCAGTAGTTCGGCGAGTCCTCCAAGTGGACAAGCTCCTTCTTTGAGATGGCACTGAAGGTCTCTGCCACGGCCCCTCGGTTTGCTGCACTGTTGCCAGCTCCTCGGAGGAGGTCCACTTTCAGGGCTTTGTGGTATTTCTCCTTTAGGTAGTTGCCCACCTCTCTGAACTCTGGCAACTGAAGCCAGCAGGTTTGTGTTGTGCAGCTTCCAGACACCCCATGGCATTTGCATGTCCTTTTCATAGTGCCTTTCACTGCCTGTAGGGGAAAAAGGCATACAGATGAGTATGTTATAATAGGAAAACAGTAATTATTTTAAAATTAGATTTTCATCTGATTATTTTTTACTAAGTCACCCAATTGAACGGGAGGATGTAAAATTAGGCCTTGCTGGCCGCATTCACAGACAAGTCGAGAGCTGTGCTACAATGAGTTTTTGAGAGCTCCCCTTTGTTCAGGCACATGCTAAACTGTTCCATTCACATTTTACCCAGAAAGGAGAACAGATGATATTGTGGAAGGAAGAAAACATAGAAAGCAGAGTAAGCGGGAGCGCGCATGTGAGCAAGCAAGTAAGCACAGACAGAATGGGCTGAACTGAGGTTTTAATCTTTCAACCTTCTCAATATCTCTTGACTTTGCTAGAAACAAACAGCTGTTATTTCAAAAGGAACTCCTCTTTTTGTTGCAGTCCTTTGAAAGAGGGGAAAAGTTTCACATTGAGCAAGATTGTTCTGACCATGAAAAAAAGGAGAATTTATTTAGCGCAGCTATTGTTGTCATGTTTTCTTCTGGCAGCTCAGAGAAGGCCAACTAGAAGTTCTTTTCAGGAGTGGTTGAAAAAGGGGGTTTCTTTGGTACATATTCTGCTACAATGATGCTCCAGGTGCCATGGAAATCAAACAAAACACAAGCAATGAGCACTGGCAATGAAAAAAATAAGTACTTAAACAGCATAGCAATGATCACCATGGGTTTCTTAAGTATTACAAAGGCCAAAGTAAAATGTAAGATCCCTAAAGCAAGAATAAAACTAAATACTTATAAAAGGACCTTTTAAATGTATGATGCACAGAGTCTTCTAATTAAGGATTGTGCCATTGGTCCCAAGAATACGTGGATGAAATACAAGTCATAAAAGACATTCAGGTCTTGTAATAGGCCCTTTTGGGCTTTCAGATTCAACCCTTCTGCTACAGTGAACACAGTGTTATGGGTAAGACTGGCGCATTACCAATCACAATGTGAATGGGAAGTCTGGGTGGCATAGCATGTTTGTTTGGTAAAGAAATAAAAAAGCCACTTGACATTCACCTCAGGGACCTAATATTGGTGGTCCAGTGAATTACTCCAACTTTATCATGATGGTGTAGAGAGCATCTGCTACAAAACTGTGTGCCTGCACTGTGGACTGCTTTCTGCTCTAAACCAATATAAGAAAGTTTTAACTTTAAAAAATATGTATGTCTGTATTTTTTAACAATTAAAATTTGGTGAAAAATATTACTACACTGAAAAATAAAGAAAGTTTGTCTAACTTTTTATTTTTATCTGTGACGTTCATTTTTATCACATTTTTTTTTGTTTTGCTTGCTGATACATAGTACCCTTTTATTATGTATAGATACTTATGGACAGGATGACATGATGGGTTAGCAGTTATCATTAGTGCCTCATATTTTCTGGGTTCAAATACCAGTCTGGTTCCTGTCTGTATGGAATTTGTGCATTGTCCTTGTGTAAAGTTTTTTTTTTTTCTTCCCAGGCACACAAATTTATTGCACATCCAGTATATCTGCATATCAGGACTCAATAATATAAGTGAATGTGCTGGGATATGCTGCACTTCCCTGTAACAGTAAAGGTGACAAACACATCATCAAGAAATCGTCATTCTCAAGTTTTTATGAACCCGATCTTTTGTTAGGGCATAATGCACAACCCATTGCGAGCAACAGGCATGGAAACCTATTTACTTATATTTCTGGCCATACTGATTTCTGATGCCTCCATATTGATCTTCTGAATTTACGTTTTTGTCACAAAGTATATATAAACAGGTAATAAATTCTAGTATGAAAAATACAAAAAAGCTAAAAAAAAACAAGTTTAATCTAATAAGCATTTATCAGATGAAATGTTGAACAATCAAAATGTAGTGTTTCTGTGTGGAAGCAATGTTTCTTCTTAGATATATACAATAAAAAACAAATTGTTAAGTAAAGATTAGCTTATAGTGGACTCAGAGTATTCAGACCCCTTGAACTGAAACAGTTTTGCAAAGATGAATGGTAAAAATTGTTAAAGCTGGACTAGGATTATTAACTATAGGTAATGTTTGGTTAAGGTAAAAAGAATGACTTGCCTTTGCATATACTTTTTACACATTTTGTTTTGTTAGTGTTATGCTAAAATCATTTAAATTCATTTTTTCCCCACATCAGGCAACAGCCAATACCCCCCGAATGACAAAGCAAAATCAGGATTTTTAGAAATTTTTACAAATGTATTAATAATTAAAAACAAAAATATAAATACGGAGATTGACACAAGCATTCAGACCCTCTGCCATGACACTTGAAATTTGGCTCTGGTGCGTCCCATTCTAGTGATCATCATCGAGATGTCTGTACACCTTCTCTGCAGTTCACCTGTGGTCAGTTCATTTGACGGGACATAATCAGGAAAGACACACACCTGTGTATAGAATGTCTCACAGTTCATAATTTTTATCAAGGCAAAAACCAAGCAAATAGGTTGCAGAAATTGCTTATACAGCTTAGAATTAGGAATTTGTCAAGGCACAGATCTGAGGAAGTCTAAAAAAAATTCCTGCTGTATTAAAGGTCCCCAAGAACACAGTGGGCTCCATAATTCTCAAACAGAAGAAGTCTGACACAACCTCGACTTTTCCCAGAGCCGGTTACTTGACCAAACTGAGCAATCATGGGAGAAGGGCCATGGTAAGAGAGGCGACTAAGAACCCAATAGTCACTTTAGCTGAGCTATAGAGAATGTGTTTGGAGATGACAGAATCTTCTAGAAGGAGCAACCATCCCTACAATACTCCACTGAGTTTTATGACAGTGTGGTGAGATAAAAGCATTTCCTCCATAAAAGGCGCATTGAAGACTGCTTGGAGTTTTCAAAAAGGTACCTTATGAACTCTCACACTATGAAAAACAAGTTTCCCTAGTGTGAGGAACCCAAGATTAGTGTCATGTGTGGAGGAAACCACATACTGCTCGTCATCTGTGCTATACTATTCCAAAGGTGAAGCATAGTGTTGGCAGCATAACAATGTAGGGATGTTTTCTCCATGGCAGGGACTGGAAGATTAGACAGGGTCTAGGGAACACTGACCAGAGCAGAATACAGAGATGTCCTTGATGAAAACCTGTTCCCGAGTGCTCTGGGCTGAAGGTTTGCCTTCCAACAGGACAATGACCCCAAGCACAAAGCAAAGACAACAAAGGAGTAGGATGCTTAGGGACAAACCTGGGAATGTCCTTGAGTTTCCCAGTCAGAGCCCAGACTTAATCCAGATGACCTCTTTACAGAGACCTGAAAATATTTGTACACCAATGAAACTTGAGAGAAAGAATGTTAAAAAATCCCTAAGTTCAGGTATGTGGGGCTTGTTATGTCTTATCTATGGCGACTGGCAAAGGTGCTTCAACTATTGAAGTATTCAAGTATTGAGTTAAAGGGTCTAAATACTTGTATCAATGTAATATTTCAGGTTTTTTTTATGAATTTTCAAAAAGTTTTAAAATCCTGTTTTCTGCTTTGTCAATTTGAAGTATTGAGTGCTGTTTAATGTTGGGGAAAAATTACTTTGGCACAAGGCTGAAGCATAGCAAAATGTGACAAAAGTGAAGAGGTCAGAATCCACAGTATATGCAAAAGCAAGTAATCCTTTTCACAGCATCGAAACATTTCCCATAGTTAATCCTAGTCCTGCTTTTTCTCATTCACCTTCATAAAACTGCTTAAAATGCTACCGATTTATTGACTGTATTGCATATACATTTCAATTCATGTCCTGCCACTTTTGTACAAACTGTCATCTTCTTAATCCCCTGTTCATTTTTACCTCACCAGTCAACTACTCTTTAAGATTATTTAAAATATAATTAAGAAAAAATAAAAGCTTGCATTTCAAGAATATTTGCTACATTTACTTTCATAAAACATAAGGAGTTTGGGAGAAGGCTCATGTAGCCCTTTATCGATGACTTTAGCTTCATTTGAAATATATGCAGCTGTTAAGTTGTTTTTTTTTTATTCTTATTTTTTATTGGATAAAAATTGGGAAAAAAATGCACTTTAGTCTTAATTTCCAAACAGTTTCTATAGCAGTTGCAGGAGATTCATTCTCAAAATCTTAATAGCTCTGTGCATGAGCATATAGAAATGCCTGGCCTAGACATAGTTCAGCTAGCCTGTCTGGCTCGAGTTGCTGAGGGCACAAATGGCAGAAGGGCATAATTTGTGGTAAAATCGCAATTGGCAGGTTTCAAAACATAAAGAAAAAAAATAAATAAAATTGGGTATAAATATCAACCTTCAGTCATGATTTCAAGACTTCAGCGTAGGCACTAGCTAAGACCAAAGTCAAAGTGTATTCATTATATTTACAGTATGTTTATTGTTTCATAAGAACAACATTGTATACTGTAGGTAGCTCTTATTTAGGCCGTATATATTATGAATTTATTATATACTTTATAAATCAGTGGATCTCAGATTCAGTCCAGGGTACTCATATGGCTGCAGGTTTCTGTTTCAACCAGTTTCACAATCAGAGAGTCACTTTACCTCTGACTGGTCTCATGTAATTAGAGGGTCATTTTTTTCCCGCATTCCAAAAAGGACAGTAGTTTTATTTTTTACATTTATAAGACATTTACAAATATTTTAATTTTTGTTGTAGTTTTAAGTGCCTAACTCTCTTTGGTTGTTTTCCTATTAATTTGCCTTCTTATGTGTAGTTTGCTTCCTTAATTGAATCCTAATAATGATAATAACAAAGAGCAGAGCAGAGACCCAGAAAAACAATGCTTAAAAGCTTCAAGCACTTCTGCCTTAGACCTCCTAATGTGCTCATTAATAAATAATCAACTAAATATCAAGAACACCTGGAAAAGTAGAATGAACATGGTAATGGAAATCTTTAAAACAACACCAAATTATTCCCATGTACTGTGTATAAATGCTTAGGTATATTCTAATAAAAAACTGATCTGGATTTGTTTTGTAATTTCTTTATTGACCTCAAAACATAGAAACTGGACAATAACACCCTTTTTTAATTCACTTAGGAGCCCAATTAAAAACAGAACTTGCAGTCCATGAATGAGATCACTGCCCTAAATTAGTGACAGGAGTCGGCATAGAAACTGAAAGACGTTCTCCACTATAAGAAAACGTACCTTCACTAACTCCAAAAGTGATCTAAAAACGAAACAATACAAGATGCTACAGTATTTCCTGTTTTCAAGCACAGTAGGCATCTTTTAAACATAATCTGTTGACTTGGGACTTTTTCTTTTACATACTTCCCAAAGAGTTCAATACAGTTTTCTGCTTTCATTTAGTTCTCACTGTATTTGGAGTTTGCACAAATATTTTACATTTCTGGTATTTTTGTCTGTATAGTTTGTTATTTTGCAAGATGCTATGTTAAAAGACAGACTTTAATAATTTGCATAATGTGCAGGCTGATTCCTATATTGTCATTTCACAGCCCCCTACTTGTATCACCTTCTAGCTCTGTGTCTCACCTTAAGCCAAAGAGCAACTGCAGAGATATCTCTTACTGTATTTAAAACAACCTCTTATTGTCATTTTGACCTTTTCCTTTTTGTCTTCCAACTGTTAGGGTTATTCTTCCTTTAACAATACTGTCAACCGCTCTCACCTTTTTAAGGATGGTTCAGGCCTCTATGCTCCCATGCAGATACTTGAGGGTCCAGAGAATGTGCAGGAATATAACATTCATGTAATCTCTAGAGCTGCCATCACTCTTGTTCACACTACATGTTTCTACTTCCACCGTGGTAACTGCTGTGGTCACATTCTTCAGTGATTCCCAATTGTAGAAGTCGAAAGGCAGACTGTGCTGCACCATCTCTACAGACAGAAGGTCTGGTGCTGATGAACGAGCCCAAACCTAACAGCCTGAATGATCATCAAACAATTGCTTTAATCTTGATCTGCTACCTGCACTCTGGTTTTAATTTCACTATTCTATTATCTTTCACATCACCGTGTCCATGTCACTATACTACAACCTCATGAGTAACACTAAAAGTAAACATGGCAAAGTAACATATCAGTCTATAGTCAATAGCGGTAAAGAAAATAATAAACTTTTTCTCACATCTGAAAGGTTTACTCTCTGGACATATAAACTGTTCATTATTGATCACTATAGGCTGTTAGACGTATCAACTGAAACAAAAGCAGCCTGGCAGGAGCGTCTTTATCAGTTTGAGGCAAGTTATTTTTGAACATAAAAAGTGACAAAAATGCAGTGCACCGGGCACTTAAATGTTCATCTGTCTACTGATCCTCCTCCAAGCCACCTTAATTCACTTCAGGGTCTCCGGCTGCCACACATTATTCTGCCTGCATTGCTCACAAGATAGATACCAACCCTGAATGGGTTGCCAATCTACTACAGAGACAAAGAAAAAAATTACATAAATAGCAAGTTGACAAATGGGGCCATAGACTGAAGTTTGTAGCATTCATGGACTCAGCTGGCATCCCAGCTAGTTCTCCTTCCCTAGTTGCAGTAATTGATATGCCTGCCACTTTTTCCCTTTGATTGAGATTTCAGTCACTGAACACCAGTGGTGTTCCTGAACTAAGGGCCAGTGGAGCCCAGACCTAAAAAATATTGTGTAAACTTAGCTTCTCTCTGTAATTTATCCTTAATATTCAGATGTTTATAACAACCCTCAGCTTTGTATTTTTAAGTAATTTTTCCAGATTTCTATCATATGCGCAATGTAATTACTTGTTTAGAAAAATATTTGTTCTTGTAGTATGAGAAACTGTCTTTGTAGCAGGTGCTGCAAGCCTGTTCATAGCTGACGGACTGGACTAGTCAGCCTTGCAGTGTTCTCTGTACCCTTGGGTGGGTGGGTGTGTGTGCACATATCCACCTTGCATTTTCCAGTTTAGTAATGAGACTTGAAGGTAATTTCCCATAATAAAATGAGGATTGCCTGTTATTGTTGTTATTTTTTTCAATTATGTTTACTCTTCTGTTTGAGCTTTTCCCAGTCCAGGCCATGTAGCACAGGACAGAGAAGAGAATCAAAATATTCAGCCATAGTATTTTGAAAAAAAAAAAGACAAAGAAGATCTAATTCAGGAATACTTACAAGACATTCGGCTGCATCTTGATTTTCATACACCAAGATTGCCTATGTATGCACCTTCCGCTTAACTATACAATGGAAAAGAAGCCAGCAGTATGATGCTCCTGTTTCAAAGAAGTGCATAATCCAGGTGTAGAAAGAGCAGGGGCCTCATGTATAAATGGTGCGTATGCACAAAAATGTTGCGAAAGAACGTTTCCACATTCAAATCACGATGTATAAAACCTAAACTTGGCATAAAGCCACGCACATTTCCACGGTAGCTCATAACCTGGCGTACACAAGTTCTGCGCTCAGTTTTGCAGACTGGCGGCACCCAGCTTCAAAGCAGTGCTGCTGTTCCTGTGTGGTTACCCTTTCTTTTTTAGAACCACATTCCTGACGCGGCTTTATAAATACACTGAAATTAACCGCATATTGTTTATTAGTTTAATGCATCTGATTGTAATTAACCTGTAACAATATAATGGTCCACAGAATGGTCAGACTATTCTAAATACAATAACTGCTTTAGTGTTGTTACTCTCACTGCACCTTCTTCTTCTTCTTCTTTCAGCTGCTCCCACTAGGGGTTGCCACAGCAGATCATCTTTTTCCATATTACTCTCACTGCACCACTCGGAGTATTTATATCACTGTATCTGATTGGGGAATCACAGCTGTACAGCAACTGATCAGAGAGGGAATTATCAGTATACAGCATCTAGCACACACTGCCTCAGCCATGCTGTCTTTTGAACTGCTCTCACACGGCAAACACTTCAGAGCCTTTCCTGTACGGACCTCGCGGTTCAGAAACAGCTTCATCCCAAGAACTCTAAACGCACTCAATCAGCGCCTTGTAGAACTGTTTGTACTTATAAGTACAATTACCTCACTGTAAACTTGCGATACAGTTATAATATTGCACAACCTGAGCCACTTTAAAAAAGCGCGTATTTACATATGATGACGATATCATTTTTAAGATGAAATGCAGCAAAATATTTTTATTATATTATACAGATAAAACATTAACTTAATTTAAATAATCTATATTGTTAATAATTAAAGATGTGAGGACACGGTGCCACAGCGCTAGCAAGGCGCTGGCACTCCGTTCATGGATTGTTTCTGCCTTGCGTTGTATTCTTGCTGGGGCTGGCGCGACACTGGAAGGATAGATGGATAAATAATTACATGTAAACACATACTACGAAGATATTTCAATGTTCCTTAAAAGTTTTCAAGAATTGGCGTTCTAAGCTTACAGATGGCTTAACGTCTATTACAGAGCTGATTGTGTGGCGATTGGGTATTTGGAGAAAGAAAAGTAAGGACAGGAATTGGGGGTTAGTACGTTTGAAAGAGAGAGTACTGCTGCAATAAAGTAGTTCATTGAAGGTTGCGCATGGTGCAGCAAGCATCTTGCGTGAGACATGAACAATCACTTGCCACCGTGTTCCCATGTTTAATATGCTTTAACTCCTATCATCATGAAAATGATATCAAGTATACATCTCAGTATTTTAATTTTTCAGAGAGCTGTAATATCACAAATGTAATGGATTCTGTGTCCTGTCAGAAGAATAGAAAGCCCAGAAGCACGTAGTGATTCACACACATAGAGCACATAGAAGAGCAAATACAAAACAAAGCATTTAAAGTGCTACTTCAGTTACAATGGGATTTGAGAAACTAGTAAATTAAACGATTTTAAGATGAAGTTTATGATGTTCTTCTTTAATGACAAAATAAACTACGTGATTAAAGTGGATATTTAGAGATTAAAGTTGACATTTCGTGCTTTTTTCACACTGTGTGTTTGTTTTTTTTTCTCTGTACCCTAATAAGGTTTCATATGACACTCAGATGATGGGCTACGACTCGCCTTTTCACGGCGACTTTGATATGTGACAACTTTTTTATTTTGGGCACTGTGCAACTTTGTGAACTTGAGCTTTTGAGTTTCTCTGACATGCTATGTCACTCGATCAGCTTCCTTTTGTTGTTTATACCACTGTTTAAACCAACAAATAGTACGTTTTTCCTTGCCACCACTTGGTATTTGTTGAAATTCTTCTATTTTCCCTCGTGCTTTTGCCATTGTCTTTTCACAGAACACTGAGCTTAAGGGCTATTTATATTGATTTGCATATTCAAAGAGGTGTAATTCTGGAAGGAGTTGGGGCGGGACAGCAGGCGCATGCATGTGCGTTACTTTTCATGCTGACTGGGATTTATGGAGCGGAAAAACAGAGAAGTTGGCAAACGCACAGATTTATGCATCTGGATTTTTTGTGCATAAGCACATTTCCACTTTTGTCCGCACGCCATGTTATAGTGTGAATTCTACACACGCTGTTATGCATGATGCTCCACGTAGGTATGTATGTATGTATGCATGCAGAAATCATGTTTCCTATTGTTAGTAAACACCTGGCTACATTGCTTATACCAGACATGCAGTGTGTGTGTGGCCTGTTTGTCCTTTTTCATCTCAAAGCCATTCACTTCTAACTTTGATGTTTTGAGAGAGGAGCTCATAGCCAACAGATTTTCCTGAACATAGTGTGATCGCAAAGCCCTCACTTTACTTAATGTTTAAATTACATAAATGGCTGTATTTTATCCAATGATCATGATGTCAAAGGGTATCATAATGATCTAATGCCAGTCAACATAGCCCTGGCAACAGCATCCTATTGTTTGATTGATTTTTTTTGTGAAATGAAAAGTATGTGAACTTGCTTGTTTCTCTAGTCATTAGTAAAACAGGAACAGATATCATTAGTTAGGTAAGTTAATGTTTACGTTAGAGATGTCTGCACACGTATAGAAAAATTCTGGCATGGCCCCATCAGAATTTTCATGCCAGAAAACACCACTACTCAAGGCACAAACAAATGTAATATTTAGTACCGAGTAACTAGTAGTGATTTCACACTTGAGAAGAAAGCGCAGTCTGCAATGTTGAAGTTGTGTTAATCAGCACAGCCAGCTCATTGTCAGAGTTGCTATAAATACAAGAAACGTGTAGTAAATATAAATATTAAGAGGGCAGCATGGATATGATGGTTTGGAAAATGGATGGGTGGATAGAAACGTTAAATAATAAAAACATAAATAGATTTTTAGCTATCCATTCTTTTCACTACAAGTGTGGATGTAATTTTGCATTTCGTGTTATGGCATTGATGGTTTTGTTTTTAAAACCCTTAGAAACAACAAAAAATGATCAGAAGCCATGTTAGCATTTTGAAAATGTCAGTATCAGCCACTACACTCTAAAATAAAGATGATCCAATAATCCCTTCAATGCTAGGCAACTGCTAGTGAAAGTATGCAGAATTCCTGGAGACCAAAGAAGTGAACATTTGTGATTACAAAGCTATTACTTTAAAGGTGAAATTGAATTGTCATTTTGGTTGAATTTCAGTTCATTCATTAAGCAGTCTTATTTCCTTAGTTCCGTGTTTGATTTACTTGATCCTATTAATTATTGATTAAAGCTCTACTAAAACAGCGGCCATCAGTGTATGTTTCTGTATTAAACAAGTGTCTTAGATTAGGTTAATGGTCCTAACTGTCTTAAAAATCTCCAAATGGTACAAATTTGGTCCAACTCTTAGGAGCTGAAGGAACAGAATTTTATCAGTGTTCCTAATTTAGGAAACTACTCCTACTTTCACCAGGATTTACGAGAGCTCGTGAGCTGACCTAATTTGCTAGGAGCTGCTGGAAAATGGCATTCAAGCAGCAATCAGCACATATATTCTGGGTAGACTGTTTTTGAAATGCTGGACATCATTGAACTTGTAACATATCAATTTGACAGACATGGAACAATATTCATAACAATTGTTGTACATCACACTATATCTATATAAAGAAGGCATAAGATGTCAACCAAAATGGAAGTGTTGGCTATGGATACAAACTGTATTGTAGTATTCAGCATATTACCCTGCAGTTAGGCGTGGCTGGATGGGTGAGTGATAGCAAAATGTCAAACTGAACTCTGCATTCTGTGAACTTCTGGAATATTTGCATTACTTTTTAGGAGCCTGGGAAGGTTCAAGACAGCTGGCAGAGACTTCTGGGGCATTAAATAAATTTAACCTTGCTAAAGATAATTGGGGACCATCAAGAGGGGAATGGCATGTGACTCGAAGACAACCAGGAACGCAGGTAGAGTGAACACCACTTCAGTAATACCACAAGAATAGCTGTGGCTACATTCAGTAACTGTTAATTTACAGGGTATTTCCTGTGGCCTAAACAGCAGGAAGGTGATTCTTCTGGAAGTATAGCTGTGAATTATTTATTGTTAAATAAACACATCCATTATTAGGCTCTGTCATTTGATGTGTGTCTTGGTCTTCCCATCTCAGTGCTAGCTACAGTGTTATTGTTGTAAGTGGTCCGGTTCAATGCATGTCTTTGGAGTACTTTCTGAGAGTGGTATAAATCTTTTATATGAACATAATAACATCATTTTGAATATTATAATTATCTTTGTGGTGAAGCCTTAGTATCAGAAAACTACAAAGCATCATTATAATTTCCAGGGTAATTTCAGAACACCTTCATGAGTGCCATATTGCAGCTCATTGTGCCACAAAATCATGATATCTTTCCTTCTCAAGCGTGAACTTCTACTTCTGACTGGGAGTAGGTGCAGGACTACTTCTCGTATCCTGCTCTGGGTTAGGAAAAATTCTTAGCCTAGTCAGATTTTTAGTGCAATTCCTAGGGATTAATTCACAGATGGTTGATAAATATGGGTCTAACCAGTTCATCTATAACTTCATTGGTTTTGTTAGGTCAATCTTAAGGCTTTAAAAGCATCTTTCTTTTTAAGCAAGATCAAAAACTGCTTTAGAGAAATTAATTAAGGACAACATTATTAAACAAAAAGGAGTCATTTAAACCAGAGGGACAGTATCAGCAAATGTGCCTAAAGACTAGGGAAGAACCAGAAAATGAAGCATTACTAGTGTAAGTGGGTCTTCTGTGTCAAATGCAGTCACTTACCTTCCTACCAGCCTCATTGTTGTGCAAATTCATAGCAGCTCGTGCATCTTGTCCTGTTTCCAGGGCATCGACAAATTGCTTTGAGATGGCCTCTCCAAAGCCAACGTTGTCGCTGCAGCCACCCCAAAGCCAGCCTTGTCCCCCTAAAATGAACGCAGAACATTCGTGAACAGTGTGGGAAGCTAGTGATATGACAGAAAATGTGTATTTAGAAATGTATCACAAGCTGATCACACTAAACTTCAAAAAACTTAAAAGATGAAAGTTCTCTGGTACTTTGTTGACATTTAACTCCTGCTTAACAAAACAGCAGTCCATTTAACAAAACTTTGTTTGAATATTTCATCTTTAACCACATAATTGAGAACAAAAACAAGATAGTGATTTAAAAAGGAAAATAATGCCATGATAACTCACCTAGCTGCCCGTTTCTGGTGTCATCACAGCCACAGTTTTCAAAATCTCCTAAACTGCAGTTTCTAGTCAAAGTGTACATGACCCCCGCAGAACTGATAGCATGGACAAAAGCTGTCTCTCTGTTTGCTAAAATTTAAAAACAACACAAAGGCAAGATAGGAAAAAAATAGATTCATATTGAACATCCAACATAACCAAATATGGATCCTGATCACATTCTGTTCTAATTCAGCTTTTCACTTAGCAAAAAAAACAACCAAGTGTCCATGGTAAGAGCTCTGTTTTGTCCAGACATACTCTAAACTAAAGAATTGTCTGCAAATATAATTCCCTGGCTAGTAAAATTCCCTACATAACTTTCCATGTATCCCTTGATCTGCCTTTAACTCACTAATCATAGTGGCAGAGGAGTTTACAAAAGGCATGGCATTTATATAACCTGAAATTTCCCTTTTGACAGCAAATACTTGTGTGACCGTTTTCAATATACGTGGAGTGGATACTAAGTTGACAGTTGAAGTTAAAATACAGTACAGGCCAAAAGTTTGGACACACCTCATCATTCAATGTGTTTTTTTTATTTTCATGACTGAAGGCATCAAAACTATGAATGAACACATGTGGAGTTATGTACTTAACAAAAAAAGGTGAAATAACTGAAAACATGTTTTATATTCTAGTTTCTTCAAAATAGCCACCCTTTGCTCTGATTACTGCTTTGCACACTCTTGGCATTCTCTCGATGAGCTTCAACAGGTAGTCACCTGAAATGGTTTTCACTTCACAGGTGTGCCTTATCAGGGTTATTTAGTGGAATTTCTTGCTTTATCAATGGGGTTGAGACCAGCAGTTGTGTTGTGCAGAAGTCAGGTTAGTTGGACGATCATTTATTTTTCAACAGGACAATGACCCCAAACACACCTCCCGGCTGTGTAAGGGCTATTTGACCAAGAAGGAGAGTGATGGAGTGCTGTAAATGGTCATGAAAATAAAGAAAACACATTGAATGAGGAGGTGTGTCCAAACTTTTGGCCTGTACTGTATGTTGAGATAAATCTTATTGCAAGTCCTTTCTGTTACATAACATTTGCATCTGTTCATAGAACCTATGGATGTCTAATGTCCTCTCATTGCTGCCTTTTGTTGCAGATGAATGTTAGGCTGATATTTGCTTGGCTGCTTTTATGTCATGTTTACTTCTTAACCTTTTTGTAAGAGAATAAATGTTTCTGGAGTTACTGGTAGCTGACTTTGTATACTTCTACAGTATACATTGACCTACAGAATTCTAATCCCTTTGGGATTAATAAATTATCTATCTATCTATCTATTCAACTTTTAAACATCAAGAAATCCTGCGGAAAACAACTGAACAATGTAAATGATGACTGTAAGCATGCCAGTGTTCTTTACATTTGGCCTTATAAGCCTTTCTGTATATTTAGCCATTAAACACTAACACAAATGGTATTCATGAATTTGTGATGTTCTAGATAAACCTTGATGGTTCATCCATTAGAAACATATGTCCATAGCAAAAAGAAAAAATGATTTTTTTTATTATAGTTTAACCTTACAACTGCCAAAACACAATTGATAAGATTGCTTTTTCAGTATCTATCTATCTATCTATCTATCTATCTATCTATCTAGAATTCTTGCACTAGGATGACTAATAAAATAATCTTTTTTTCCAAAAAATCAAAAATAAAATAATAAAACCTGCTTTCTCCAGTTCAGAGTAATGCGATACAAGGCAAGAACCAGCTTTAGATGGGATTCCATCAACTACACTCATCGGTACTCATTTATATGGGGCCAGCTTAAAATCACCAGTTATATCACAAATATATCTTTGAATGTGGGAATAAACAGTGTACCCTAAGAAAACCACCGCCAAAATGTGCAGATTCCACAGAGACATTGATCAGACTCAGAGTCAAACTCCATAACATTGGAGCTGTGTGGCAGCAGCCCAAAGCACTGCACCACCATGCCACACAAATACCAAAATAATTAGACAGCTGAGCAGACTGTAGTTGTTTATAAACTGCCTTTAAATAAGCATTTTATTACACTTGTGGAAATTGTTGTTAAAATTAGAGGTGATTATTTTTTTTAGCATTACGCAAAATACCCCAGTCACAAAATATACATTTTTAGCACACAGCCTGTAAATATTGAAGAAACAATAAAAATATTTCTAAATGGAAGACTTTTAAAAATTCTTGTTTGTTCCTTATTAAACATAAAAAACACAAATGACAGTTAACAATATTGGGTACCCATAGTGCATCTGTTAATCACTTATAGCCATTTTACAAGACATAAAGAAAGGTAGTGTTTATGTTAGATAGCGATAAGAGACTTACAGTGTCCAGTATATGCACTACAGCAATCCCCTGAGGCCCTGTTTTAAAGCGTTACCCACTTTCTTTGCATATTTGAAGTAAGTCCATAGCACTTTTGCTGGAGAGCTGACAATGTAAGGACTCTACTTTATTCCCATTGTTTCTTCGAATTGTATTCCTGTAAACTCTGTAATTACCTTGTGATAGGGTTCTCTGTTATATGAAACAAAGATTTACTGGTTATTAAAATGTTTTAATCATCTACCATGAGATTTCATATTGTCATTCCACTCTTTTAAAAATAAAGGCTCCAAAAAAAAAATTTGGATGTGAGCGCCAGTAGGCTTTGCGCCTTAGAAACCTAGTTACCCAAACTATTCTATAACATTTCATTAATTATTTACCGTTCTGATGCTGATCTTTCTGATCATAGAATAGGTCATTACGATAGCAATTGACAAGAGGAATTCATAATGAATTACAGAATTACAGTACTTGAGGGTTTCTCTACAATGCCTCTTTCTCTTGCACAATTTGGCTCAAAATTTAATCAGCACCTCGTCATCTCATAACAGACTTAATTTTCGAGTTTGGTATTTTTCCATCCAGCCATTTTAGCTCTAGACTGTCCTTAAGAAACTGAGACACACAGGCAGACACACACCTATCACCAAGATATCAATGTTTTCGGTATTAGGAGTCCCTAAAAAGTCAAGATCCATCAAAAACTGGTTATCAAAATTTTTGACAAATCTAAAGCTTTCACTCCTCTCCCATAGATGATAGGTTATGGTGGGGGAGGGCACAAAGCAAAAAAATGGTTCCATAGGAGAACCATTTTTTTTTCTCAAATGAACCATCGACAAGAAGATTCCAGAAACAGCCTTTATTTAGATTCATAACAGGCTCCATAAATAGCCTTGACTAGATGATAATACACGTGTGCAATGCCAATGGGTTCACAATTTTAAAAGGATTCTTGCTGCATACAGTCACACAGACTGAGCTCTGGTTTTCTTGATCTGTTAGTATCTTTCTAGAGAGGTTACAAATACATTTCTGTTTTGCCCATGTACTAAAGACTTTTTCAAAGCCTAAAGAACCAATTTCATACGAAGAAAACCCATCCTTCAATCAAATGGTTCTTTTCAAGCAATGGTTCTATGAGACACAACACAACCTAGTAAAGTGCCATTTAGAACCCTTTAAGGTGAGGCATAACAGAAAATAATGTTCTCACCTAAAATGATCGAGACTACACAACAGTAACAAAGGTAACATTTAATATATAGAAGTTTTATAAATACTTCTTAGGTGGCATGGTAGCACAGTGGTAGTTCTGCTGCCTTGTTGTAAGAAGACCAGGGTTTGTGTCTGTCTGGAGTTTTCATGTTACCCCCATGTCTGTTTGGGTTTCTTCTGGGTGCTGGGGTTTCCTCCCACTGTTTAAAAACATGCTGGTTAGGTGAAGTAGAGATGCTGTATCGGCCCTAGTGTGGGCTTGTTGTGTGGGTGAGTGTTTGCTCTGTGATGGACTGGCACCCTGTCCAGGGCTGGCTCCTGCCTTGTGCCCTGTGCTGGCTGGGACAGGCTCTGGATTAAGCAGGTTGCAAAATGACATGAAAAAAGTACTTTCTGAAAACATTTGTGGGGGCTAAAGTGTGTGTGTGTAGTCATTGCCTTTTTGATTGTTACAATTCCCTAGTTCAAGCGTTAAAGCAGAGAATAAAGATCAAAAGACTTCCAAACAAAAATCCATAAATCCAAAATAATACATGTAATTTTAAATTAAAACAAGCATACACTGTATACAGAATTGAATTATGATTCTTAAAGTGCTATACAAAAAAGGAAAACTTCTTAAAGTTTTTTCTATTCAGTATACATAAAACAATATAAAGGTGTAGTTAGTAATTAAATAATTATACAAAAATGAAGGTAATTAATGTTTTTATTTAGTCGTGTTTACATAAGAAAATATAAAAATTCTCAGCCTCATTCAAAACAGACAAACATAAAACTACTAGGAACAACAAGGTTAAAAGTTACACAAAAATTCTGAAATATTCACATAATTTGAAAACAGCACTTGATAACTGTTTCTAATGGATTAACAGTAGATTTTTAATTAGGCAGTTTCACAGTGCATATTGTATGGTGAACTCTACAGATCCCTAACACTTGTATTGCTCCTTATATTTCTTATTGGAAGGTAAGTGACACTGAGAACAAAGGAATTTCTGGAGTGGTTTGTGCTGGTTTAAGTGATTGGGTTTACTGAAGATAACTTCTGAATGTAATGGGTGCCTGTCATCAACTTTCACATTGCCCTCTGACACACATTTAATAAATCGTCCACATCGGCTCCAACAATTTTGGTTGTACGTTTGGTATACCACCTCTTTTTTTTTATTTTGATTTGTCAGTCCATTAAACCTGGCAATGAAACTGAAAGTGGATTGGACAGATTGGATCACACTTTGATAATTCTTGAAAATAAAAATAATTTTACCCAAATGTATTTATTGATTTGGATTTTTTATACTTTTACATGTTTACACTAACTTTAATCAATAGGAGCATTTAAGTCAGTAAGTACAAGTGAGTCAAGTCCTTAGGGACAGAGAGATTCAAGCAATGTATAAACTTTAGAAAGAATTAAGCTAACCTTTATTGGGCAATTCTTTTTTAACTTCCAAATGAAACACAATATTCACTAAAAAGATAGATGCTCAGTAGTTTGCATATTGTATAAAATCGAATGGATATAACTTTAGGGATGGCATGTTGGTATAGTGGTTTAGCACGCTGCTACACAGCCCTCGAGTCCTGGGTGTAAATCCTAGCCTAGTCAACTATCTATGTTGAGTTTGCTCCTTCTCCCTGTGACCATGGAACTGTTTCTCTGGGTGCTCTGATTTTTTTTTTAGCCATATCTTATGGCATATGTGTTAACTGGCGACTCAGACTTGAAACATACCAGTTAATGGTTTAACTTGACTCATTTCCTAAAACAGTTATCTAGTTGTTGGGTTGTCACTGCCTGACCTTGCACACTCATGCATCATCTTGGTGTGGGTTTTTGCCTTGCAATTGAATTGCAGCCCATGAAATTACATGAATAAGATGGTTGAGCCTATTGGACTAAATGGACTGTTCTTGCAAAAACTGTTCCAATATTTCAATTTCATTTGATTCTAAATTAGAAGTGTATTTAAAAAATGTCCTTCTAATTATTTTGAAGAACACCCAGAGTAGAAATACTATTTTTAAACTGCTAATAATATTTTAACAAATTAAAACCCCATCCTTCTGGATTGTGCCTGGTGCTGCTTGGATAGAATCCTTTAATCCTATAATTGGATTGGATGTAAAAATGGATATTTTAATAAAGTTAAGAAATTGTTTACATTTTTAAATGCATTTTTGATATATAATGAATTTCATTTATGTAAAATGTAATTACTCCTTTAAACATGGCATAGGAGCGTCCTACAATGACACACATTATCTATATACATGATGTGTGCTTACCTTAAAGGCACATATGCATTATAACGCTTCCTTGGGTTGCATTATCAGGCAATCTCAAATTGTGGAGCTGAAAGATCTACGAAGCTGTAAATGATTTGCTGGTATTTTAAGTTTGTGGTATAAATGGGATGGTGGTTTGACTGAAAACCACTCATTCTATTTGATTAAAACCTTAATCTCATAAAGACTGCTTCTTCTCCCTTTCAGCTTTTAGCATCATTAGAGTAATCATGTGTTAATTAAGAGACAGTAGTAGAGTGATACAGAACATTAGTTGAATAACACTGGATGCTTTAAAATTGTACTATCAAACACATCACACTTTATATGCATTCTTCTTCTCATCTGAACAGAATGGTGGAATTCTTATGCATGAGACTAAATAAGTGGATTTATTAATTAAAGAAAGTTTCACTGTTGTAGTCTCCTGATGATGTCGGGTTTGATTTTACCAAACTGATAAGTTTATTCATTCTTTAGTGCTACATGATCCAATAAATAAAAACTACACAGAATGCACACGAAATTAACATATAAGTCTATAAAATATATAAATATTAACATGTCTACATGTAAATTATAATTAACATTAAAATGACAGAAAAGATAGTCAACCAAAAGGTTATGCTGTACAATCTAATGACTACTGCTAATAAAGACCACCAGTTGCACTTCCTCAAACACGTGCTGCTGAGAGTCGTGTAGACAGGTGGGTGCTATCGATGCTGCAGCATTAGGCCCATTCCTGAAATAGGCCCAGATGAAAACAGACGGGAATTTTCTGGAAGCTGAACAGTTTTCTTTGCTATATGAACCTCAAAATAATTCTTAGAATGAAATTTGGAGTCTGACTTTCGGACGCCTAGACACAGCGTTACTTATTATACAGTTACTATTGTTCTTTGCGCTGTGATGTAACTATAACGTCATTGTGTTTATTGTTAATCGAAGATTTCAAGTTAATGCTATCAATTTTACGTTAAACAGTTTACTTAGTAATTTAGCTGCATTTTTTGCAATATCTTGGGGATTCTTGCCACTTTATTATTGTTTGGTAAGTGCCATGTAGTAAATTTTTCACCTTGAAAATTAGTTGTACAGTAAAAATCGATGGCTATTTAAATGGTTATCTGTAAAGGTAAAACTAAAAGCCGGCCCGCGCACCTGGCATGGATGTTTAGAATTTTTTAAATCCTTGACAGGATTCTGGTTTATTATGAAATTTAAATCGTGGACAATTTTTTACCCTCAAGAGCCTGAACTGAGTCACTTTGACCCAATGTCTCTGCAAATTCATTTTTTTCTTACTCTGTTTCGTAAGAGAATTGCAAAATTTTGTGTATTTCATTGTTAGGTTTTCTGCATTAAGTGCACTTTTCAGACAATTGCTATTGAATGTTGATGTTACATAGTTTGATGTTAATCTCGAGTTGTTACGATACTACGTTGTTATTATTATTCATGTTCAATAAAGGCTGGCTGGTTGCGTCACAAGCAATTAAGGCTCCTTGGTCGGTCTGAGTGCGCACGTACGGTGAGTGTCGAATGCACATGCACCAATGGCGAGAAAAAATAGGCCTTTTTTGCACTGCATCATCAGGCCCAATTTCGTCTTAATCTGGCCCTGCATGTAAAGGGTGTCTGCCATTGTTCATGATGGCCAACAACCTGATCAATGTCTTACATCCATCTGCTTAAAATGATTGAATAATTTAGAGGGCAGCTAAAGCAAATATAATGTTACAAGTTGCTGACTGAAGTCTGAGTGCAGTTCACTTAGTATTTAACTTTGTTTACATTTAGGAGCATTTCATAATCATATTAAACCCTTCCTGGTGATAGGACGTAATAGGTTCAATTACATCTGTCATTTTTTATTCTGGTGAGACTTTATAGGTAATGTGATAAAGCAATAACTACATCCATGTCTTTGTCAATAGATGCCATCCTTGGGCAAAATAAAACTTGAAAGTATATTTATAAAGTTTCTTTGCCCACTTCCTGCACCTTTACTTCTCATTACAGAATGCAGAGAAGACAAATGTTATCCTGATAGTAGGAGGCTCTAAGTAAATTCCACATGTGGATGGGACGGGCTGTTCATTGCATGGCACCTGCACTTAAACTTGACCCATTTAAAGTTGCCACTTGAGCTCACAGCGTGACTTTGGACTGTGAGACCCACAGGCTGTCAGGATAGATGAAGAACAAAGGAAAACATGGCTGGCTTAGCTTATACAGAGCATTCATTCAGTTAGGTGAATGTTTCTAATGTCATTAATTCATTATTAAAATACTTAAGTGAGAGCCTTGTTGATGGGTTAACTGACAGCTGTAAATTGACCCACTATGACTATGTGTGTGCTTGACCGTACCCTTCAGTGGGTTGGCATCCCATCCAATGATGGCTCCTTCCTTGTCCCCAATGATGCCAGAATAGATTATACCTCTCCTGTTACACTGACCAGAAGCAAATGGATGTAGAGGGCTAATAGGAATTTACATTTGTAAGCAGATTGGTTTGTTGTTTAGTGGAATGACTTGCTTACCTGGTGATTGCTGCTGCAACCTCATTAAAGAGCTTTTAATAATATACACATTGACTTTTGTTTTTTAAGACATCTGGAAGATGGAAAAAAAAACAATCCTCCATCACTCCTGAGGTTTTTCCCTAAAGAAGGATAACTGAGCATGCGCTCAGTAGTTCATTATTGTACCAAGGACCCAGCTTTTTTGATTCAATAAAAATATATAAGTTGCTTTGGAAATGCATTGTGTAGGTTCACAACCTTTTGTAAGGCTATCTTTAAGTACAAGTTTATTAACATTTGTCCAGAAAGAATGAAATTCTCAACTTGCACATCCCCTGAGACTAGCAAAATGTGTACAATACCAATAACTGACAAAAAGGACTATAAAAATTACATTATGTAATGCAACATATATTTATATAAATAAACAATCATGCACTTGTCAGTATGAGTAGCTATTAAGTAACATCATGACCTGTGGATCTGCGGTGGGCTGGTGCCCTGCCATAGGATTTGTTTCCTGCCATACACCCTGTGTTGGCTGGGATTTGCTCCAGCAGACCCCCGTGACCCTGTGTTAGGATATAATAGGTTGGATGATGGATGGATGGATGGATGACCTGTGGATATAAAGTACAGTGGTACCTCGGTATACGTCTGCTTTGGAATAAGTCCAACTTGGTATACGTCCTGTTTGGACACGAAAAATTTTGCTTGGTATACGACCTTTGTTTGGAATACAACTGCCCACGACTGTGTACCAGTTGCTAGCATTCAGTGAACAACCCGCGCTATAACTCTGAATTTTCACGTGTGTGGTATAGTGGGTCCACAGCTCCTGTCAAAGGCCAGTTTTAAAATAAATAATCACCGCACTTGCGGCTTGGTGAGGGAGTGTGGTGGTTATGTGGCAGAAGCGGTTCTCTGGGCGATTCGCGATGTGGGCGCTTCTCACCTAAGTACACAGGTGAGAGACCATCCGCATTCGTGATTGTTCCTGGGGCTGCTTATGTTGATAAATAGAAGCGTGAGTCGGTTAGAAGGGGAGGAAAAAGAAAGAACGGATGGGAGGTTGAAAGAGAGAGAGCGCATGAAGTAGATGAAGTAGGCAGAGTGAAGGTCAGCTGCAAGTAGGGCGACTCCCCTGTTGGGAAGTAGGGGGGCCGCCAGGTAAGAAGGCACCGGGCTTCTTCTTGTTTGTTTTTAAAAGAATGCTTCCTGCTGTATTTTAACCTTATTGTTTTTAAGAAGACTTTTTTCTATTGTTTTTAACCTCCACGTTTCACTTCTGATTTTATGGATTATTTTTTGGAACTTTGGAGACTGCTCTTTAATTGGAACACCTTGCTTTGTTAATTGTTTTAATAAATGCACTTTGCACTTTTTCACCACCCCCTTGCTTTGTTGTTACCGATGAGCTTAGCAGTGAGGCACATTACCGACGGTGTAGAGTTCAAGGGCTCCCTGACAAAAGATGGGAGCATACAGCAAACCCGCATCGTCACAACATGATTTTGTGTTTTTTCATGTAAATTTGAATTGATTGTTGAAAAGTATGAAGGTGCCATGCAAATCCGGGACATGACTGTTGCATACTGTTTGCCGAGAACGACAGTATCTACGATTGTGAAAAACAAAGACGTTATTAAAAAGTAAAGTGAGGTTAAATTTTCTTTTATTTCATGTAATTGCTTTTGTATTTATGTATTTTAGTATTAAGCAGTGTTTAAATTATTTTATACAACCCCATCAATGTATAATATGCCAATAACAATAGGATTTTTTTTTTCATGGGAACGGATTAATCATTTTCCCATTATTTCTTATGGGAGAAATTAGTTTGATATACGTCCTGTTTGGTATAAGTCAAAGGATCTGGAACAGATTAAGGACGTATACCGAGGTACCACTGTACTCCTAAATCTAGGGATACAAATGCTAAATATCCTTTACCATTTGCAAAAACAGTTGAGGGTGTGAAAAAGTGATACTGTTTGCCTTTCTAAGGCACTGTAATCTTTATATGTGCTGAACAGTGTGGCAGTAATATTTTCACCACTCTGTTTTGATCCTTAACTTCGCAGGTACAAGAATCTAATGTCAAAGTGAGTACGGACTCCACTGTGCTGCTGTGGAGTTTGGTAAGCAAAGATGTAGCCATCGAAAGGAATCAAAGCCATTGGAAAGCTTTCTTGACCACAACCAAAATGTGCTTTGCCTATGAAAGGTTGTCAGTGATTGTGACTCCTCAAAATTTGAAGTGGCTTACCCCTCTTCAGTCTCTCTCCTATACACATAGGATTGTGTCTTCCTTCTTGCAGTCTATGACCAACTCCTTGGTTTGTTATCATTAAGGGACAGAGCATTGTCTAGTGCCCAGTATCAGAAGAAAACACCATCTTGTCATTGTAGGTGATCGGGCCTACATTGCTGGTGTCATGAGCACATTCAGTGAGAGTGGGGAATGTGTCTCCCTGTCCTCATAGTCACTTGTGATCAAGTGTTACAGCAGGGGCCTCAGCACACTACCAGGTGTTTGTGCTTGTGTTCAGCATCAGTGTGGTAGACGCAATGCTTCTCATTCACACAAGCCAGAGTTTGCAAGTTAAGGAAGTCCAAATTCCAGTTGCAGAGGGTATCACTAAGTCCCAGGTCTATGAGTTTTGTGATCAGCTTTGATATTGGAAGAATGTTGAGCTGCAATGCTAAATGTTGAGTCGTAGTACTGTCACATTTTATCTTTAAGATAATCACAATAGCATTAAAAGGTTTGGACGTCTTTGTTTTATGTTTTTTTTTTTTAACAAATGAATTCCATACATCCACTGACAATTAAACATACATTTCATATATTGCAGGGTCATCAGGGCCAGAGCCTGTCATTGCAGCTAGAATAAACCTGTGCTGACACAAAAAGAACATGTGGATAGTAAAACAAGCAGGAATTTTAACTTGGTATTTCAGAGTTTGTGCCAACCGGTCTAAGCTCTTTATTAAATGAATAATCAAAATTTTAACATTAACAAGTTGAAAAATGCATTGATTAACTTTTCTAATCTGCTGGGCAATTGCAAGGTTCCAGGCCAAGTTAGAGTCACCAGTCTACCTAAACTGAATGTCTTTGGGATGTTTCAGAGGAAACACACACATACAAACAGAGACCAGTCATGGGACATGCTCACCAAGATCACAAAAAGATCTGAATGAGGGACTGCATCAGCCATTAGACAGCTACGTTAGCCTTTCTGCTGCGAACCTGAAAAACTACTAACACTAAACATGCAATGGAAAGCCCAAACTGCTTTTTAGACTTGTACTCTTTAGCTATGCCATTACTAAATACTACCTACTGTAATGAGCCTGCTTTTTATTTTTATGCTGATTGAAAAATTGTTCTTGTGCACACACACACACACACGATAATCATGTAGCTTTACTTCTTCAATTAAAAGAGAATCTAGTCTGTTATAAAATAAATACTTGAAAAAAATGAAAATGGGAAAATAAAAGGAAAACATAAATGGAACATAAAAAAATACTCACTAAAGTGTTAATAAAATTCTTACCACTTCTGAGGCCACTGTGTGTAGATAACTGCAGTGCCCTCTCTGGACAGTTCCAACGGTCCCAAGCAAACTGATACTTGCATTCATCAATGCCACTCTGTGCTCCAGCAGCAACACTACTTGAATACATCAGGTAGGCCTGCAAATCAATCAGTGGTTTGCTTTACACTCAGTTCAACTCAGTTTTTTTTTTTCTATAATGCTCTTTACTGACTGCAGGCTCAGAGCATTCAATTAATAAAGTGACAATTTGATTTGTATATGACTTATTGCATGCATAGGATATTAATTCACATTAGATTAGATATATCACATTAGACTAGATACACTTTATTTGCCATGAGGGGAAATTAAAAAATTACAGAAGCTCAAGAAAAGAAAAAGTTTTTATACTACTTTATATAAAAAATATATATATATATATATATATATATATATATATATATATATATATATATATATATATATACACACACACACACATATATATATATATATATTATATGAGGGAGAGAGATCAATAACAGGCTTGTTGGTGGCAGTAAGGTTGTGAGACCTGCCCAGATGTACCACAGGTTTACATTTACAAGGCATCAACATTTGAATACAGCAGGTTCAACTTGCTGTGTCCACAAAACAAACATGCCATTAGATTCAAAGTTGCCTGGTTAAAGAGCATACAAAATGACTCGTCTTTACAAAGGCACACAACAGAGTGAATCATTTCTGTTGCCAAGTTTAAAAATAAACATTAGCATGATGATACAACCCCCTCCTAGTCGGGAACATGGACAAATTCAAATTGCATTTCAACATCTGTGTCACACATTTGAGCTTTAATTGTAATTGTTGTTGAAGGCTTAATTAAAAATCAAGCTAATATAGCCAGTTGCTGCTGACCCTACACAAATTTAACACTTCATTCTTTTAGTTAGGTACAGCTTTGTTATTAGTTGGGCCAGTATATACAGTTTGTACCAGTTGGTTTAACTGGATCACCATTGATATATAAATAAATAATATATATGTGTATATAAATATATATACAGTGTATGTACAGTATATATATGTGTATGTATATATATTTAAAGTATAATGCATAAAAATATATAAATTATAAAATAAGCATTTAACGTTTTTAAATCTTGTACTTTTAACTAATGCACTTGCACTACTTTACTCCATTTTGTTTTCATTACATGTTTTTCTCCAGTGTTTCCTAGAAATCACCGTGATGTTCACTTTTATGGGGAACCCACTCTACCCTGCAAAAAACACCTCAAAGGAGGCTGGCATTGGTGACATCATGGTCATTTGCAAATGAGAGGCCTATCCTCAGTGCAGTAGCATTACTTTGAATGATGTTTCTTGATACTTAATTTTTGTTTTGTTCTGTGCAAATACAGTTGACTGTAAATTCTTTGGGTAGGTTTTGAACAGGGACTGTGCCATGCCTCAGATGGATCACAGAAGAGTGTATGTTTATACTTGGTCACTGGATCACAGACCAAGTGCAGATATTCATTGACAGATAGAGCCTTCCATTTGTAACATAGGTGCCACACAGGTGAGTATCATTGAAGTTAGAAGAAGCAGGTACCCTGTGCAGGGTAAAGCATAATTTTCTCCCATTTGTTAAATTATGGATTGTAAGTGATAGAGCCCATGTCAGCAGGAGCCAGATTCAATTTACTCAAACAAGAGCATAAGCAATAGAAAAAGAGATTTAATATCTCCAGAATTTTCTCTTTTATTAATTACTATACATGTGAATAAATCCCCAAATATGGGCGGCTTAAGTTATATATAATAGCTATAAAAGCAATGCCTTTAGGACTTACTGTAATGGGAAAACCACTGTAACCAGGCCACCAGCTCAATTCTGATTCCAGATCTTGTTTCAAGACGTTAGTAAAATAAATTGCGTGATATTTAATGAAGCATTTTAATTTTAGGGTCGTTTTAGGGTTAATTCATAAAGTTTTGAAATTGAACATTTTTAAGTGAACCATGTTTCTAAAAAAACTGAAGGTTACGAATTTTATTTGAAAATAAGCGGATTAGAAAAATGGTTGGGGTGAATAGTTTTCTAAATGGTTGAGAGGACAGCGCAGCGCAGGATTAGTGTTGTGTAGCTTTAGAATCCTTACACCCGCACTTTGCCTGTGCAGACTCCCTGACTTTGCATGGGCTTTTCTCTTTAGGTTAAATAACGATGTCATGATGGGCACTGGCTTATGGAGACCTTCAGCTTCACTAGTGGGTTAGGAAATGGATCGATAAATTATTTCCTAAAGTGTTGCGTATAAGTGACACTGATTCACGCGTATGGATTCAGCGAGTAGCGCTTCAGAGTGCGCACATCGCTTCACGCACAGCTCTCTGGGCAATGAGAGTAAACCTTCTTATCACTTGTCAGATTACTTAGAACAACTGTCCTAAACCGTCGAGGAGCCTCAATAGCAACCTTCGGTCTGTCTGACTTGAAAAGTGATAAAGAGCGATCGGGTGTCAAGTACTTCACTGGCCATCACTAAAATAAATGAGATCGTTATCTGTGTGCGCTGTTCTGTTTTCTTGCGGATGAGGACAACACTCTGGGCGGACCATTTTTGTTATAATTGTGACTGTAATAACTATTTTATTTGAACACATTAACAGTAACTGCTTCTGTGTGCAGTTGTCTTCGCTTGATGCAAGTTTCTTGCAGCAACATCGTTTATCCTCTTTGGAATTGCACAAGACAACAAACCAAATAGTTTCAATATGTGAAGCAAACATTTTCTTTAAATAGAAAAAAACAATATGGTCCTTTCTGTTTTCGAGTGTTTCTTTGTGTGTGTATGTATATACAGTGTGTGTATATATGCGTATGTATGTACAGTATCTATCTATCTGTCTAGCTATCTATGCATTTTTGAAATAGAGCTTTTACTGTCAATTGCAGATTTTTTTAATGTTTCTCCCTTTTCACTATACACTCCTAATAATACCTTTACAGATCATTAGTGCTTTCCTCATACCTAACCCACTTCACATTTTATTAGGACTTTTTATTATCCAAAAATGACCTATTATAACTAACAGAATGAGAGTTGTCTACAGTTCAATTCAACTTTACACAATTTATAAATCGTGCAAAATGATGTGTTTTTGTAATATAAGTTCTCTTAAGTGTTTAAAGCTAAATTCAAACACTGTATTGTTCAACAGTTTCCACTTTGAAGAAGCTGATAAAGTTAAAGTGTTAAACTTTGAGTTTTCCATTAATTATTAAACATTACATCAAACAAGATATAATTTTTAATCAATTATCCAAAATTTTAAATAAATCTCTTTAAACAATTGAGAGCCATAAAACTTTTTTAAAACTTGAGAAACAAATAGGTCAATGGCCAATTTATACTTTCATTCTTGTTAATTACTTTTAACTTTTTTAAGTAGTATAAGATGTAACAAGCCCCCTGCCTGTTTTTCAGACTCCTTATCTGCAGTCTGCTTGGTATGGCATCACTTTCAGCTCTTGTTGGGCCACCTCCTTGATGAACTGGCTACTTAGCAAACTGCAATGAGGAGCTTTTAATAAAACATTACTTCTAAAATATGCTATAATTGCACCTCATACTTACAGTCTGACTAATTTTTATTTTCCCCACTCCCCTCTGAATTGTCCATAAGTCAGGGGACCCTTCACTGTAAGCCCGTTACAGGAGGTGGTACTTTGGATTCATATTGTTTTACTCAGCAAGTTTACACAGAAAATGAAAACTCTTAAATTATACTTGCTATACGGACAAGAGCTTTCATCCCTTCAAGAGCTGTTATGACTTCTGGTTTTCATTACAGCCAAATTCACACTTTGCATGTTTAAACACTTCGCTAATCAGGCTGTTACAGCAGTTGAAATATATTTTTTATGGTTAAGTTAATATCTCTCACTAGAGAGGGACAGCAGGGAAAACACAATTGATCAAATTTAAAAACAT
Source organism: Polypterus bichir lapradei (assembly GCA_026402145.1). Classification (NCBI taxonomy): domain Eukaryota; kingdom Metazoa; phylum Chordata; class Cladistia; order Polypteriformes; family Polypteridae; genus Polypterus; species Polypterus bichir. The sequence continues at coordinate 36,240,867 of JANRMT010062813.1, read as the reverse complement.
AAAGTATATAACTATTAAAGCCCGCATTAGAGTGCCTGAGCTGCCTTTCTCAAACACACACACTTCTTTAGACATGTTTGATTAAACACTCATAAGTGCCTTGAAATCTGTGAAGATCTCCTGATGTGCTTAATACTGTTAATTATTATAAGATAACAAGTTCCTCAGTCACTGTGATTCCAAATTTACCAGTATATGGTGAAAATGACACTTCAAAAAGCAAGACACACAAATTGATTTTACATATAGCAGCAGCAGCCATTAACTAACTTTATATGTTAAATAATGGTTGAAATGGTATGGCAGGAAAGTAAATAAAGATCTGAGAAATTGTGTTTCATTGTCTCTGGAATATGATGGCAGTGACTTAGAAATGTTTTATAAGGCATAAAAAAAGACTATTTAGTACCATAAGGAAGTCGGCTTTGATTGTCAACTTTACCTTAGTATGTACATTTTACAAACAGGTCTCCTCTGAAATAGATTGTGGGAGACGGCACATATGTGGAAAGTGGAAGGATAAATGAAGTGCCACTGCGATCAGCAGGTTTTCATCTTATAACTCAGATTACATCACTTACACAATATTTTCAGTTAACATCGATTGACTATCATCATCATGATATGCAAAATATCAAGAACTGCCTTGCAGTGCAAAACTGTCAAACTAAATCAGAAAATACTGCATATCCTCATATGAAAGCTGTTCACTGTCTGAGGCGGTTAGTTAGGCTAGTGGAGTATTTTTACAAGATTGAAAAGGGTATTTCTTTTCTTTTTCGAGAAACAACATAGTGACTTCCAACAACACCAGAAATCATGAAAACATCCTGAACATTATATGGTTAATATAAAGATCAAAAGAAATGCCCTTACCTTTGGGCCAGTCATGAGAAAATTATTCACTGACCTGGAAGAAACAGAGCAGCCTATTAATTCAAAGAAACAATATGTCCGTCACAAAATGTCTGGAATTTGTAGTTAACCTCTTTTTTTTTTTTTTTCCACTTCTAAACCCACCAGACCAAATCTAAGAAGAAACTTCTATAATGCTGTTGTCAGATTGAAATGAATTTAGAACATTTCTGTCATTGAAACAGAAATATTCAAAGCGTTATAAAGAAAAAAAAAAATAGCTGCCCTGGACCTTTACTACATTTCAATAATGCAGACATTTTTACTTAAATCATTTACGCAAAACTGAGGCCCCCCAAAATAGGGACTTCCAACTCCTTAAAACTGGGCTACAGCCCCTTTTTTGGCATTATAGTCTCCATTTAACTCTGTTTGAAACAATCTTGCTAGATGGAGAGGAGACTTTAGTCAATGAGATGTAGTACTTAGAGTTTGCATAGTAAAATTAAGAACTGGAGTATATTTTAAACTGCTTCCCAAATAAAAACATTAGTTAAAATCAGGCATATTTAAAACTTCAAGCTCTTGCCATTCTTCTCCTTACAAGCTTTTCAAAATGCTAACAGTATATAAGCAGTGGAATCTATCAGAAAAAAAAAAACAAAAGCACAATAAATCCTCTTATTTTTTGGATATGAATACTCCTGGTTAAAGTTATAATTTGTTGATATATATATATATATAATATATATTTAGTTATACCATATATGTATACATTTTATGTATGTTATTTGATATTTAAAGACGACTGATTTAAGTATTTGTATTGATAAACCATATATATTTTTATATATGCTGTATATCTCTCTCACACACACACACACATATATATATATATATAAAACGAATTTACAGATTTCAGTGGAAACTTTTGTTGTCAATAACTTAAGACTCCAAGGTAAAGGCCCACGGAGGCTGGTGGTATTGTTACATTTTTCTCTTCATTTTTTGTTTTAACTTTGAAGATTGCACCTTAAGTCACAAATAAACTGAAAAGTGTGAGATGCATTTCCAATTCCGCCTAATACTTTAATCTATAGTTCAAGCCATACATTTGCAGCCTTTCATCGCGCTGTATGTGAGCTCCGTGTCGCTCGGTCCGTCGCAATGTCTGTAAGGCGAATTCGCAGTCGTCGAGTGTGCGTGCTGCCCACAACCATCTCAGGTAACGCGGCAGCACACGTTCGACCATCTCCAATGACTTCTTCTTTCCGAAGTTTGTCTAAAACGGCTGAATCTGTCGCCAAATGACCTTACACGAATAACGGTTGAAGAGATGGCACGAAAATGCTTACGGTGCTAATAAAGCGCAATCTCTTTGTTGTTCTTTTCAGTGACAACAAGCCCATCTCATCTGACGATGACGTGTGTGCCAACGAAGTTCGACAATGCTCCCCTTAACATCGGGGACCGCCTCGTGACTTTATATCCTATGCTTAGATTTCTCGTTGACACTGGGCTTTAGGCGAGGTTACTATAAAGACTTCTAACTTACCAAGCATAACCTGACTTCATGTGGGCCATCAAAATAAGAAGCGCATAGAACACATCCAAAGAGAGAAGCATCCTGTCTAAAAACCAACCCCGTATGCTGTATGGAAATAGTTATCATCCGCCCGGGTGTCGTTTTGAGCCTCCAAGTCCGCTTCTGAGGTTGAAGGTCTCAAGTGAGAGCCAAGGGGGGGTTCTGAAATGGAGCTCTTTTCATCCCAAAGAGAGATTATCTGCTTAATTAAAGATTTTCCCTTTCTAACTCGTCCAGCCAATCAGGAATAAAGTACCGAAGAGCGATTGAATTGATCAAAAGGGCACCCTATAGGCGTCTTGAAGACTAACACAACAAACCCCAAGAGAAGAGCTCCCTGCGCGACTGCGCCTTACACCCAAAGTAAACTTTACTAAGAAATTGAAAAAGGATCCCTCATGTCTCTGGGGACTACCTGATTTAGAACTGCATCATGAACGACTTTGGTCTGTAAAGCCAGTAAATTTGGATATAATACACGTCAAGCCTTCATTAAAACTGAAATTCTGCTTCACGACTCTAGTGCAAATATTCACTAATTCTAACATACTGTTTGTCGTGAGCAGCAGGTCATTTGTGTCGGATGTTTAGCGCATAGTAAGTCTTAAAAACGGGTACAACATCAATGATGTGGCAAATCTGGACATAACGTAAATGTTTCCGAATAAAAATCTTACCACAAGTCACGACTCAATTAATGTCGGTATGTCTCAATTTATGTCGTATTGCGATTTGTTATGTGAAATACACTGAAACAAACATGAAAAGCGATCTCATCTCCGCTTCCTTAAGCAGCTGTAACGAGGGAAATGCGCTTACCCGGATTAGCAACTTGTAAATGAGAACTGAATAAGCGGGTTAGAAAATGAATGGGCGAGTGTAATTTATTGCTGATTAAAAAGGACATTTTAGGGATATGATTTAATAATTAAGTTCCCATTTGAGTGTGAGCAGAACTTCCTCCTGCAGGTCTCATTGACAGTAAACTCGAACAAAAATTACAGGCCTGTAGATGGAAGAATGGAAGGTGGAAGACACGCACCTGATGAGAAGTTGCACCCAACAAAGCGTATCGGATTGTTTCCTAATTTGCTCCATTATTTCGCTTTGCCGACGCAACTTCTGCTTATTTACAGTATATACATGTATGTATAGCCATCACTTTAGAGTGAATACATTTTAAGACGGTTTAAAATCTGCAAAGATCCCCGGGTTAATGTGCGCGTGTCCACTCGTAGTATTAACAATTGTGGAAAGGGAAAGAGAGTGAAATAATACGTGGGTCCTCGTTTACTTAAAAGAAGAGGTTTTTATAGTGTTTTAAGACCTACATTTAATTCACACTTTAAAGGATAAAAATATTATATTTTTAATTTAAATAAAGATGTGGGAATACCTAAGGAGAAAGGAGAAAAAAGATGTGGAGAGGTTAACCAGTTATAAATGATTGGAAGTTAACGAAATTTATTCATTGTAAAAAAATATTTAAAAAAATACATATTTAAAGTGGAGGACAAATGTTGGAAAGGCAAGCTTTCTAATAACGCAGAATGTTTTATTCGTTTGATGCTGTATACATTTGATATAACAAATAAAATAACAGACTACTAAATTAGACATAACGAAAAATAAATAATCATACAGACGAATATGTACGTGTTTTTAAACTTTGACATACATAGCAACACGGAGAAATCTAACAACTATTATTTTTTTATTATAGACTCGTTTGAGCGTTGTACAGTGTGACGGCATTCCGAATGTGTCCTATTCTGTTATAATTCAGAAAAAATAAGGATGACTACATTACTAACCGATGTGACGCTCCGTTATGGCTTTAATAACACATCGAGGGAGCGCTCCAAGGCGGCTGTAGAGCACACGCACGGCACGGCAAAAAACTTGGAAAACGGAGGTTTTTACAATAAAACGGAAAACGCTGAATGATCGAAAGTCATTTTGAAAGTACAAAATATAAAACTGACTGGAAAGGTGGACTGATAAATAAAGGCACTATATGATATATAGAAAGTACTTAATTGATCTCGAAGAGAAATTGGGCCAGCAGCGATTTGGAACACGATAAGGAAAAAGTAATTCCTAATAAAATACTTTTATGTTGTAAATATGTCAAACCGTTATTGTTATACTTTGCTGTGCAGAAACCCCAGGAAATGTAGCGATCGCAGTCGCATCCGGATGCTTGACAGTGTATAGAAGTTTTATTGTTGGGCTGCTTGTTGTCGTCTCTTCCAGGGCCGCTCCTTGCCTTGGTCAAAAATGAAAGCCGGCCATAAACTGTAATGGAACAGGACGGGATGATCATTAATGAATGTTTTCTTACTAACGGTGTCCTGTTTAAAAAAATAAATTATTTTGCATCACAGGAGATGTAGCTTACCATAATTTAAAACTGAAGTATTTTCTGTAGAAGGTGCTGTATCAAATGAAGGTGTTTCTCGTGTAGGCTGCTTGAAAGAATCTGATTAGACGCAACACGGGACAGTCAACGATTAAAAGCTCACTTTCGTTTAAAGGAATACTCAACTCCCAAATGACATATGAAGTTTGAATGATTGAAAAAAAAGTACATTTAATGTTTTCACGCGCGACGTAAATAGGAAAGGTTCTGAAGAGAGGCGTCTATGGTGAGCAGCGCTGCACCACAGCAAACAATAGCAAAAACGTCAATGAAAAAATCTCACGTTACTATTGTCGCATGATTTACATTTCAAGTCGTCCAATCATATGTTCACAATGTCCCAAACAAGTATTTTTTTGAACTAAAACATTGTTAAATAACTCTAAAATGGAAGGTGCTCAACTGCAAATTTGAACTGGGAGAGAAGGAACATAGGACCGGGCGGCACGGTGGCGCAGTGGGTAGCGCTGCTGCCTCGCAGTTAGGGGACCCGGGTTCGCTTCCATGGAGTTTGCATGTTCTCCCCGTGTCTGTGTGGATTTCCTTTGGGTGCTCCGGTTTCCTCCCACAATCCAAAGACATGCAGGTTAGGTGCATTGGCGATCCTAAATTGTCCCTAGTGTGTGCTTGGTGTGTGGGTGTGTGCCCTACCTGGGGTTTGTTTCCTGCCTTGCGTCCTGTGTTGGCTGGGATTGGCTCCAGCAGACCCCTGTGACCCTGTAGTTAGGATATAGCGGGTTGGATAATGGATGGATGGATGGAACATAGGACCTCCCAGGCGTCTACACATTATGTATATTGTGATCTAAAGAGAGGAGTGACAGGCTGTTGCTGGTTGGCCACCTGATGTTCTGCTGCACCATCTGTAGTGGCCTGGTGAAACATGAAGGTACTCCTCCCAGTAGCCCACAGGTGACACCACCAAAGCCTTAAGAATAAAGGTGCCAGAGTGGTTCTTCAGGGTGATACCATAGGGGTGAATCCTCCAGAAAGGACCATTTATTTATTTAGGTCTGCAACAGGCCCCATTCATTAATTAATCATGAATAGGGGGGTGACATATTTGTGAAATACCAGTGAGTCAAGATTTTAAAATGACTCTTCCTGCATATGATAGCACAGGCTAAATCCAGATTTTCTTCATCTGTTAGTGTCCTGCTAGGTAGCCTAGCAGAGATTTCAGTTTTTACTTTTCTCTTTTCTGCATACTCCCAACCTTTGTGCATATTAGGAAGTTTTTCAAAGCACAAAGAACCAACTTAATTTACAGCGAACTCTTCCCAGAATGGACTGGTGCTTTCTCCAGCAATTTGTCTACAAGAAAACACACAACTATTTAAAAAAAACATTATTTTCAAGAGTGACAGGAAACCAGGAGTTGGTCTGATACTACGGTCTGATCTTGAGGATGTAAAGTTTTTCTCCACATTTCACACAAACTGTGGGTGTAAGGCTTTGTCATACAGTGTTACCTGGCCCCATTAGAGCACTCAGGTCATTGTCTCTGACTCTGTGAAAGTCTCTCCTTGTGTCTGCTGCCACTGCATTAAAGTCGAGACTGAAGACTTGTGTCAGCAGTGGTGTCAAAATCTAAGAAAGGCTGCAATATGCAATTCTCTCTTTTTTTCAGATAACTTCTCTTTATACTTTTTTGATATACTGTTTTTAAATCCCTACTCTGGCTCCCGGTTAAGTTTAGGGCAGCTTTCAAAATCCTCCTTTTAACACATAGAGCCTGAAATGGCCAAGGTCCAGCTTACTTGTCTGAACTTATCATGGTTTGCAAACCAGAGTGCACATTAAGATCTCAAGGTGCCGGTCTGCTTATGATTCCAAGGATTAATAAAATAACAGTGGGAGGTCGAGCTTTTAGTTACAGGGCCCCTAAATGGTGGAATGGTCTGCCTGCTACTAGATAGATAGATATATACTTTATTAATCCCAAGGGTGAAATTTACATACTCCAGCAGCAATAAAAAAAAAAAATTAAATTAAAGAGTGATAAAAATACATGTAAAAACAGACAATAACTTTGTATAATGTTAACATTTCCCCCCCCAGGGTGGAACTGTAGAGTCACATAGTGTAAGGGAGGAATGAGCTCCACAGTCTGTCAGTGGAGCAGGACGGTGACAGCAGTCTGTCGCTGAAGCTGCTCCTCTGTCTGGAGATGATAGTGTTCAGTGGATGCAGTGGATTCTCCATGATTGACAGGAGTCTGCTCAGCGCCCGTCGCCCTGCCACGGATGTCAAACTGTCCAGTTCCATGCTTACAATAGAGCCTGCCTTCCTCACCAGTTTGTCCAGGCGTGAGGCGACCCTCTTCTTTATGCTGCCTCCCCAGCACACCACTGCGTAGAAGAGGGCGCTCACCACAACCGTCTGGAAGTAAGTCAGCTTTGTCCTCTCTTGCACAGAGCATCAGTATTGGCAGTCCAGTCCAATTTATCATCCAGTTGCACTCCCAGGTATTCATAGGTCTGCACCCTCTGCACACAGTCACCTCTGATGATCACGGGGTCCATGAGGGGCCTGGGTCTCCTAAAATCCACCACCAGCTCCTTGGTTTTGCTGGTGTTCAGTTGTAGGTGGTTTGAGTCGATATATTTTGGTTTGATTGGATTTTTCATGTAATCTTAACATTAACTATAAGAGATGCCCCTTTCGGTCTCAGCTTTTAAATCCTGGCTGAAGACTCACTACTTCAGTTTAGCATATCCTGACTAGAGCTGCTGATTAACTGTACATACTGTATCGCTGTTGTTAGTTATTAGCACTAAAACATAAGTAACATGATAGTTATAATTTGTTACTAACCCTCACCTATTCTGTTTCTCTTCTCAGGATTCAAATGTGGCACTTGGTGCCACGGCCCACCTGCCAAGTGGTTTTGCCTGCCTAAGGTAAAGTAATCCATGATGGAGGATCACAGGAATCATTGGGTAGAGGGGTCCTTTCATTGGATTGGCTGGGTCACCGCTGTCTCAGCTGTGGAATGGCCAATTGGGGGAGGCAGCTTGATGACTGAGGTCTCCAGGACTCTAAACAAATCCAAATCATATTATGTGATATCATCTACTGTTAAATTCTGCTCCGTACTTGTAATACTTTTATTTTTATACTGTATTGAGGATTACTTGTGTTTTGTTGTGTGTATTGTATTGTATTGACCCCCTTGTTTTTGACACCCACTGCACGCCCGACCTACCTGGAAAGGGGTCTTTCTTTGAACTTTCTTCCATTTTTTCCCTACCAGGGTTTTTTGGGAGTTTTTCCTTGTCTTCTTAGAGAGTCAAGGCTGGAGGGCTGTCAAGCGGCAGGGCCTGTTAAAGACCATTGTGGCTCTTCTTGTGTGATTTTGGGCTATACAAAAATAAATTGTATTGTATTGTATTGTATATACTGGCACAATTTTGTAACTGTAGTGACTCATTTGCAATTTTTTTTAACTTCTTTGATTCTAACCTAAATGTTGTGTTTCAAAGATCATTTTGCAATATGGTTACTGTGTGGACCTCATTCTTTCTATTAGATGATCAAGAAGTAGTTGTAAGGTTGTACCAGGGCATCCCGTTCAATGGCAGTTTGGACTGTAATATGCTAAAGGAGATGTAAATCAGATGGCAAAGTCAGGCCTCAGGACATTTCAAATGTCACTAAAAGAGCACTGTGGCCTAATGGCCTTTAGACTTTTTGAATTAGCCACTGACTCCTGAAAATGAACTCAAGATGGCTTTTAATAGGCACCCTCTGCCAATGTGTCTGTGAGCCTATATAGTGCTGGAATTTGAGTTGGGTCAAGGCTCACCGACAGGGAGAAACAAGTGAAGAGGCTTTTAGTATCACATAGTCAATCTTACTTACATGAGCAAATCAGCATGCAACATGCTGCAGCTCTCAAGTGCCATAATAAGAAAGTATAACTAACTATACCTTACAGTGAAATGTTACAAGTCTGCATTTAAGAAGGACAGGACCTTTACATTATTAGGGAATGAGAATTTTTAGACGCCATAACACTGAAAAACAGCTTATTAGCTAATGCTTGGGTGGTCAGCAGCTGTTTTGTTTTTGTTGATTTATTTTAATAGTTTGTGGTCTTCCTTTGTTCAACTCTTCCCTTGTTGGTTTTTGGCATTTCATCCCTGGCTGAAGAAAGGCCTACGTGGATCTTTCATTCTACAGCTCTGGAGTTAAGTATAACTTTACAGTTTGATGTTTATGTGATGTTTAGATTTACATTACTGTCCATTTCTAGCCAGGTTTTGAGCATGCACTGATAGCACTTTGCCACCCTTCACACACCTGTGTCTTTATGCTGGTGCAGGTGGTCTTGTCTTATTGGCCCCTCCTTGGGATTCTGTGATGGAATCACTCCTGCTGCAGACTTGTTTTACTGTAGAAACAATACAGTCAAATACGTAATTTGCTGGATTTACTTAGCTGTGGTATGTCAACAATTCCTACAAAGCTGAGTTGTGTAAATTATAAGTAAAAATATTTAATATTGTCCCCGTTAAATGACTTACACTCACTCAACTTAATGCGGTCAAGTTAGATCAAATACATTTTCACACACACAATCCCAACATTATTTTACTTTATTGCATTTAATAACTCCGATATATATGGACTTACATAAAAGATAAACCACAGCATTTTGTCTTTACTTAGCTGTAGATTGCAATACTAATGAATTACATCTTGTGTAATAAATATTCAAACTATGCCAATACTGTTAATTACAGGTAAGTGTGTAGTCATTCACTTAATACCCCATAAGGTAATCAAGTTATATTTTGGTTGATTGGATTTTTCATGTAATCTTAACATTAACTAAATTGCTGTTTTGGAAATGAAGAAAAAGATGCTATTCTGATGTAGGGTGGATGACATGTATTAAAAAAACTCTTATAAATCGGCTTCCACAACCCCACAAAAATCATGGCATTTGCAAAAAAAAAATCAATTTACTTAAAGTCCTTAACTTTCTTTCCAACTGCACCAAAGTGTGAGAATTCTTTGGAATGTGTTGTCAACAAAATGGACTGTTCTTTATGCAAATATGGGATAGTCATGCAAAGAAAATTCAACTGTGTATAGGGAAAGTAGGAACACCATGTTTTGAGGATTAGAAAATTTTTCATTTTGAGGTTGGGAGCATCCACTGATACAGTGCGTTGCCTCATCCACCACACCTCAGGAACCCAAGTTAGGAGCCGAGTACAGCCAGGCAATGGGCAACACCTCAGCACCACATTAGTTTGAATTGAACAGTGTGAGGTTTATTACAGTGGCTGGAGTGCCAATCCTGACACCAACTCCTGAGTTTTCCGTGCAAGTTGGGATGAGTAATACCTTGTGGGTTCCATTATGACGATACACTGAGCACGAGAGACAGGCTGAGAGCATTCACTGATACCACATTGCCGCAATCACCACACCACCTGGATTGGGACCCGGGTGCAGTGGGTGACACCTTGGCACCACACTGGAACAGTGTGAGGCTTTCTAACAGTGGCTGGAGTACCAATACTGCCACCAACCTCCCACGTTTTCCCTGTAAGTTGGAGGACCTGCTGGCAGGGCTGAGTGCAGGTTAACGTCATATCCAGGATGGAGCGATTGTAGGTTAAGGGCCCAGTGGAGCAGAGTCACTTCTGGCATTTACGGGATTTGAACCGGCAACCTTCCGATTGCTGGCGTAGATTCCTAGCCTCTGAGCCACCCCTCCAAGGAAGATTAATGTAAAATGAGTGAGTAGTGAAAACATTCGCTGAGACATATACTCCTGTTGAAAGAAAATGATCTTATTACTTTGTTTCAACATAAATTAAATGTTTTAGTGTAACATTTAACACATTTAAGTCAATATAACTAGGAAAAGGTCCATACAGCCAGAAAACATAATTATTTTAAGTTAAATTAGATACATAAACTGAACATTCCCAGTGTTGTCACAAAGGGTGTTAATGTTTTATAAAATACAAACAGGAAAATTACAAGACCTTATTAAATCTGCCTCTTAAAGTCTCACCTAAGGCGGTCAGACCCCAAACTCAACAGTCAGGCTTTCAGTCCGGTTCAAAGTACTTTAAATATGAAGATTATTTATGAGAGAATCATTTATTTCTGTAAACAAAAGTAACACACAAATGGGAAAAACAGGAAAAAGAATACAGTAATCCCAAAAAGGATATGTCTGAAAAGGCAAACAAGACCAATCCACAAACCAAAGAATCAGAGTCCAAAAACAAAGCAAAAGAATCCACAAACCATTAAATCAGAGTAGTACTCGCTTGATGTTGTCTCCATGTTTTTTTTTTCCATGATGCACTGCTGAGACCATCTCTTCCACCAGAATATACAGTGAAGGTTGAGGGCAGTCTCAGCAGTGCTGGTATAAGTGTGGACCCACTGTGGTATAGCAGGTCCGCAGCTCATAAAGAGTGGCCGTTTGCTCACGCTGGGGAGTGGGAGCAGGTGCGAGTAGTCTGCTGAAGATGTCCCGTCTCCGGGTTGTTGTGAGGCAGTCAGCTGTCCGTTAGTAGCCTTATCTGTCCGTTTTGATGACCTTATTATCAGCCCAGGCCAGCAACCAGGTGATCGCATCTGCAACAGCTCCCCAGTCTATAAAGGGGAGCACAAAAATAAGAAAAGAAAGGAAGAGAAAAGTAAGAGAATCAAGAAAAGAGTGGAGGTTAAAAGACGGGAGAAGAAGCAGGCAGGAGAAAGAGAGAGAGAAAACAAGCTGGTGAACAGAGTGGAAACAGGTGGATGGGAGTAGAACCCCAAAGAGAAGCAAGTGGCCATAGTTCAGGAGTGGGCTGGGGCTGAGCAACCATTATAGTCTGAAGGTGCTCTCGCTGGGAGGAACCTTTGAGACGGCATCGGTGGGAGTACAGAAGGATTGAGGCCGGGTAGAGCCTGGATTGGCAGTGGTTTGGGCGGTGCAGGGCTTGGTGGTTGCCCGCGGACACAGTGGGATTGGCAGCAGGGGACACAGAAGAGATGGTTGTCTGCACCTGCAGGTTGACATCTCTCTGGGCTGCGAGGTCCAAATAGGATAAGCTGGAGAAGCATCAGTTTTAAGGGAAGGCATCAGCGCTTATGAATTTTTAAAATGAGTTTCCTGCACTGCGTTGTTTTAACTGATTTTTCCATTTATTCATTTTTAACCTCCACTCTTCACTTTGTTATGGATTATTTATTTGTTGAAACTTTTTGAGCACTGCACTCTGGGACACTTGTTTTGTGAACTGTTTTCAATAAAATCACTGAGCACTTTGCACCTTTTCCTTGCTTCATGTGTGTTTTTGTCCTCATCTGCCACGCTCATCCGGTTACGTTATCGATGGTGTCGGGTTCAAGAGGCTCCCATTATAGAAGAGGGAGCACCGTCACACCTACCTCCTTGGGTTCCACCCACAGAATGCTAGCAATATATTTAAACAACTTACATACACCATACATAAATACTAAAGACTAAACATACATAACCATATTAAAAAAAAATGACAAACACATAGAAAATAATACTTTAAAAACAATGCAAAAATGAAAAATAACTGTAAGGCAGGGAACAAACCCTGGAGGTGATTTGATTGAAGACAAATTTATACATTTAAGCAAAACATAGCTTCAATCTTTTTATTATTTTATTAGTTTTACTTTTATTCACAATAGCTATTGTGGCCTGTGTCACAGGCGGCTGGGGGTGGAGCCCAGCCGGGACGCCCGAGGGGACTGGAAGAGGGCTGGTGCCTCCTCCCGACCACGAGGGGGTGACCGCCTTTGTTTTGTTGGTGGCCTTGGGTAAGGGGCTTGGAAGCCCAACCCTGTAGGGGTCTGTGGCTGCCGCCAGGCGGCGCCCTGATGCCTGAAGAAACCTGGAGCCCAACACTTCCGCCACACCAGGAAGTGCTGGGGGGAAGAAGACAGGGGATACCCGGAGGGCTTCCGGGTGCGGAGCCGGCACTTCCGCCACACTGGGGCGTGTCCGCTGAGGAATGCCGGGAAGCAGCTGGAGCCCATCCGGGGTGTGATAAAAGGGGCCGCCTCCCTGCATTCGGCGGCAGAAGTCGGGTGGAAGAAGGACGGAGCTGGAGAGAGGATTGGAGGCGGCCTAAAAGGGATTGTGAAAGGCCTGGACTTTGGGGGATCGGTGCTGGAGGCACTGGGTTCGTGCACTAAAAATATTTGTACACAGTTGTAAATAAATGTGTGTGTGGTGGAAGAAACGATGTCCGTCTGTCTGTGTCTGGGTCCCGTTCACACCTGGTGTAAACTGCACTGATCATTTAAACAAATGGTATATGATTGATCAGTTAAAGATTTTCGTAGGGAGCAGAAATCTGGAGGAGATCCTAAACTATTGTTTGGAACTGCACAGTCAGCACCACAGTGTGACATTTTCATTTATTTGACTGTGGTGAAGCGTGTTATGGGTCTGGGGCGGTACAGGTTTCTTAAATAAAAACTAGTACACTTGGCTTCTGTGGGTGTGGATGCATGCGGTAGCATAGCCATGAGGCCCTGGGGCATTTAAAGAGGAAATTGGGCAATTGTTTTTGCACGTGAATGTGTGAGTAGTTCTGCCAGTTTCCTCATTGACACTCCATGGGTGGTTAGGAAAAGCATCTGTATCCATGTCAGCATTAAAGGAGCCTGAGCAGGACAGATCAGAGAGAGTGAAAATGAAAAGGCTCCGGAAATCAGAAAATAAAAGAACCAGTGGCAGTTCCAGACCATATTTACTGGTAGGGCCAGTGTTTTTTCATGGGGGCACAGAACAAAAAAAAAAAAGGGCAATATTTAATTGTTTAATATATTAAGTGAATTTATTTGGAGCACAAACAAAATGAATTGAACATTTAACAATAAAACATACAAATGAATTTCAAAACAAAAGATTTCACATACTGTACATATGCACAATAAACCTTTAAACTTTTTGTACAGTAACATTTCTCTTTTTTGTATGCAAGATATTTTTCTTTTTATGTAGGTATGTATTTATTTTGTTATAAAGTGACTTTTTTACAGCATTAAACTTAAATGTACACTCACATTTTCTGTTCAGTAATCTCTCATCCCTCTAGCACTGGCAACACAGTAGCCTGTAACATTATAATAACAGTATTCTGCGTTTGTGATTTCTTGCAAAACGGTCCACAAATGCATCAAGGTTCAAAGCCTTGGCTCTTCTGGATTCAATGCTTAGCACCCCTAGATTGCTAAGACGCTCATCAGTAATGGTGGACCGGAGGTAAGTTTTTACTAATTTGAATGTGGAGAAACTCCACTCACAAGTGGCAGAACTCACTGGGAGCGCAACAGCTATTTTGCACAGTCTAAAGAGCTCGTAAAATACTTCTTTGTACGGCTCAGTGAAACGGATCAACACCACTGTATCGGATGGCTTTTGAATCACACCGCTCTTTATTTTTCTTTCCAAAAGTCTCTTGAACTGATGCAGTTCATGCCCCAGGTCATCAATATTGATACGGAACACTCCGGCATGTTACTTCCGCTTTCTGTGCCAGCGCATATCACCATAAGTAATTAATTAAAATTTTATCTCTTCAGCACAGGGGCCAGGGCCAGTTCTATAGGGGCACTGGCCCCTGTTGGCCCCCATCTAAAACCGCCTATGTAAAGAACCAAAGTCAAGTGTTTTGTTGGCATGAGACATAGAAGAGAATCAGGTGTGATGGCATGTGCAGTGGGCAGGCAGCTTGACAGTTGGGAGTTGGTCCCGCGGTGAGTGAGAAGTATGGCGCTTATGGGGTTAGAATGAGGACCTTTAGGAGATTATCCAACAGACACCAGTATGAAATTGATGAGATGATGGAGCCGGGTTTGGGCATCTCAGTAATGATCAACGGAGGTGACTTTGATGCAAGTCAGTTCAAAAGGTTGATGCCACTTGCCAGAGTCTCAGCTCTCACTGAGCAGAACTCATGGGTGAGCGGGGGGCTGAATAATACTAGTAGCACCTTTTACAGGCTTAAAAAAGTCTGTGATGCAGTGTAACAGAAGGAAGGCTTGTTATTTCAGCTATTAATCTACTGAAGAAGACTGTATCAGTGATTATCATTCCCTTAGAAATGGGCCTGGTGGTCCCTGCTGAGCCTGATGGAAGCTTTAGGTCTTGTTATCTGTGTTTTAATGACTGATAAGAATGTTTATGCCAGTAAACATCAATTAAGCATTTACAGATGTGTAACAGACAGAAGTGTAACTTTGAGTCTTCTTCTTAGAATTAGATACAGAGCCTATAAAAAGTATTCAGGCCCTGGAAGTTTTCACATTTTATTTTTATACAGTTTTGAATCACATTGGAATTAATTTGATTTTTTCTGTTGATCAATGTCAGAAAAGACTCTTTAATGTCAAAGTGATAACATATCTCTGCAAAGTGATCTAAATTAATGACAATTGTAAAGCACAAAAGAACTGATCACAACTATTTGCCCCTTTAAGTCAGTATTTAGTAGATGGCGTCCTTGAGTCTGTGTGCACAGGTCTCCACTGGCTTTGCCATTTTTCCCCATTATTCCTAACAAAACTGCTCAAGTTCTGTCACGTTGCATGGGAATTGTGAGTGAACAGCCTTTTTGAAGCCCAGCCACAAATTGTCAGTTGGATTGAGATATGGACTCTGACTCAGACACTCCAGGACATTAGCATTGTTGTTTTTAAGCAGTTTCTGTGCAACTTTGGTTTTATGCTAAAGGTTGTTGTCTTGCTGGATTACACATCTTCTACCAAGGTGCAGGTTTTCCTCCTGGATGTCCCTTGTATTTTGTTGTATTAATTCAACTCTCTAACCTTACAAATCTTCCAGGTTCTGTTGTAGAGATGCATCCCCACAATGTGATGCTGCCACCACCATGAAGATGATGATGTGTTTTTGATAATGTGTTTAGTCTGTCAGCTTGTGACTCCTTCAGAGTTATCACAGGTCTCCAGACAGCCTCTAGATCACTAGTCGTTGTCTTCTTTGATCACTCAGATCAAAGATTACTGCTGCACCATACTCTCGAAATGAATTTATTTATTAATTTAACTGGACTCCAGGGCATATTCAGTGACTTGGATTACAAGAAAATATTTAACTCTGTTTACTTGTTTCATGACAGAAAGTTAAGTTTACACGTGGCCTGGTTTTTGTTAACTACAATAACATAACATTTCTCTTTTCACAAGCTAAAGCAAATTTTTAAAAGAGTAATCTAAAGTGTGTGTGGCTTCTCATTCTGCCTCATCTCACTCTCCCTATCACCTTGCCATTGATTAGTCTAGACACTGATTTACATATACAATAACTGTTAAAACCATTTGAAATAATACATAGATAAATGGCTGCTGGGAAAACTTTAAAGGCAGTGTTGGGATAACAGACAAGATCCCAGTTAGAGGAGGTCTGAACCAGGGATCTTCTTTAAGTTCTTACCTCTTTGATCTGGTTATGGATGTTTGATGAATGGGATAAAGATAAGTGTCTCTGGTGCATGATTTTTTGGTTGATGTCATTATGTAGTGTAGCACCAGAAAAGAGGAAGTGGAGAGGATGTTGGAATAATCGAGAAGGACTTTGGAAGATAGAGGATGGAATATAAATAGAAAAATATATGAGGTGTAATGATAATCCGAATTCAGAAGTTAGCCTGAACAACAGGGAGAGCTGTTGAAAAGAATGAATATGTTTAAAAACCTAAGACCATTGGTAGCCCGAGCTGGAAAACTAGATGCAGAGATAACCCATAAAGTGCAATGTGAATGAAACAACTGAAAGAAAGAATCACAAATATTGGATGATTAAAGAATTAAGGTGAAGGTTAAAGGTAAACCTCCTAAATGTAATGCATATTTTATTGAAGAATTCTCAGACTTAATATCTATAATAATAACAACTAACAATGACAGGTTCCTAATTGTAGGTGATTTCCGTTTTCATGTGGATAACCAGTGTGACCTGAAAGCAAGAGAATTCATGAACTTGCTGCACTCTTTTGATCTTAGTCAGCACATCAGCAAGCCTACAGATAAGGGAGGACATGTGCTGGATTTAGTGATTTCAAAATGATTAAAAGCTGATGTGAGGAAAGTTGTGGATGTTAGTATATTGGACCATTTTTTCAAATTTTTTTATGCAGAATTAACTGAGAAGCATATAGGTAAAAAAAACGTTATTTTGATACATCTGCAGCTTCAGTGTTTGCTAATATTCTTCACAATCAGTCCAATTGTAGTGCTTACCTTAATAATGCTAATAGTGTAAATAGTAAGGTGGAATATTTTAATGGTAAGGTTAGAGCTGCAGCTGACATAGTGGCCCCTAAATAAACAGTTAAAAACTCCTCCAGCACCATGATAACTTGGAACACCCAAAGAGTGTCTGATTTAAAGAGAACTTACCGGAGAGCTGAGAATAAATGGAGAAAAGCTGGAAATTATTACTCGGTGAAATAACAGAATAGCAAAAAGAGACTGAATATATTGTTCGGATTTTAACTTAAAGTTGGAGACTTGCAGATCGTCTAATTCGTGTTGCCATCAGGGAAAAGTAGTGTTTCTTCCCAATGAAGAGGCGTTATCTGCGAGAATTAAAAGATTTGTTGTTTGGTGAAAGTGAAATCCATATACACTGTAACGCTTGGGTCACAGAGTTGCACAGATACACAGGAGATTTTAGAGACAGAAACATTATTCAAACACTTCAAACAAACACAAGTCTCTTTCAGGAGTGAATCGAGGTCCGTGTGTAGTTGGAGGGGACTCATCTTCATAGGGAGTGGGACCCCCAACAGGAGGAGAGGATGTCTAGGGGTGAAGAGAGACAAGGCAGTGAAATAAAAGGACAGCTGCCATACAGGCTTTTAAATGTTTGAAGCACCACACGAGATGCAGATCACATGGCATGGCAGCAGCAGCAAGCCAGCAGCTAATCGAGCAAAGAGGAGGAAAAAATAACTGTATTTGTTTACCATTGTATTACTGTTTAAGAGGGGTCCTCGGAGGAGCTACCGCGTCTCCTTGGGGTGAGTTCACCCCACTTCACAATGCGAGCAGCAGGAACAAGATGTGGAATGCACGTAGCTCAGGCCATGGGGCATGGAGGGCGTAGGGGGCTGGCAAGCAAAGCTAGCAGGGGGCAAAGCTCCCTAGTAAATACAAAAGATTTAGAAATTTAATACAAGGAAAATTGCCATTTACATAACTACGTGGAGACCAAGCTTTGGTCTGCATTTATTGTTTTTTTTTTTTTTTTTTTTAAATGACCATTAATGCATACACATTTATTACCAGGATGGATCTCTGTTTTTTGCCTGTAGACTTTGTCTCCATTGTCTCCTGGGTCATCCAACACCTTTTAACGGTTACAGAGACAGTAGGAAGCCGAGGATAGGCATACTTTCCACAAACAAAATTAATACCATTAGGAGCTGTAGGCTAGAAGCAGCACTAGGCTGGCGTCATTTCTATAACTTCACACTTCTGCAGAGCAGTCAATAGACACTGGAAAATACAGCATACAGAAGATGATGAATTAGACGTCATGTGCCAATGATTTTTGTGTACACCCATGCACACTGGTTTTGTATACAGTAACATTGAGGCTATGTTGAAAATAATCCAAAATGATAGATAGATAGATAGATA
>JANRMT010062813.1:36155607-36213697 GCA_026402145.1 Polypterus bichir lapradei | reverse complement strand
ATTTGTGATTGTTATTGAGAATTGTGGAGAGGAGCGTGCTTTGTGCAATTTATTATTATAATAAATAATATTTGGACTTTTATCTGGTGTCTGATGTGTGGTCCGAGGGTACAAGGGTGCGAGCATACCCTAAATCTGTCACAGACTTCACTTATAGAAAATGCCTGATTAATAGGATTTCTTATATATAAACTGTTATCAAGAAACAACATGTAAAATTAAATGTTATATATTTGATCTCATTTTCTAATTTACATGTACTAGTAAAAATGTCTGGATGTCTTAGTTAAACAGGTTTGAGGTTTCAAGAATATTTTCTATTACAGCTGCCTAGCTCCAATATTGAAAACTGCTTTCACTAATCCAGCTTTACTCTTATATCTGGAAGTTGACTGGGAATTGTCAATTATAACATTGGTTTAGAAAAGTGAAAACACTGATTATAAGTTATTCTAGTATTGTATTTACTAGAAGAAGATAATGTAAAGTTCAAATAGAGGAAGTTTACAATAAACATAGGATAATATTCTCAGACCGCTTAATCTAATTCAGGGTTATGAGGCACGAGCCTATCCTTTTAGACGGAAGAGAGAAAACAGCCCTGTACAGTACAGCACACTGGTCCAACACATGGCTCACTCACACACATATCTACACCCATGCAGGTCTTTAAAAATGTGAGAGGAAAACCATAGGAACTTGAGAAGAACCCATGTGAACATGGGGAGAAATTTGTGAAGTCTGACAGTCATCAGGTGTGAAATTCAAAGCCAGGATGCTGGATCCCTGAGGCAGCAGCATCAACCACTGTGTCACTATATTGCTGCAAAACAAGAGATATTGTACTTTAATATTCCATTTACTCTGTTATCAGTTATACAGGTATTTAAGGGTACTGAGAAAGAGAATTCCTCCTGAACAGATTTTTCATCTTTTTTCCATCACTTTTGCAGATTCTGCTTTAGACGCCTGTCAGGTTGAACCACCAGCTTTGAACACCACTACATGTTCTGCTTCTACCCCAAGTTGCTCGTTTCCCTTTTAACAACAGTGACATAATACATCAATGGGGATTATCCTGGTGTCAAACATACTTTAAAATTGTTCCACTAGTATTTATAGTTGTCTAGTATTAGTAAATAAATTGTTAAATATATTTGTTAATGAAGTGTGCAATAGTATCTGCTTTGAAGTCTAACTAAGTTTAGAACTTATTTAAAATTTCTACTTCTGTCAAAATATAGAATGAAACAGAACTGATCATTTGCCCTCAGAATTTCCTGACTTTATTGTGAAATGGAGCCACCAACTCATGTTGGCTCTGTAGTGTATATACTGTAAGTATTTGCTGGTAGTTTCCAAAACTCTGAAAAACTTGTTCAAAGTTAAATAGAAAGCTGGTCAAATCGCCTACTTGTACGTAGCACCATCTCTTGACTTTTATACACTACTACACTGCCACTACCAACCTGCATTGTTGTCACTCACTGAGATGGAGTCATAGGTTTTCTTTGTCTCAAAATGACATCCTAGATATCAAGAATACAAGAATGAATAGTATTACCTGGTCAATGGACAATTGTAAAATCCTATGCCTTCCTGATGTACTGACAAAACTATTTGCATATACTGTAGCTTTTTCTTAATTACAGCATAATTTTATTCCTTGCCTATGAAAAGTGTGGATGTCCACCCTTTTCAGTATACTATCACCCAACCCAGATTACAATGCAGCTACCTATGTTCTTAATTCCTTGTTTGGGTCAATGTAAGATTGTGCTGGACCTTTTTAATTTCTGGTGAGGTCTTTCATCTTTTTCAATACTGCATTAAGGATGAACTCAATTGAACACTTTTAGTAGCTGCCTAAAGGAAGTGTTGACTTCCAAAAGATTGTATAGAAGTTTAGAGAAGTAGTGCTTATTGCCATGCCTAACAATGTCTGAGGTTCTTCTTTGTATATAGGTGGCTCCATGTCATTTAGTCATTTATTATTTGAGCTATAACACAGCCACAGGAGATGCACAAACCAGTGTGTTTCTTTGTGCCACTCCCAAGCCCAGGTAAATGGAGAGGGTTATGTCAGGAAGGGTAAATGGTGTAACATTTTGCCAGATCAATATGTGGACAACAATATAGATTTCCTTACTGGATCGGTCGAGGCCCGGTTTAACAACAGCTGCCACCAGTACTGCTAGCCAACAGTGTGCTGGGGGAAACTGGGCTACTATTGGCCGAAGGAAAAGAAGAGGGGCAAGGTGTGTCCGGAGGCAGGAGGAGAGGAGGAAGATTAGGAGAGTGGAAGTGAGGGTTGGAACTTTGAATGTTGGCAGAATGACTGGTAAAGGGAGAGAGTTAGCCGATATGAAATATTGTGCATGCAAGAGACCAGATGGAAGTGGAGTTCGGCCAGGTGTATCAGAGGCAGGTTCAAGTTACTCTACCACGGTGTGGATGGGAGGAGAAATGAGGTAGGGTTTATTCTGAAGAAATAGCATGTCAAGAGTGTTTTGGAGGTGAAAACAGTTTGACAGATTGATTATTATGAAGCTGGAGATTGAAGGTGTGATGATGAATATTGTTAGTGCATATGCTCCACAAGTTGGGTATGCAATGGATGAGAAAGAATGTTTCTGGAGTGAGTTGGATGAAGTGGTGGAGAGTGTACCCAAGGGAAAAAGAGTGGTGATTGGAGCAGATTTCAATGGACATGTTGGTGAAAAGAGCAGAGGAGATGAGGAGGTGATGGGTAGGTATGGTGTCAAGGAGAGGCATGAAGAAGGTCAGATGATAGTGGATTTTGCAAAAAGGATGGACGTGGCTGTGGTAAAAACATATTTTAAGATGAGGGAGGAACACAAGGTGACATACAAGAGTGGAGGAAGATGCACATGGGTGGATTATATCTTATGCAGGAGGATCAGTCTGAAGGAGATTGGAGACAGCAAAGTGGTGGCAGGTGAAAGCATAGTTAGGCAGCATAGGATTGTGGCCTGTGGGATGAAGTTGGAGAGCAAGAAGAGGAGGATAGTGAGGGCAGAGCTAATGATCAAATGGTGGAAGTTGAAAAAGGAAGACTGTAAAGTGGAGTTCGGGAGGAGGTAAGTCAGGCACTAGGTGGCAGTGAAGAGTTACCAGATAGCTGGGCAAATGCAGCAGAAGTGGTAAGGGAGACAGCTAAAAGAGTGCTTGGTGTGACATCCAAAAAGAGGAAGAAAGACAAAGAAACCTGAAGGTGGAATGGAAAACTATAGGAGAGTATACAGAGGAAGAGAATGGCAAATAATATGTGGGACAATCAGAGAGATGAAGAAAGTAGACAGGAGTACAAAGAAATAAAGCATAAGGTGAAGACAGGGGTGGCAAAGGCTAAAGATAAGGCATCAGATGAGTTGTATGAGAGGTTGGATACAAAGGAGGGAGAAAAGGACCTGTACTGATTGGTTAGACAGAAGGACCGAGTTGGGATAGATGATCATCATGTTAGGGCGATAAAGGATAATGATGGAAACGTACTCACAAGTGAGGAGAGTGTGTTGAGCAGATGGAGAGAGTATTTTGAGAAGCTGATGAATGAAGAAAATGAGAGAGAAAGAAAAAGTTGGACGATGTGGAAATAGTGAATTAGGAAGTGCAACAGATTAACAAGGAGGACGGAAGGACAGCCAGGTAGAGGATGAAGAATGGGAAGGCTGTTGTTCCAGATGACATAGTTGTGGAAGCACGGAGGTGTTTAGGAGAGATGGCAGTGGAGTTTTTAACAATACTGTTTATTGCAGTCTTGGAAAGTGAGAGGATACCTGAGGAGTGGAGAAGAAGTGTACTGGCACTGATTTTTAAGAATAAGGGGAATGTGCAGAACTGTAGTAACTATCGCGCAATAAAATTGATTAGTTATCGGAAAGAGTATTGGAAGGTAGGTTATGAAGGGAGGTGAGGATTAGAGAGCAGCAGTATGGGTTATGACATGAAAGAGCACTACAGAGGCGATGTTTGCGCTGAGAGTGTTGATGGAGAAGTATAGAGAAGGACAAAATGAGTTGCATTGTGTCTTTGTGGACCTAGAGAAATCATTTGACAGGGTGCCTACAGAGGAGTTGTGGTATACAGTGGAACCTCGGGTCACGACCATAATTCGTTCCAAAACTCTGGTTGCAACCCAATTTGGTCGTGACCCGAAGTAATTTCCCCCATAGGATTGTATGTAAATACAATTAATCCGTTCCGGACCGTACGAGCTGTATGTAAATATATATTTTTTAAAGATTTTTAAGCACAAAAATAGTTAACTATACCATACAATGCACAGTGAAATAGTAAACTAAATGTAAAAACATTGAATAACACTAAGAAAACCTTGAACAGAGAAAACTAACATTGCAAGAGTTCATGCTACAGCCTTACGAACCACTCGCTGTAAACACTTTTTTTAATGAGTTTTAAGCACAGGAAAAAAAATGAACATTTGAAAAATCCGTAATTTATACAAAAACTAACCATAAACAACCAAGAAAACTAACCTTGCACGAGTCGAGTTCTAGCATTAAGGAAGTGAGGAGGAACTGGGTGGAGAGGAGATTACAGTTTTGAGGTAAAGTCCCTCTGCGCGATGCACATCTGACCGAGAACAATGTACTGTACAGGGAGAGACTGAACATGTGCGTAAATCACCGGCGCATACGAACTGGAAGGGAAACAAAATAGAGCACAAAGAGTTCACAGCGAATGCACAGGGAGAGACTGAACACGTGTGGAAATCATCGGCGCATACGAACCGGAAGGGAAACTGGCTTGTTCATCACCCGAGTGTGTGGTCGTGAACAGATGCAAAAGTCTGGCAAACTTTTTGGTTGTAACCCGATTTGTATGTGTTCCGAGACGTTCGTATTCCGAGGTTCCACTGTAGTATGAGATAGTTGGGTGTGGCAGAGAAATATGCAAGAGTGGTACAGGATATGTACGAGGGAAGTGTGACAGTGGTGAGATCTGTGGTAGGAGTGACGAATGCATTTAAGGAAGATGTGATATTACATCAAGGATTGACTCTGAGCACTTTCTTATTTGCAATGTTCATGGACAGGTTGACAGAGGAGATTAGACAGGAGTCCCCGTGGACTATGATGTTTGCGGATGACATTGTGATCTGTAACAAGTGGAGGGAGCATGTTGAAGAGACCCTGGAGAGGTGGAGATATACTCTACTGAGAAGAGGAATGAAGGTCAGTAGGACCAAGACAGAATACATGTGTGTGAATATGAGGGAGGTCAGAGGAATGCTGAGGATGAAGGGAGCAGAAATGGCAAAGGTGTGTGAGTTTAAATACTTAAGATCTACAGTACAGAGTATTGGAGATTGTGGAAGAGAAGTGAAGAAAAGAGTGCAGGCAGGCTGGAGAAGAATTTCAGGAGTGATTTGTGACAGATGGGTACCAGCAAGAGTGAAAGGGAAGATTATAGTGAGACCAGCTATGTTATATGGTTTGAAGGCATTGGCACTAACAAAGAGACAGGGCATAGAGCTGGAGGTGTCAGAGTTAAAGATGTTAAAATTTGCATAGGGTGTGACAAGGATGAACAGGATTAGGAATGAGTACATTAGACGGTCAGCTCAGGATGGACGGTTTGGAGACAAAGCCAGAGAGGCGAGATTGTGTTGGTGTGGACATGTGCAGAGGAGGGATGCTAGGTATTTTGGGGGAAGGATGCTAATGATAGAGCTGCCAGGCAAGAGGAAAAGAGGAAGGCCTAAGAGAAGGTTTATGGATGTGATAAGAGAGAGTATGCAGGTGGTGGATGTGACAGAGCAGGATGCAGAGGACAGGAAGATATGGAAATCAGTGATCCACTGTGGTGGCCTCTAATGGGAGCAGTAGAAAGAAGAAGAAGATGATTTGAACTATCTGTTGATTAAAATGTCACAAGTGATCACTGCATCTCTGCTAAGATTTCCCTAAACCTTTTTCAGTTGAACCTTGTTTTAATCTTATGTCTTACACTTAATAATATTTAACATGTTCATAGGGCAGAGAGACTATAAAAAGACAATGAGACAATGGTCAATCATTGATTCATGGCATAAGGTAAGCTGGTCTCACGTTCACTTATAAGCAACCTTGTATTCCAAATGGTCTTTGTTTGATATGGACAACCCATAACTGAATACACAAATATGGTAGGAATTCTTCACTTGGTCAGACAGGTTGTTCTTCCCAACCAGAATACCTGTTCAGGAATCTTCTTCACTTCCCATGAGAGTACTGAAGTCTCCAAGCAGGACTACAGAGTCAGTAAGTGGTTACCTTTCAAGCACCTAATCTTCTGTCACTGAAGAGGTCAAATACTGTGAATAGTGTTTAAGTTTACATGTACAAATGTTTCTTTTCTACAGCGTGAAATTGTAGTAAGGTGACTACTGTATGGCATCTTCTGAGTCTCTGCTACCTTGATCATCTCAGTTGAGCTGAAGCTACAGTTAGTTAGAGAGATCATCCTCGGTTGACAAGTCTGGTTATACTGGCAACACTCTGTATACAGTGTGAAAAAGGCGCTTTATAGCACCCGACCCGGCACAGACCACGCAGAGGCACGTGTTCACACTTAATGGTTTTTTTATTATTTCTTCAGCCGTGGGCACACGTCTTCCCCGTGTCCCACAGGCCCAACACAGTCCCAGCACAAAACCCACACCAAACCAACACTTTCCTGCTCCACCACTCCTCCCAGGCAACCTCGTCCTCTTCCTCCCGATTCTGGCCTTGATTGCTGGGAGGCAGGCCCTTTTATACCCCACCCGGAAGTGTTCCAGGTGCCTGACCAGCTGGTCTTAATTGCACCTCCGGGTGGGGCTGATAAACCGTCCAGTGTGGTGGCTGGTTCTCTGCAGCACCAACTAGCGGCCACCCCATCTCCCAACCGGGCTGCTGTGGTGGACTCCATGTCCCATGGAGCCACGGGGGAGATTGAGGAGGGATCCACGGCCAGGGAGACTGCCCCCAAGTGCCCCGGGGGAGGTACTGCCATGTCCATGATGGCTCCCCCAGGACGTATGCAGCAGAGGTGTCCCGGCCGGGCATGGGACCCGGCTGTCCATCACAACAGATATATGTTCTTTGTATTTTATGATCTTCTGCAAGATTTTTGGCTACTACCCCACCAGTACAGTTATATTCCACATCTCAGAAGCCAGTTTTCATTGCCAAAATCTGGCATTTATGGGTCCATCTGACCAATATAGCTGAAGGAAAGGTTTTAGCAGGTCAAGATGGCCATTGCAGCATTGGTCGTGAGTGGGATGAATGTGGCCAGTCCATAGTGAATGATCTGTAGTCTGTATCTTCCCTAACATATTGGATAAATGTTGCATTGTGATGTGGGCAGTAGTTTGAGATTTAGTAACAGTTCCCATTTTTCAAAAGGAGGACAAAAAGGTGAATTCCATTTACTGAGGGATCACATTCTTCAGCCCTATGTTGCAGTGTTACAACTAACAACCCAATAACTGATCAGATCCAAATGGATCAATATGAGTCAAACCAACTCTGCCTGTAAACAGAAACTTGAGGAGTAATGAGGACTTCTTAATCCAGTCTACTTGTGTTTTCTGAACTTGTATGACCAGATGTCTGGTGAGTTTTACAAGATCAGGGGTTCTATTGCTGTTCCTGCACACCATTCAGTCACTGAATTTGCAGAAACAGAATTATGTTTATATGGTAGGTATTAAGTTGAATCCTTTCTTTGTTAGCATAGGAATCAGACAAATGTTCACTCCCGTTCACAACTGTTTTGTTTCTGTCATGGGCAGGATATCAAGGTGCAACTGAGGTTTGGAGAGACTTGCATCTTATTAAAGATGTACTTTTGGCCTACTCCTGTTTGTTACGTCCAAAGCATAGCAAACTTCTCTTAAAATTGCACTGCTGGAAGAGAAAAATGTAAATAGTGACATTATGCATTTGTAATTTGCTTTAGCATTTTCTGCATGTCCAGTTGTTCACACTGAGCTGCCTGCCTCATCTATGTAATGACTGACTGCCAATCCACGCATCCTGCCTCTTACTGAATATCCAAACCAAAACAATGAGTGGATTTTGACAGCAGAAACGCTGAGGTCTAAAAAAGTCACTGCTGCCCTCCAGTGGACAGTAGCAGGTTAGAACTGAAAAACCTGAAGTCACACTGAAAAGGCAGAGCACACTTTAGATAATAAAAAATAAGAAATCTAACAAAGGAGAGGAGCCCATTTGTTTAGATAATAGCTAAGCTGTCCCAATACCTCACCCACATACTTCTTAAAGATGGTCAAGGTTTCTACTTCAACTACAGGTCTCGGTAGTTTATTCCAGATTCCCACAACTCTTTGCCTAAAGAATTGTTTCTTTGCTTCAGTCCAAAATATACTTCCCCACAATTTCTACTGAAATGCTCGAATATGTGATTCACCACTTAGTTGAAAGAATTCATCTGGATCTTCTTTATCAATGCCTTTGAGAATTTTGAGGATCTGGATTAGATTCCCATCGAGTCCCCTCTACTTGAGATTAACTATCCCAAAAATCTGTGTGTTAGACTAATTCATGATATAAAACTTTCCCTGTATGAGTATGCTATTGGGTGGACAGGAATCTCAGGAAGTGTTTTTTTTCTGGCCCTGAATTCAATAATATGGCACAAAGCATATGTCTTTTGATCTAAAATTTTAAGATTTTCCAAGCATGTCTGTGAAAGCTCTGTGACTTGAATGTCCTACCTGATGGATCAGAGTGTATGTTGCTACCACGTTCATTTATTCATTTTCCAAAGCTGGTCATTGCATTTCAAGGTCTCAGTGACACAGTGGCTCTCTGGGCAGAAAGTCAAGTCTAGTGGTTTTCTTATCATAACATCCATTCACCATATTGCAGCATACAGTGGCATGAAATAACTTTCCCCAAGACCACAGTGCAACTACAAATCTGACATTGTGGTGCAGCCATAATAATCTGGACCTTAAGATTCAAAAAACTCAGGAGATGATCGTAGATTCCAAGAAACTGTCACCTGCTCACCTCTCACTTGCTATAAATGGCTCAGCCATTAGGATGACAGAATCATTTAAGTTTCTGACCACTGTGCGGTCACAAAACCTTAGATGGGACAATAATACCACGTGCATTATTAAGAAATCCCATCAGTGAATGTTCTTTTTGAGTTAGCTGAAGAAATTCAATCTCCCTCAAGCAATACTGGTCCAATTCTACACAGCCATCACAGAGTCCATTCTGACCTCATCTATAACTGTCTGATTTGGTGCTTCCTCTGTTCAAGCAAAGGCAAAGCCAATCTGCAACACATCATCAGACCCTGTCAAAGGATCATAGGCTGTAACTTACTGTACATTGAAGTCCTATGAGTCCAGGGTAAGGAAGATGGCCGCAAAGATTATTATCCGACTCACCCAGGGCATCACCTGTTCCAAACACAGAGTCTTTGTGCAGTGAAAGCTAAAGCATCAAATCACCTAAACAGTTTTTCCACATGTAGTTATTCTTACTAAACAGGTCTGAGCTGCTACTAAGTATCTGTGTATACCTGCACACTAGACCAGGGATTTTGAACCTGTGTGGTGCGGACACATATCAACAGGGGCGCAAAGTTTGATCGAAAATTCAGGGCGAAATCTTATATATCTTTGAAAGTCACCAATTCATTATTCGACCTCTAGTGGGCAGTCTCACAGCAATAACCGTATCTGTGTTGCGATCACTGCTGACCCATTTATTTGTGCGTACATTTATGATAAAAGTCGGAATGTGACATCAGAGTCTCTGTTTACTATCTACATGTGACTAAAAGCCCCCTCCTTGAACCACCACCTTATCATGGTGGAGGGATTTGCATATCCCAATAACCCTAGGAGCTCTGTTGTCCGGGGCTTTATGCCCCTGGTAGGGCCACCTAAGGCAAACTGGTCCTAAGTGAGGGATGAGACAAAGAGCAGTTCAATTAAACCTCCTATGAAGAATAAAAAATTTGGACGGCATTTTCCCTCGCCCAGACGCAGGTCACCAGGGCCCCCCCTCTGGAGCCAGGCCTGGAGGTGGGGCTCGATGGCGATTGCCTGGTGGTCGGGCCTGCACCCATGGGGATCGGCCGGGCACAACTCGAAGAGGCAACGTGGATCCCCCTTCCCATGGGCTCACCACCTATGGGAGGGGCAAAGGAGGTCGGGTACAGTGTGAGTTGGGTGGTGGCCAAAGGTGGGGCCCTTGGTGGTCCAATCCTCGGCTACAGAAGCTGGCTCTTGGGACGTGGAATGTCACCTCTCTGAAGGGGAAGGAGCCTGAGCTAGTGCCCGAGGTCGAGAGGTTCCGGCAAGATATAGTTGGGCTCACCTCGACACACAGCTTGGACTCTGGAACCAATCTCCTCGAGAGGGGCTGGACTCTCTACCACTCTGGAGTTGCCTTCGGTGAGAGGCGCTGAGCGGGTGTGGGCATACTTATTGCCCCCTGACTTGGAGCCTGTTTATTGTTGTTTACCCCAGTGGACGAGAGGGTAACCTCCCTCCGCCTTTGGGTGGGGGGATGGGTTCTAACTGTTGTTTGTGTGTATGTGCCGAACAGCAGTTTGGAGTACCCACCCTTTTTGGAGTCCCTGGAGTTCTGGGGACTACCTAGTACTGCTGGGAGACTTCAATGCTCACGTGGGCAATGACAGTAAGACCTGGAAGGGCGTGATTGGGAGGAATGGCCCCCCTGATCTGAACCCGAGTGACGTTTTGTCATTGGACTTCTGTGCTCGTCACGGATTGTCCACAACGAACACCATGTTCAAGCATAGGGGTGTTCATATGTGCACTTGGCACCAGGACACCCTATGCCTCAGTTCGATAATCAAATTTGTGGTTGTTTCGTCGGACTTGCGGCCACATGTCTTGGACACTCGGGTGAAGAGGGGGCGGAGCTGTGAACTGATCACCACCTGGTGGTGAATAGGGTTCGATGGTGGGGGAGGATGCCGGTCAGGCCTGGTAGGCCCAAATGAGTTGTGAGGGTCTGTTGGGAACGTCTGGCAGAGTCCCCTGTCAGAAGTAGCTTCAACTCCCACCTCCGGCAGAACTTCGACCATGTCCCGAGGGAGGTGGGAGACGTTGAGTCCGAATGGGCCATGTTCCGTGCCTCTATTGTTGAGGCGGCTGACCGGAGCTGTGACCGTAAGGTGGTCGGTGCCTGTCATGGCAGCACTCCCCGAACCCGTTGGTGGACACCGGCGGTGAGGGATGCCGTCAAGCTGAAGAAGGGAACTGGGAATCAGCACCTCCAAATCCGAGACTATGGTCCTCAGTCAGAAAAGGGTGGAGTGCCCTCTCAGGGTTGGGAGCGAGATCCTGCCCCAAGTGGAGGAGTTCAAGTATCTCAGGGTCTTGTTCACGAGTGAGGGAAGAATGGAGCGTGAGTTCTACAGACGGATCAGTGCAGCGTCCGCAGTGATGCTGGCTCTGCATCGGTCTGTCGTGGTGAAAAAGGAGCTGAGCCATAAGGCAAAGCTCTCAATTTACCAGTCAATCTATGTTCCTACCCTCACCTATGGTCATGAGCTATGGGTAGTGACCGAAAGAACGAGATTACGAATACAAGCGGCTGAAATGAGTTTCCTCTGCAGGGTGTCTGGGCTTTCCCTTAAAGATAAGGTGAGAAGCTCAGTCACCTGGGAGGAGCTCAGAGTAGAGCCGCTGCTCCTCCGCATCGAGAGGAGTCACATGAGGTGGCTCGGGCATCTGATCAGGATGCCTCCTAAAGGCCTCCCTGGTAAGGTGTTCCGGGCACATCCAACCACGAGGAGGCCCCGGGAAAGACCGAGGACATGCTGGAGGAACTATGTCTCCCAGCTGGCCTGGGAATGCCTCGGGATTCCCCCGGAAGAGCTAGAAGAAGTGGCCAGGGAGAGGG
The DNA here is from genome assembly GCA_026402145.1 of Polypterus bichir lapradei. Classification (NCBI taxonomy): domain Eukaryota; kingdom Metazoa; phylum Chordata; class Cladistia; order Polypteriformes; family Polypteridae; genus Polypterus; species Polypterus bichir. Next base: position 36,201,767 of record JANRMT010062813.1, on the reverse strand, counting down.
AAGTCTGGGCATCTCTGCTCAAGCTGCTGCCCCCGCGACCCAACCTCGGATAAGTGGAAGAGGATGGATGGATGGATGGATGTGACTGAAAGCTGCTTTGAGGATGCTCCAGGATCGATGTACCTGCCTCGATGTTTGAGAAATGGATCAATGTGGTGAAGCAAAATGGCGACATACAAATGCATTTGTGGTGCTTTTATATTTAAGCGTCGCATACTCCCCATCATAATGACATGATACATTTTAAAAGTCTCACATACCATCTTCTGTGCCATCTTTTTTTTTTGCATCTTCACAACAGCAACAGAATGTATAGCTCTTTGAGCCACAGAGATTTAAAATTAAGGACACAGTGAAAAGGTCTATTTTGTGATTAAAGTGGAAATTTCAGCTTAAATCTCAAAATGTCCACTTTAATCTTGTAGTTTACGTTCTCATTAAAGTAGACTGTTGTAAACGTCATCTTAAATCCAACCCAGTTGTTAATCGCTACGCGCTTCTGGGGCGTCCTCCTGACCTGACAGCAGCAACAAGCAGCAATAGATCACCACACAGAACATATTACATTTATGATATTACAACTCTCTGCACATTTAGAATCTTTAGATTTATACTTGATATCATTTTCATGATGAAATGCATTAAAGTATGTGCTACATTTTACAGATAAATCGTTAATTTCATTTAAATAATGAATACTGTTAACAGTTACACACATGGGGGTGACACAGTGGCGGAGCGGTAGCACTGATCTCTCGCAGGGAGTCATGTCACTGGTGTTCCCTGCCTGGGGTTTGCATGTTTTCCTGCTGGGTTTCCACAGTGCTCCGGTTTCCCTCCAAATATATGCAGATTTGGGGATTTGGTGACGATTAAATGACTAGGGTATGTGAGTGCTTGTATTCACCTTGCAATGAGCTGATACCCCATCCAGGGATTTTGTTTCTGTCTCCCGCCCGATGCTTGCTAGAATGGCCGCATCACTGGATTGATGAGTTTAATCATTAAACATCCTTTTCAGAGATATTGTGGCAAGGTGTCTTCGTAATTTAATGGATGTTTCAGGCAATTCACAACACAGTGAAGCCGAACGTTTTCTCACCGTGATGATATCTCACACTGCCACCTGGTGTAATCTTCCAGATTTACGTAAAGTACACGCGCAAATATGAACAGTACAACGCTTGCATAGTAGTAGCGTCTGCTGGAGCGTGCGTCTCGTCGTGTCGCATGAAGTATAACCCAAATTTGGTGACCTTTGGCATGCCGTAGCGGATGTGAATGGAAGAAGTTTTGTTAGTTAAATTATTTTGATCTGTAATTTTATTATGGAAAAAGTGGAGGAATTTTTCACAGAGTAGAGGAGGTAATTGGGCCAGATGCAGGTTGAAGTAGTTTATTAACTACAGAGAACAAAACCCTTGGGTTATCATGACCACTTTTTATTATTCTGCCATGATGTGTGTTCTTGACTGCAGTTAGTGCATCCCTGTAAGCCCTTTGATGGTGAGAAAAAGTCTGGATGTGAACAGTGAGGCCAGTCTTACGTGACATTCTCCAGCTACTTTCATAGACTGTAATTCTAAATTGTACCATGGAGATGAATGCTTAAAAGAAACCTCCTTATGCTTTAATGGAGCTGTTTTATCTTGTTTTATAGAGTCAGGAAGCTGAATCAACCAGTTTTTTTACACCCAGAGTTGCATTGATGGGGATAGGACCACCTATGCCAGTTTTATGGCTTAATTGTTTCCTTTGTTGCTTGTTTATTACACCCACACTGTAAAGTAGCTGAACTTGGAAGGGGGTTGTGCATAAACTGTTACAATGGTGAATAGTTCAGGAAGGGATGAGGAGACTGGATTGTAGCTGAAATATGGTTGGCTGAATCAAGAAAGTTACCTGTATCCATTAGTCTAGAACAGGGGTCTCCAACACGTTACTCGCGAGCTACCGGTAGCTTGCCACCCCTTTTCAAGTAGCTCGCCAAAGGGTTAATGAATCCTACATAAATTTAAAAACTTGATTAGTCAAATTAGGGGTGGGCGATCTTTCCAAAAAGTCATATCATGATCCACAATCTGAATTGCAATCTATCTTTTCAATGTGGCATACATTTAAGAGAATATCCGGACTCATACTCATCAAGACCCAAGTAACACTTAATTTCAAATATCAAACAAAGTTGAATTCAATTGTTCTCTCGTTCGCTAGTTAAGCGGAGTTAAGGGACACGCCCCAAACCTGGCTAGTGAGTTAGGAAGGCCCCTCCCTTCAGCCCGCTGCCTTTTTCTTGGTACCACAAGCGAACTTTGATACATAGCGAAATGAGAGAAGTCGCAAAATCAACCAGAATGTTCAAGCAAATTATAGGTAAAAAGCCAATCTAAATCTGTTAAATAGTTCTTTCGTGAAAAGCGGACAGACAGAGAGACATTGGATTTTATATATTATATATCATTAAACCTTCAAAATAATGTGCAGTTAAAGTCTCAACAGCATTCTCAGAATTTCTGGAGCTTAGTAGAGCCGGATAACTATAAGAATCTTCACCAAGCAGCTCTGAAAATGTCTGCTTTGTTTGGGTCTCCATACCTCTGTGAGTCTGACATGAATGTCATGAAATCAAAGTTCAGAACAAGACTGACAGATGAACATTTAAATGACTCCATAAGAGTGACCCTAAGTGGTTACACTCCACCATACACCATCCACCTCTCTTGTTGACTCCATGTAGTGCTAGTCATCTGACTAACTAAAAAACACATCACATATGCAACGAGACATGTGAATACTCTTGTGAAGTGAAACAGTGACATGTAACAAAATGACAAATGAATAAGTAATATCTGTTGTGGCGGGTCCCATACCCAGCTGGGACACCCCTTTGACACTGGATCCGGGGGAACACCCATGGGCTACACCATATGTTCCCCGGAACACTTGGTGGCAGCCCCCCTGGGTTGCATCGGGGCCACAATGGTGGAACACTGGAGCTCATCCCTGTTGGGCTCCATGGCCACCGCTAGGGGGAAGCTGCGTGGCTTAACGAGCCCATGTGGGCTGGACTGCAGCCACACCCGGAAGTGCGGCTTGAAGTAGGTCAACAAGCACCTGGAGCACTTCCAGGGGTGGTATAAAAGGAGCCTGCAGCCACTACTCTAGGTGCCAGAGTCAGGACGACGACAATGATGATGAAGCTGCCTGGGAGGAGTAGTGGAGGAAGAAGAGTGTGGTTTGGGGTGATTTACTTTGTGTGTTGTTTTGGGACTGTGTTGGACCTGTGGGACACAGGGAAGATTTACCCCACAGCTGAAGAAAAATAAAAGTTCTTAATGTTTATTTTACACGTTCCTCCGTTGTCAGACTGTGTTGGGTCGATGCCTATATAGCGCCTTTGCCACACTGTGTATTTGTAATTGCATTGTTTTGTTTTGACAGCATTCATGTTTTAATTCCATAGTGTGAGATACACTAGAAAATGCACTTGCAGGGGAACTAAATATTTTTTTGTGATGTTTTAATGCAAAATGTGAGTTGTGGACACCAACATTTTGTAAATGTTCAGGCAAAACAAGCTTATTCAGTTTGTTTGTGTTGAAATAAGCTATGAGAATAAATGTTAGAAAAAATGAGTAGCTCTCGGCCATTTTCATTTTGTAAAAGTAGCTCTGAGGGGAAAAAGGCTGGAGACCCCTGGTCTAGAGGTATACCAAATGAAGTTGGACCAGTATGAGACAATCCTCATCCTCTTCCTCAGTCTCACTTGCTCTTACCATCTTGCCATAAAGAGAAGACCACTCTGTCTCAGTAGCCATATTGAGTCAGGTAGGATGCATGGGCTTATGTAGATGATAAGCTGACAAGGAAGAATTCAATGCAACTGTAAGTTATTGGGCCACAGGAAACTACACATCTAGCATTGTATGGGTTTGCTATGCAAAGCCACATTCTATTTGCTTGTATGGCACTAGTTATAATAAAATGTATTATCTATGATAATAGATGCATACTTAAATGTGTATCTCCCTCACCTGTTTGTTCTATTGCATAGGGCTTAGGTAAAACATTAGTGTAACATATGAACACTAAAATATGATATTTAAGACATTTTGTTAAGATATACACAATAAAGAGTATAAACTGGAAATATATAAGATAAAACCCTTAACAATTTAGTTGCATATATGATGAGAATATTACAGCAACATAAATCCCTAAATTCTTTTTAGAAGTTGCTTCCTGTAAGACAGTGTCACCTCTCTTGTATTTATAATTAATATTTAGTTTGGTTGTATGCAGTATGTCTTACCTTTTTCATTAAACTTTATTTTCCAAGTGTTGCAGTCCAGTTTGGGAGATTATTCTGGTCTTTTGCACTTGTTTTCAGTGCCTCCTCAGTATGTTCTCCAATTTTGGCATCATCTCCAAATTTCACAAATTTACTGATTTAGGGTCTGTGCAATTAGTTGAAATTAGAAAGAGTAGTGGTCCAAGTATAGAGCTCTGAGTGGCTCCACTCGTGACATGAACCCATTCTCCTCTAATCTGAATTCTCAGTTGCCAGCTGACTAACTAATTTGAATTTCAGCTTTCTAAGTTACCTCTGATGCCAGTAGCTTCTAGTAGTTGGTATGGAACTGTGTCAAAGGCCTTTTGAAAGTCTAAGTACATTCTTGCATATACTTTACTTCTGTCTGCTACTCCAGTTAGCTGTTGAAAAAGTAATAAGTTGGTTTGGCAGCATCTTACTCTGATGCCCATGCTGACTTGTCTCTCTATTATAAAAAAAATCCTGGGAGAGAAAGTCTAGGGAGATGAGACGTGATCTTCACGTGAAGATCACGGAATTCACTTAAAAGACCCACAAGACGAAAGAGATTGGCCACAGAGCGTCTCACAGGGACCTTAAACATGAGAATGTGCCAAGAGATTGACCCAGGACCATTTCGCAGGACGTAGAACATGAGATTCTTGCAAGACACGCCCTACTTACAACCAATATCAAATAAGACCACAGCCAGCAAAACACTCAGTCGTGTAAAGGCTTTGAGCACACACAGATCCAGGGCTCTCAGCGCATATAAAGCGTATAAGGACAATACGTTATAAATGAAATGTCGACGACTAAGTGAAGAAGAAATTGCAGCGTGAAGAAAAGAGACTCAAAGGTGTTGGAGAGAAAAAAATGCAAAAAAAAAAAAGAATAATCTAGGTGCAAATTCAGAAAATAAGGTAATCAGCCCGGAACAAGTGGAATTGAAAAAAAGTAAGTCCAATCGGGCCCAAAAGTAGAACATCATAAAGACGTTCAAAAACGTTGCCGCAATACACATGTAGAGCAGGTTAGAGATTATGAAAGCATTGGAAATCGAAAGGCTAAAAAAAAGTTGTCGCGATACAAATGTAGAGAAAGTTAAAGAATATGAAAATTAGAAAGTATCAAAAAAAAAAAGAAAGTAAAGATCGCAGTAGCACAAACAAATGGAAATTATTACTCAAAAAAATGGGAAAATAATCACCATGGACCAGGTGTCATTGAAAAAAAAACAAGACAAAGCGAGGTCAGAAATAAAAGACAAAGAGTACAAAACAAAGTAAAATGTCATAAAGAGATTAAAAAACAAGGGGGCCAAAACACATGCAGAGCAGGTTATAGATAATGAAAACAGTGGAATTCATAAGACTCAAATAAAATGTAGGCGCGATACACATGCAGAGCAAGATACAGAATATGAAAGCAGAAAAAAATGACAGTGTCAAAAAAAAAAAGAAAGTAAAGATTGCATTAGCGCAAAGAGAAATTATTACTCAGAGAAATAACGAAAAAGCGAATAGAGATCAAATATATGGACATAGGTGATATGTCAGAAGTATATAAATATTGTAAGGCTTTGAATTTCAAAAACGGGGTTTACCTCACATGCATTTATTGGTTACTTTGCAAAAAAAAATTATTAACTGCTGATGATGTAGATCGTTTTGTCTGTGCTGAAATTCCAAAAAGAGAAACCTATCCTGAATTATGGTACAAAGTCATTAAACACATGTCTCACGGACCTCATTTAAAAGATTTAGCACATTGGGACTAGAAAGATTCCAAATATTGTTTTTAACGAAGTTCTGAAATAAAAGTGAAACTAATGAAATAGCAACAATTCAAAGAAAAAAAATCCAAACACGGGGGTTGGCAAGCGAAGCGAGCAGGGGGTGAAGCCCCCTAGTATTTAATATATGATTTTTATATGAATAGTCCTCTTTATTATTTCTTATTTTAGTTTTCATCATTTTGTTTGGGGCATATTGATGTGGAATTCCCAGAATCCACTATACCTTTATTCTTCTGTAATTTAATTATATTTGCAATTTTCTAGTCATCAGTTACTCCATCCATCTGAAGTGAGTGGTGAAATATGCTCAGTATAGTTTATAAGTAAAGTTTTCTATTTGTCTAAATGAAACTGGTGAAATCTTACCAGGCCTGGAGAATGGCATGACAAAAGTGCACTTACAAAAAATGATACTGTATGTTAAAATGTTATTAGATTTAGGTTGTGTGCAGTGTGATGAGGTTCCTGCTGCGTTTAAGGAGTCTGCAGATATGTTCCCGCCAGATTTGCAGCCATTATTATACTATTCTGAAAATGCATGTGTTGGAATAAAGTGAGGGCAGTACAGGACAGCTCCCAAGTTTGCCATAAAAGAGTGGAATTTGGAAGAAAGGATAAGAGGCAATCTCCTATAGATTGACAATTCTGTAGAGGCTTGGCATAGATCTTTTTAGCAAACAAAGGACTGCCATCACCCACCCAATTCCAAAACAGGTCTCCCATTTTCATGAAGACCAGAATCACATCAAGAACCAAACTCACAGGCACCAGCAGGCAAAATCAAGACAGGGTTGTCTAAATCGAGATACATTCATCTCCATGTTAATAGCAACATATGGACAGGTGCCAGTTTTTGTGACAAATTACACATATACGTTGTATGGTGCAGTCAGCCCTTTTTACAAATATGGTTTTGTGTTATACTGTATCTTCATTTGTGTATGCTGTTCCTCCTTGTGTTATATGTTTTGTTTTTCCCATTTTTTCTACTTTTTCTTATAAAAAAATAATTTCTTTCACATAAATAAAACGGTCTATATATGTAATGGAGGAATTACTACCGATTATCTTAACTTAAATGTTTAAACAATATCGAGCACATTTTTCCAATGTACACCCACTGATGATTATACTGCCTTAACTCAAAACTTCCTTACATGAAAAAATGTCTAAACACACATTACAGCTGTTATTTGAATACCTGTAACTCTTTCCACTGTAATATAAACTTGGTATTATTGCCTTTGTGGTCAAATGGTCGAGAGCGGCAGTCAAATGATTGAGAATTGCTTTGCAAGAATTGTAGTCAAATCATTGAGAATTGCTTGTTGAGAATTTTATTTAAATCATTCAGAATTGTAGTAAAATGATAAACAATTGCTTGTTAAGAATTGCAATCAAACAATCGAGAATTGCTTGTCAAGAATTGTAGTCAAATGATAAAGAATTGTTTGAGAATTGTAATCAAACAATCGAGAATTGCTTGTCAAGAATTGTAGTATAATGATTGAGAACTGCTTGTTGAAAATTGTAGTCAAATCAATGAAAATTGCTTGTCAAGAATTCTAGCCAAATGATAAATAATTGCTTGTTCAGAATTGTAGTCAAGAATTACTTGTTGAGAACTGTAGTCAAATCATTGAGAATTGCTTGTCGAGAATTGTTATAAAATCAAAATGGGCTGTTAAGAAATGCAGTCAAATGATTGAAAATTGCTTGTTGAGAATAACAGTTAAGTATGCAAGAATTTTTTGTTGAAAATTGCAGTCAAATGATCGAGAATTGCTTGTCAAGAATTGTAATCAAATCAATGAGAATTGCTTGTCAAGAGATGTAGTCAAATGATTAAGAATTACTTGTTGAAAATTGTAATCAAATTATTGAGAATTGATTTTCAAGAATTGTAGTAAAATGATTGAGAATTGCTTGTTCATATCTGTAGTCAAATCATTGGGAATTGCTTGTCAAGAACTGTAGTAAAACGATAACGAATTGCCTATTGAGAATTGTAGCCAAATCATCAAGAATTACTTGTCGAGAATTGTAGTAACATAATTATGAATTGCTTGCCGAGAACTGTAGTTAAATCAAAATTGTCTGTCAAGAAATGCAGTCAAGTGATCGAAACTTGTTTGTTGAGATTTGCAGTTAAGTATTCAAGAATTTCTTATCAAGAGTTGCAGTTAAATGATCGAGAATTGACTGTTGAGAATTACAATCAAATGATTGAGAATTGCTTCTCTAGAACTGAAGTAAAATGATCAAAAATTTCCTGTCAAAAAATGCATTCGAGTGATCGGGAATTGCTTATCAAGAATTGCAGTCAAATGATTGTAAATTGCTTGTTAAGAAATGTATGCAAAAGATTTAAAATTTGCCACCGAGAAATGCAGTAAAATGATCATTTGTTTCTGATTGTGTCTAAGTGATGCCAACCAAGGAATAATAGATAGACTGAGATTCAGGAAAGTACTATTTGAGGACAGCAATGTTAAACGTTCTTTTTAACGTGCTTCACTGTTAGTTTTGTGTGAGATTTTAGTTACATTATTTAAAAGTAGTAAAACCTGTAGACACAATTTTAGTCTTTTCTGCAAGTTAGCATGTTTTAGATTTATGTTTCCTGAAATAAGTGCTAGGCCTCTTGTAGGATTCTTGTGGTTTCATCACTTTATGCAGGCAATTATGTTTTATGTTGATATTTTAACACAGGCCTAGTATCTCAAAAATTTCCACAGCACATATTGCACATTTTTGGACATTGCTGTGTGTTTTATTGCTTTTTACATACTTTGTGCCATTTGGTATACTGTACAATTGTATTCTAACTTCATTTTTTATTATAATTCTTCTTTTGATCCTATGATAAATATATGTTGTTCAGTATTTTATCTTGTGACCAAAGTACACCAGAATGATCTGACTGCTTGTAACTCACTAATGGAAAACACGATAGATGAATGGCTTTTCGGGGATTTAAAGAATGTTGCTAAATGAAATCAGAATTGCCCATAATAAAATAATTACATTTTTGCAGACGTGTATACATATTTAGATGTTATTCTTATTTTGCCTGTAAGCTGTGCAAGTTATACACATGACAATAATTACCTTATAAAACTTATAATAAACTTTGCTATCTTTATTTCCCATAAAAACTGATAAAAGATTAAGATTAAATTCCTTTCTTGGCCATCACCACAAACAACACAGGGTAAGAAACATAACAAATGATCATCTTTAGGTGGAATACTCCATTAAGCACATGAAAGGACTGAAGTGCATCTGCCTTTGCTGTCTTCAGATATGCATATTCAATATTTGTATTATTCTACCATGACATTGTTCTGTAAGTTATAAGTCTAAAAATTTTCTGTTGTTCAGTAAGAATCAAATCTCAATTAAAAGAGGTCAATCATCGATTATGAAGTGTGATCAGAACATTCTTTCCTTCTGGCTAATCTAAGCTAGTGTGTGAGACTGGATGCCCAGTGATGGACTGGTGCCCTGTCAGATATTTATCTTTGCTTTGTGCTCTACATTTTGAGGATTAAACTTGAACTCCCTGCCACTCTAACCAAGAAAATGGGGCCAAAAAGTAAAATTAGAAGGGTGGACATTGGGAACAAATATAAAATGGTGACATACAAACCTGTCCTTGATCTATGATGTGTTTGCTAAGTGATCTTGCCAGTGCCCCGGTAAACTGCGCATGTTCATGGATGGTGAATTGTGTCAGAACCATTTACTTATTGGCCAGATGTAAGTATACTGCTGTTCATCAGCTCATTTTTAAGTCCATAATGTTTGGGGGTAGTCTAAACTGTGTGAACATGACCTGACATCACTTCCACAGCTGGTCCCATTGCTGCCAGAAAACGTTCACTGCCCTGCTGTGCTGACGCCTAAACATACTAACAAAGTTTAATGGGCTGTTGTCGTACGCATCATATCTTCACTCATCTTTCTTGTTAGTCCATGTCTTCCCTTCATGTCCTCTGACTTGCCTATTGTAAATTAATAAAGGCCAGTCACAGGTGTCCATAACATTCAATTGTCATTTGGAGCTGTTAATGTCTCTTACATCTGTTCATTCACTATCAAGGGTCACTCCAGAAAGCACTGAGAGTCCAGACGATGGTGAAGTGAAGTGTTTGGAGCCATCTTGCACTCTCCCAGTGTCTAGTATTACTGATTTTTGTACATAAGGCTGTGAGCATGGAGGTGCAGTGGTTAATGTTGTTGCTGCTGTCTCACAGTTCTTGCCCTTGGTTCACATTCCAGCTTGGCCACTGTCTGTATGGAGTTTGCATATTCTCACATGTATTTGTGTACATTTCTTCTCTGAGTACTTGGTTTTCCTCACAACTGACTGAGTGTAAGTGAGTCAGCATGAAACTTGTCCAGGTTATGGCTTCATATCATAACCCAAAAACTGGACAAAGTGCGCTCAGTAATTGGAAAGACAATACAATGATGAGGTAGGTTGATGGTGCTCGGTGATGGCTGCAGAAGCAGAGGGTTTGAATCCCGGCCCAGGTTTTGGCCATTGTCTTTGTATCTGTATGCGTTATGTTACGCTGTTTGGGTGCCATATATCCTGCACAGCTGATGGGATAGGCGCTGCCTCCACAATCCTGAAGTGCACCAGCAGATCACTAAATGAATGAATAATTCATTGGTTTATTCTGAACATGTAAACCATTTAGGCTTAAGTTGCAAAACCTTTTGGGATCTCCATGGGATCTCCATTGTGCACTGATCTGGACCATAGGACATGGCAGTCTGTTTTCAGTAGTGGTGTCATCAGGTCAGATTTGTTCAATGTGAATTTTAACAGCGTAATATAATTACAGGAACACTGTAGCTTGAGCTTTTCAAGTAACAGAGGAAGGTTTTGAGAACATTTTTTCAGATTGATTAGGGTGTTTTATTATAGCCTAAGACAGTTCATGTTAGCACTAAAACATGCATTAATAGGAACATACAGATGTTTCTAAAACACACATCCATGAAGATAAGGCATATTAAGTAATTACTGATTACTTTAGTAATCATTTACTATGCAGTATATTTTAAGAACTTACATATTTATTGAACACAGGCTCAGGTGCGTTTCTGGGTCTGCTCTCCCTGTGTTCTCTGGGTTGCCAGTTTCCATACCTGAACGATGTGCCTGTTCAAATAACTAGCAATGTTAAATTGCCTCTATGCCAAGGAGTGCAGAGGCATAAATGTACCCCACATCCGAAATTCATTCTTGTTTTGCCTCCAGACCCCCGACAACCTCACATACAGTGTAATCAAAAAGTATTCAGACTCCTTCACTTTCTGCGTGCTTTACTGTATTGTAGATTTAATTTTACAAAGATACATTTTTGTTTACTATCAAACTCCACTTATTAACACATAATGACAAAGTGAAAACATGTTGTCAGAACGGTTTGTAAATGTATTAAAAATCAAAACCTGAAATTTGTCATTCACATGAGTATTCAGACTTTAATTTAGCACTTTGTAGAAGCTTCTTTGGTAGCAGTTACAGCTTTATGCCTTTTTGGGGTAAGTCTCTACAACCTTTGCACACCTGGATTTGGGCAGTGTATCCCAATTTTTGTGTCAGATCCTCTCAAGCTCCATTAGATAGGATAGGATAGGAAGTGTCTATAAACTACCATCTTCAGGTCTCTTCACAGATGTTCTATGGAGTTTAAGACTGGCTTTGGCTGGGCAACTCAAGAACAGCCAGAGACTTGTCCAAAAGCCACTCCAACATTGTCTTGGCTATATACTTCATGTCATTGTTGTGCTGAACAATGAAACGTCATCCCAGTCTGAGGTTGCATGCAATTTGGAGCAGGTTTTCTTCTATGACCTCTCTGTATTTGGCTGCATTCGTATATCCCTCTACTCTGACCAGTCTCCCTGTCCCTGCTGCTGAGAAGTACTCTTATAGGATGATGCTGCCAGCACCAATCTTCACGATAGGGATGGTATTAGGCAGGTGATGAGTAGTGCCTAGTCTTTGCCAGACATTGTCCATGATATTCTGCCCATTTTTGTCTCATCAGACCACTGAATCATTTTCCTAATGTTTTAAATGCTTTGGCAAACTCCAAGCAGGTTGTTATATGCCTTTTGCTCAAAAGTGGCATTTGTTTAGCCACTCTAGCTTAAATGCCTCATTGATGGAGTGCTGCTGAGATGGTCCTTCTTCTGACATGTTCTCCTATCTGAGCAGATGACTTCTGAATCTCTGTTAGAGTTAACATTGGGTTATTTGCCCTAAATAAGGCACTTCTTGTTCAATTACTTAGTTTGTTTAGATGATCAACTCTAGGACACACTCCTTGTGGTTCTAAACGTCTTCCATTTCACAATTATTGAGGCCACAGTGCTCCAAGGAATGCTTAAAGCTTTACAATGGCTTTATCCTCTTGTCCTGACCTATGTCTCACTACGATTTTATCGCAGAGGTCTACAGAGGGATGTCAAATCAATTCAGTTTCCCACAACTGGACTCCAATCAACACCTGACAACAATTCTGAGTGCCATACCAAACGGTCTGAATACTTACATGAATGAGAGCATTCACTTTTTGATTCTTAATACATTTACAGAGATTTCCAGAAACATGTCTTCTCTTTGTCATTACAGGTTACTGAGCATAGATTGATGGGCAAAAATGGCATATTTATCCATTTAAAATTAAATCTACAATACAAGAAAGTGTGCACAAAGTCAGGGGGTCTTAATACTTTCTAAATCCACTGTAAAGGTGTAAATGCTTACTGGCACACTGACTGATCTTATATGTTATTGTTTTGTAGAAGGAAAAAAATATAACATCTATGTGCTCCTGCAGTTTAAAAGCTGGACTCTGTCCCAGCAGCCCTGGCCACAAGGCAGTAAGCCCTCCAGAAAGTGACCCCAGTCTGTTCTAAGACACTGTCACACACAGAGCTGGTCAATCCATTAGGCGACATAGGCGGCTCGATGAGCACAGTTTATGTTACTTGGGCAGTGCAGCACATGCACCAGAATCCTTACTGCCTTGCCATGGTATAGACAACAAGGGGTGTGTGCATGGGAGTGGGTCCTCAAAGTCTAATAATATTGAAAGTGTGCTATTGACACTGAGGGGCACAGTTTATGTAATTCAAGCAGCGTGCACTCTGGACCTTATTATACCACCCCCAAAGCCCCCCAAAAAGGCTTTGGACTAAAGGGGTACACCAATCAATTACACAAGCAAAACATGCCAAATCCACACCAAAGGCAGTTACTCTGGGCACAGTACCAACAGACCATCCACACCATTCAGTACAATTAGCTTTTAACAAGCAAAGTTTATATTTATTGGAATGAACAAATATATAGTAGGAAATTGAATTATTAGAACATTTGAAGTTATGTTCACTTTTAACTTTCCAGTGCAAGTGCAAGTGTAGGACTAGAAAGTGCAAAACCATAACCAATAAAAATGTCAGAATGAGAAGTTTTGTCATGGCAGTGATGGAATTTAGACAAACATTTCTGACACCGAGGATGCCAGTATATGGCCCTTTTGAAAGATGACTGAAAAGACCAGTTATGTCTGACCTATAATAAACAGTAATATTAAACTGAAAAACAAATGGATAATTTAAAAGAATAAATACCATAATATTCTTAAGTACATTAAATCCAATTCAGGATTCTGGGGTGCCTAAGCCTATTCCAACAACATTGTGTGCAAGGCATGAAGCAGCCCTGGACTGGACTCATGTCCACATGTGTGTGCGTGTCTTAGGGGATGTGGGAGGGGAAAAATATACAAACATCCAAGAAAAACACGCAGACTCCATATAAAGCATGACAAGGCACAGGATTAGAATCCAGAACACTGGATCCATTAAGCAGAAACAGAAAACAATTAAAAATGTAAAAACACTATTTAGTTTGTTTTTATTTCCTTTTAAAACTTACAACACAAGCACAAACTGAGCGAGCAAACTGAACGTTTGTACTAATAAGCGATTCTGTCAGCTCAGTCTCCTGAGAAGCAGGAAGTCAAATGAAGCTTAAGTGGCAATCTCGACTGGTTTCATTTAACAGATCGGTACGGAGGTCACAGTGCAGGTTCAGTCCCCACGTAGCGAGCTACTCAACCAGGCAGTGCTGCGGCTGGTGGTTTGGAGTGTAAATTACATAAAAAACAAATGTAAATGTAAGCATCACATCCAGCCATGGACGGAGCTGAACTCTCCCTATTAGCAGCTCAAAGAAAACGAGATGTGAATTAACTTGTCAGCCACTAGGTGGCAATACAGATCCTGGAAATAACCCTCAAACATGAGGCACATGGCAGCAAATAACGGTCCTGATAGGACAGGTACAGCCGGAGGGCCCAAGGAAAAAAAAAAAAAACTCCATGCAGCCCTCAAACCCACTCTCTCCTGAGTCTCGAAATGGTCGAATCTATTTCCATTATTTTAGTGCAAAGCCAAAATGAATAAAATCAACATGGAGTATTGAAGAAACACAAATCATTTATTTTATCATAAATATGATAATATTTTTGATATCTGATTCTCTATTAGTGTTCGTATCCCTCTAAGAGTCAATCACAAAAGGTTAAATATTTGCAAATTTAAAACATAAACATGCAGGGTATAGTTTCAGACTATTAAAAGGTCAGTGATTATGAATATATTATTTTTGACCCTTTATAGGGATCTAGCCATCTGTCATGGGGTGAGAAATGACAAAATTCTATTACAATTGAGAATATTTACACTTTAAACTGAAACACACATTTTAATATTTCAAATATTTAATTTAACTACCCCATGAAGTAAATAGTTTCATTTTTTATGAATGCTCCGAATGATGGGGGCTTACACTTAATTTAGAACTTTTTGCATTTATTTACTTTATTTATTTCAATTTTTAAGATATTCTATTAAAGATTTTCTTTACAAATGTTGTATTTATTGTGTTTTATATTGCATAATCCGTTTTTCACAAAATTATAATAAAGGATTTGTGTTTATTAAATTCTTTATGTTGATCTTATTCATTAAGGCTTTGTACTAAAATAATGGTAATAAATTTTACCATGCTGAGAATTTGAGTTGGAGGGCCCCATGGAGTTTTTTTTTTTTTTCTCTCTCTCTCTCTCGGGACCCTATAGGGTGGTCCAGATCTAATTATGCAATTTTCATTACGCTATAACTTATTAAGTTTATTACATAGAAAATCACCCGAAAAATCCCGGACCATTGAGAAGTGTGCAAACTGACGACATGAAGAATCATCTTCGCGCCGGACTGGAATCGTCCCCACATAAATCAAAGTCATCCAGACGATCTGGAACTGCATAATTAGATCTGGACCACCCTGTAGAATCCCCTCTGATTCCAGGTCTAAAGACCACCGAACACTGCACTTTATTGAAATTAGCACTAGAGCTGAAAGCCTGTCCTGGTAAATTTGCAGTACAAGTTAAACAGCTTTAAAGGTGAAACACTTTTCCCACCAGAGGCAATGGTGATAGGAGAGTCATGAGGAGACATAATGCAATACTTCTATTTCCGTAGAGGTTCAACTGCTGATCATAGTCAGGAAAAGTATAGACAGCATCACTGATTTCCAGTTTAGCCTCAACATCACACACCTTCGGCCTGTGAACAATTTTACTTAACTGCTGAACTATAATAGTTTGGAATTCTATCATTCTGCAGTATGGAATCACTAATTATAAACACTTTGTTGTTCTTGGCCACGACAGATGTGCTGCTGAGAGCCGAGTAGGTCTGAATTGGTGACCTGAGAGCCGAGGGACTACATTTTGATATCTTAACTTGGATGTACTTAATTGAATTAACATTACAGATTCTCTTCTAAGTATCACTGTTCTGCTTCTATGTTTTCTTCTGTTTGTTTGTTTTTTTCTGCTTTTTGGTTCCAGACATGTAAATCCACTTCATGATTTATGAAAAATGACACTGATTACATTTACCATTTCTAAAAAGTAATGTCCATCACAAACACTATCACTTTGTGGATTGGAGCCCCACAGGGTGGGGGGCTCTCACTGTGTCATTATAGTGTGTCGATGCTATGCTTCAAGGGAGATTCTCACAGATCTGTTGCTGAAATAAGTATGTAAACAGACATTCTTGGGGGCCCCCAGTTGACTGGCCTCAGGGTACCCATAACCATCAAATCAATTAGGTAATAAATGGATGAACCATCATCTCTAAACCTGTGTAGATGTTTTCCATATGCCTTAGCTTTAGGTCAAGTGCATTTTTAGTGTTGGGCAGCACTTAGATCTATGGACTTGGTTTGTGTTTGACTGGTCTTGTGCTCACTTTACACCTTCTCTCTATGTTCATAGTTGCTTCCTTCTAGCTCTTAATCCAGAGTGACATGCTGCAGACTCCTATCACCTTATAATGAAATGTGTAGGATGGATGGGTGGATATCAACAACTTATTGAACGTAAAAGCACCTTGTGTTTTACAGAGGATGTTGGTTCATTTGTGTTAGAGATTTGTGGCCATAAAGTGAAAATCCTACATGTGTTTACTACAAGAGTGGGTTGCTGAGAAAGGAAACACATATATCTACAGAAAGGGCCTTCTGGTAAAACAAAAAAATGAACTCTCCCAGAACATAATTGAAATGATTTGTAATATATGTTCTTCACATTATCAGCAATTGAAGATCACTTTTTTAAGCCATTTTTGGTTAGTTGAACCTGCACTCGTAAAATAGTACAAGAATCATGTTGCTGTTTACCACCATGTGCTTATTCTTGCTGTACTTTACCATATTTGAATAATTCTCTGCAGATTGAATTGACACTTGACTGTGTCTTCCTTCCTATAATAAGGCTGTAATATTCCATCATCCTTCTTACCTGTAGCAGTGAGCAAATGCCACTGAATTCACTTCACCTTGAGTTCATGTGGAAAGGATGGGAAATTTTGTTTAACCCATGGAAAAGCACTGAAGACAAAGGGGTAAGCAGAAACATAACTAGTTTTGAATGAATTATAATGGTAGAATAGTGTTTTAAATGCCCATGAGGACTAGGGAAGTATCTGCCAACTAACTATGCTGGACTGATTATTGTGGCCAAACATGAGACCAGACCTGTGAGGCAGCAGTGCTAATCACTATGTTACCATGCCTCCCTGAGAACAAAGGGAACAGTGTTATATACTTAGAGGCTGTCCCTGTCACTACCTGATCTGCACTACATAGCCAAGTGCATGACATGCTTAATCCAGCACTTACACACAACATACAACAAATTTATGCAGAACAACAAAGTATTTTCACAATATTCTCTTTATGGCAGCTAATGTCCCATGAGTTGTGTATCTACATGCATAGTTCAAATCGAGTTATGCCATAAAGAGTAATACTGAGTGAAGATTTTTTTTTTATATATACATATGCAGGGTGTGAATACAGCTAGAGTGGCACATGGATAGTCACATCACACATGCGCGAAGCAGATCAGGCAGCGCCGTAAAGTGGAATAAGCGCATAATACGCATGTGTGAATTTTCTGTGTATGCGTGATGCAAATTAGACAGAGAACACTAATTGGGCAGTGACATCCTCAATATGGCCGCTACAGTTCTGTGATGTCATGCTAGCCTCACTAAAACAACATGAGGTGTTGGGGACCATATGCTTGTTTTGGGAATGGCCAAAGTAATATAAAAAGAGATGTCTTTATTATAAATAAAATGCACAAGTGTGGGATAAACCAATATAGCCATAATATTGTACAAATAAACAAAGGGGAAAAAAAGTCACTCTGCACATTCTAGGTCAAATCTGCTTATAAAGTTAAGTGAAGATATATTCATTTGAAAATAAATCAAGCTGAATGGAGAAGAATGTAATACATTATTCATCTACTATGTATGATAAATTAAATGGCAATTTCAATTTGTCACACTTAATATTTTGTTGCAAGATAGGTGAAACATGGCCATAAACAGCAATAAAGCCATAACTGCAAGATTTTAACAGCAGGCATTAAATGATTATCAATAAAGATGTAATCAACTTATGAATAACTATAATGCACTGAAAAGAAAAAAAAAAGAATATTGTCTTGAATATGGGTGGAAAAACCTCTATTGGTCTTTAAGAAATGCAAAATTGTTAAGACAGTTTACCATAATGTGTTTAGTGTTGAGGATGAGCTATCAAATACACACTTTTATATACTGTATATACAGTGCATGCAGTGCCTATAAAAAAAGTATACACCCTCTTTGACATTTTCACATTTTATTGTTCTACAACATTGAATCGATGAATTAATCAATCTGTTTATCATTCACAATGGTTTTTTTCACATTGATCGACATTAATGTCAAAATGAAAATAGATCACTGCAAAGTACTCTAATTGAATTACAAAAATAAAACACAAAATAATTGCTTGCATAACTATTTACCTCCTTCACGTCAGTATTTATTGCAGGCACCTCTGGCAGCCGAGACAGCTGTGAGTCTGTGTGGACAGGTCCCTGTCAGCTTGGCTCCTGTGGACACTGCAAGTTTTCCCTATTCTTCTTTGCAAAACTGCTCAAGCTCTGACATGTTGCATTGGGATGAGTTTTGGACTTTTGACTTGGAAATCTCATGACATTTATGTTGTTGTTTTTAAGCCATTCCTGGCTTTATGCTTAGGGTTGTTATCTTCCTTGAAAACAAATCTTCTAAGGTGCTGGTTTCTTATAGACTGCTTCAGGTGTTCCTCCAGGATTTCCTTGTATTTTGCTGCATTCATTTTTTTTACCTTCCACACAAACCTTCCAGGGCCTGCTGTAGAGAAGAATCCCCACATCATAATGTTGCCACCACCATGCTTCAAGGTGGAGATGGTATAGTGTGTTGTTTAGTCTGATGACCAAAAAATGTCAAACTTATTAGATTATGGATTCTTTTTCCATGTCCCCAATGTGCCTTCTGCCAAATTCTAGCCAAAATGTCAGATGTGTGTTTTTAAAAATGACTTTCTGTTGCTAATCTCCCATAAAGCTGCAACTGATGAAGCACCAGGTCAACAGTTGTTTTCTGCATAGTCGCTCCAGCGTTATCAACTGTAACTTGTAACTCCTTTAGAGTTATAGGTTTCTTGGTGGACACCTTCATAGTCGTACTCTTATACAATCCTCAGTTTTGAAGGATGGCCAGTTCTAGGGAGATTTGCAGCATTTTAGATGGTATTCTTTCTGTTTCCAGTAAGATTTTTTATGATTCATTTAATTGCACTCCAAGGAATATTCAGTGACTTGGATATTTTCATGTCACCATCCCCTGACTTGTGCTTTTCATGGAGTTGCTTGGAGTGATCTTTTGCCTTCATTGTGTAGGTTAGGCTAAAATGTTGACTCAGGAGAAGTTGGACCTTACAGTCACGGGTGAACTTATACTACCTTCAATTAAAATCCCTTGGCTAGAGACAGGTGAAGTAAACTTCTAAAACTGATTGGCTGCCCCAGTGATGGTTTAGGTATGTCATATTAAAAGGGTGAATACTTATGTGATAAATTCATTTGTGTTTTACATTTGTAATTAATAGACCACTTTACAGAGATCTGTTTTCACTTTGACATTTAATAAGTCCTTCAAAACAGCCAAATGAATACCCCTGTGATTCAATGTGCAATCCAACACACAACTTCTCATACATATACACATATATTTCACACACACACACACATATATATATATATATATATATACACAGTATATATTATATATGTGTGTGTGTGTGTGGATGTGTGTGTTTCATGATTTTTTAAGTAAATCATTATATGTTTAAAAATCTGCTAGAGGCATTGATCAGACTTTTAAAATATACCCCGTCTAAATAGTCTGCAGCAAGTAAAATGAAACCATTTTCAATTGACACATACATTTAGTAATTACAAGAGCAAGTAATTTTCTGAGGTTCCTCCGGAAATTTATACAAATGAATTTTAGGATTCAGCATAAAACCAGCACACAACTAATTCATCACAAATGTATTTTTTGTCACTCTATAATATGTTTATAATGTCCAAGACAGTAAATTACAGGGTGTGCCTCACAGGCTGAACATGAAAGAGACACCCCGCTTATCTGAACAGATGGTGGTTTTCTTTGTTGTCCCTGCTTCCTTTATGTGAAATAAAGACAGGATGAAATTAGACTGGAGACAAGAATCAGTATAGTTATAGTACAGTATATGTCAGTAAGAAATTAGATTGCTAACAAAATCTGATAAATTGCTGAGATGTCATTTGCATAATGCAGCAAAACTAAAATTAGATCATGTAATAGGAGTAAAATAAAAATCTCACTGCTTTCATTAATACTACTTTTTAAATATTGTGGTCATAAAATACCATTCTTTTTGAAGGACCAAGGACTCATCAATCTTATCTTCATGGGTATGTTTCTGTGTAGGAATTCAATAGCATCTCATATGGTGTCCACAGTATTGTAACTTTTGATATTAGTTTTATTTGTTTATTTAGTTACCTCTTGGATGCTAGCTCACCCATTTTCTGTATCTGTAATGAGTGTTTCATTTTCTTGAGTTACATTTAAGCTTCTTCCTTGGTTATTTACTTCAGTCTGCTCTCTCCATTTTTTTGTTTTTTTCCCAGTATCACATCTTTACCTAGCAACCCTAATTTGTCCATCTTTCAATTAAAACATTAAACCTTTAAATGACTATAGATGTGCCTAACTTGGAACTTGTTGTGATCTACCTTAGCTGACTAATTTACCCTGCATGTGGTACATAGTATGCACATTTATCTTCCCCAGCACTAGAATGTCTGTTCTTGACTGGACTTCCATTTTTGTTTTAAGTGCATTTAAACCTTTCGACTAAATGTTTGTGTTATTTTTCTCATTGTGCCCACCCACATGGGAGATCTGATTTAGATTGGATTTGTTCTAATTTTCTGCTTTGATTTTCCCACTTTGAGAGGAACAATTAATATTTCTACTTTCCCAATGATGTATCTTTCAGCAAAATGTGCCATAGTCAAATTTTCTTTACTCAGTATTTATTAGTGGGCTATTATTTCCCTTCTTTATGCCTTTAAAGCTTAAATTTCCTCCTGAATACTATAGATGTGCATAGTACTACAGGGTTAATGGGGTCTCTAAACTGACTTTTTATGAAAATTTGTTTAACTTATTTGGTTCCAGCCTTGACCCCTCTATTCCAAAACAGGCACTGATTTGACACAACACTGTAATGAGAAGAGATAGCTAGATGGATGTTGTGGAACAGCAGTGTAACATTTAATGTCAAAGCCAGCCATCACCCACTATTCCTGACTAAGGTACCTTCTGTCACTCTGCATATATGGATTTTCTTCTAGACCCAGTCAACACAACAAAGAAAGGTTATTAAGATCTTAAGTGGTTTGGTCTAAGTGCCTACGGATCCATGACCCTATACTAGAAAGAGTATATTTAGAAAAATGAATGAACTGATGAATAGTGAGTACTTTAAAATAAATATATTAAAGGTAATTTTTTTTTAATAATACTAGTTCAAAATGGCCTGGATGTTACCCAAGAAAGAACAGGTATCTTAGAATTTCAGAAACAGTTGTATTTTTGCCATAAATTAAAATGCTTAACTCTCTACAGCTCATTCTCTCTACCCTATTCAGTATCAGACCACTTAGCCCGCTCACTTAGTAAATAATGGCAAAAATAACCAGAACACCTCAAAAAGTGGGGAAAAATCATGATGATGAAAATCTTCAAATCCAAAATAAATAGCACAGAATTGTTCCTGTGTAACATCTTGTTATATTCCATTAAAAATAATCAAAATCCTGTTTTGTAATTTCTGGATTGACATCAGGATTGAAACAAGCAAACTGATAAAAATGAGCTATCTTCATTAAGGTAGAAGTCCATTTAACAGCACAAATTGGTTGGGAACAAAAAGCCATTACCACAGCCTGCTCTCAGAACTGAACTGTAGAACCACAGCTCAACTTAGAACTTAAAAACATAAGAAATTTCACAGATAAGAGATAAACATTCAGCCCACCAAGTTTTCCTGCTTTGCTAATACCTGACAGGTCCCAATATCTCACCCAGATACTTCTTAAAGGTTGTCAAGGTTTCTGCATCAGCTATATTGTTCATAATTTATTCCAGATTCCCACAACTCTTTGCATAAAGAAGTACTTCCTGGTTTAAGATATAAATGCACTTCCCCTTAATTTCCACTGATGTTCATCATTTAATTAAAAGAATTCTCCTTATATTCCACTGCTATCTGAAAGTACACAGTTTCCTGTTTAGCTGAAAGAATTCTGATGGATCTGCTGTATTGATGGCTTGGAGAATTTTGAAGATCTAGTTTAGGTCTCCATGCAGCCTCCTTTACCGAGACTAAACAGATTTAATTCTGTGAGCCTGTCAGTACAAAATTACCTTAAGACCTGGTTGCTCTCCTCTGCATAGCGTTAAATGCTCCTATGTCTTTTTTTGTGGTGTAGTGGCCAGAACTGCACACAATACTCCAGATGTGGTCTCACAAGTGCATTATATAGCCAGAGTATAATCTCCCTCAATTTATATTCAACAATTTTTATAATACAATTTCACATTTCTGTCCAAAGACATGCAGGTTAGGTGCACTGGTGATTCTAAATTGCCCCTAGTGTGTAATTGACATTATTTTACCCACATGTAGCACTTTGCAATTTTATACATTAAACTGCATTTTCCAAATGTTTTCCCGGTCTTCAAGATTGTCTTTATTCATTTTGTTGCCACTGCCTAAGTATCTGCTATCCCTCAACTTTTAGTATAATCTGTGAATTTCTCAAGTTTACTAACTAGACCAGAATCTATGTCATTGATATGAATTAGAAAAGTAAGGGACCCCCCAAGGGACTTCACTAATGACATTCCTTCAAGTGCAGCACTTTCCTCTTATTTGTACTCTTAGTCTCCTGCTAGCTATCCAACTTATGATCGAGCTTTGTAGGTTACCTCTGATGCCAATAGATTCTAGTCTCAAAATTAACCTTTGAGTTGGGGCCTGCAAAGACAATGACTCCATTAATTCATCTTCCAAATCTTAAATATAGAGTTGTGTGTATGCAAACAATACTGCATACAAGCCAGTAAACAGACATGCAAGCAAGAATTTCACTATATTCTGTACCAATAGAACTTAGCACTAATTTAGACTCATAAATCAACCTACACTCAGTTCTTTGAGACAAAAAAGAATTGCTACACAGACACAGGGAAAACATAAAACTCCAAACAGTGACCAGCCTAAGTTTCAAAGCAAGCTATTAGAGCTATGAGGCAGTAGTTTTAACTGCTGCACCAACATTCTGCTCTCCTACAGGAAACAAATGTATTGTGTGGCCACTCTGCTATAGATATTTATATTTTATGGAGTCCTGTCACTTCATATTTCAATGTGATTACAATTCAGCTGACTATTTTCTATGTTATATAGCACAAAATTAATTTATTTGGATGCTTCAAGACCCCAGCAATATGATATTCAACATAAATGGGCCACACAAATCCAACTGTAGGATAATGAAGGACAAAAATGTTTCAGCAGAAGAAAAGATATTTTCGTACTTTAGCATGCATGCAATTAGTCAGTCCTATAGCATACATGATGCATGCTAAGTCTATAGTCATATATTGCAGAGGCGTCTGGTAATTTCAAAGAATTGCCCAGAGCAGGGGATGTGCCATATGTGTAACATTAAATAACTGAAAGTAAAAAATGAAATGGAAATGATTAATTAATAATTCACAATGAAATGCTTATTTCAGGCCAAGTAGCGGAGGTGTTATTTTGGAAAAGCTATTGCTTCTTCCAGAATTTATTGTTATGGTATAATTACTACTGGCTATTGTCTTCTGACTGACTGTTGTGAGCTGTGCTCATACTGACAACAGCTAAGTTAAATTAATGCAAATGAATTTTTCCATGTTGATGTTCACTTCAATGCATGCTCGTGTACAATGCACTCACTCATACCAAGCTCGCTGTACATGAATACATACATGGAGGTATGATGCAAGATGCAACATTAATAATGTACACCAAGTACTAGTTAGCTAACATGCTGAATGTATATAGTATGTGATTGATACAGAGGTACTAGACATACTTAATTACTGACCCAGTAAAAGTGTCTCATAAAGGAATAGATAACTATACAGTCAGGTGAAATATTAAGTACAGCCCATTAAAATTGTTGGCCTTTTCAACATATCTGAACAAACTAATAGTAAATCTTCATGCAAACAGTACCTGAAGATAAAGATGATATACTTGAATAAAAATACAAGGAAAATGTGCCTTTCAATCATTTATTAAACAAAATTATCAATAGATGTCATGGTCAACTGGGAAAAAGTAAGTACACCCTTGGCCTCAAAGGTTGGCATATAACACTCAGTTTCATGTTTTTGAACCATTCCTTGCTGGATTTGCTAGTTCAGTTCAGATCATTATCATGTTGAAAGATCCAATTCCAGTTCAATTTTGACTGACAGACAGGTGGCCTCACATTCTCCTCAAACACACTTTAATGTGATGCAGAATACATAGCTGACTTAATGACTCTAAGATAGCCAGACCTTGAGGCAGCAAGACCACCTGAAACAATAACATCTGCACCTTCACGCTTCATGTGTTAAAATATCGCAACTCAAAATTTCCACTAGAAGTGGGAAAACCATCAAACCCTGGGAATATAAGTAGCATAGACCATATCTTTATAAAAGAAAGATTTATTTTCAACAAAAATGCCTTGTGACAAAAATAAGCTTCAAAAAGTAAAAGGGCAATCCCACAGCAAACAGATCCAATACAAAATTCAAATGATAATTGAGAAAACAAAGCAAAGGGGTGAAAAGTCCAGAAATCCACAAAAGCACAATGTTAATCAAAAATCTAACAAAACTCACCAATGCCAGCGCTTTTAATGAACCGGAAGAAATTGTGGGTTTTCCTGAGGGCAGTACCTGGATGGTGATGAGCAGGTGGCCCAGCCTTTAGGGGGACCACCCATAAAACACATGGCCCATGGAAAGAGATATATTGACATAAACAAACAATGTAATAAGAAATAATGAATAAAACACACATTACTGAGAAATCTGAACACCAGCCGGGGGGTAGCCCAGGCTGACACATAACAAATGTGCATGGGGTTAATATAGACACACATCATCTTCCAGACAAATTTTTAACATCTCCACTTACATTATTTCCCTATTATGGAAATGGGTGTTTCCAACCGTTTAGCTGTTTTCTATAGCGACTTCCTGTTTTATGCAGCCCACCAACATTTTGTTGCACATAATCACCGCGTCCTCAAGACTTTCTCATTCTGATATATGATTAAGGGAATTTGGCCTTTGTATCAGAAAGTCATGGCTGAGCACTTTAAGTGTTCCCACGTAAAAACATAAAATATGAAGGTGAATATATTTTAGTTAGACTTTACTCATAAACTGTCTATGGGTGCCAATAATTGTGGCATATGTATATTTGAAAAAAATATGCCTTATGATGAGAATTTCTTTTTCCTTTCAATTATTTTGCTTCAGTTAAAAGTTATATTTGTGCTAACATTTTTAATGAAAGATCATGAGGATACACAATTAATACATTTTTTCACAGCCCATTTTGCTTTTATTTACCTAGGATGTCAATATCAATAAAGGACAATGTAAATAGAAAAAAGTATCTTAAGGGTTCCCTGATCCCAAACTATAGCTCAACTTTTACTGAAAACAGACCCCAATATGATTGTCAAATACAACATGTTTCCAGGTTGTAACAGAAGAATATGGAAAAATCTAAAAGGGTAAAATATTTTTTACAGTAACTTGAACTAATATAATTATAACTTCAAGGCAGTTATTTCAGATAAGAAAGAAAAGTCTCGAGGTAAGGTTGTCATACTCACTGAATATGATACCAGAGTGGTTACATGTTACATGACGATCAAAATTTCTCTGTACCATGTACTGGCACAATATTGACCCTACTAGGTTATTTTCTCTTAATACTGCAGCTTTCATACGTCATCCCTAAGCCATGCAGGCTGTAATAGTCAGAGCCCAGAACTGTCCAGGTGTGAGTATTTATCAGTCTATTCTCCAGTGTGCTCACCCATAGGCGTAGCAGAGGAAGATGAAGGTAACTTCAGTAAAAATATTTTATGACAGTTTCAATGGCTGGCACAGTGCTAGCGCTTCTGCCATGGACATTGTGGTTTGTGTCCCGGGTGCTCCAAACATAGTAGGGTCTGCATGTTTCATGGGACTAGGAGGCCCAAGCACTAAAGAGTCCCAAAGCACATAGTCCCAAACTCTTCCAGTAATGCCCACTGTCAAACCCCGGCTAGCAATAAGAGCAAGTGCCCTTATTTCACAAAAAGCTCCATTGATGACACTAGACAAAAAGGAGTTACCAGTAAGGGAAATCCATGGCAAACAATTCCAAAAACAATAAATCCACAGTAAGGTCAAAAACAGGGCAAACACATTGAAAATCCAGAAATTCACACAAAATGCAGAAAAGGCACAAGAATTCACAATGAACCACCAGAAGCTGTTAAAGATTTATAGGGTGGAGGGCAGTTCCTGGAGCTGATCGGCAAGGGGCCCCATCTCTTGGGGGATTACCTACAAAACATAGCAAAAGCAACAGATATACATATTCAAGGCCAAAAATGAAGAATGAAGTACATAATTAACATAAAGAAATATAAAATATTAATTTGAACGTCAGCTTGGGTTTCCACTGAGTGCTCCAGTTTCCTCCTACCGTCCAAACACATTAAGGTTAGGTGAACTGAAATTGTTACGAGCGTCTGTGTTCACCCTGCCATGGGCTGGCACCTTGCTAGGATTCGCTCCAACTGCTCAGCAACCCTGCTCTGGATAAGCAGGTTTCCAAGACAGGTGGATAGATGGACAATTCCTACTGAGTGATTGGTCATTGACGGAATTATAATTCAGGTACTGTCTCTTTCGCCCTGAGATTAACTGTTAAGTGTACGAGCCATCATCCCTGTCCCAAAGAAAAATAAAGTAGACTGTCCTAATGATTACCGCCCAGTAGCACTTACTCCCATAGCCATGAAGTGCTTTGAGATACTGGTGCTAGACATCCCTGACAGTCTGGACCTCCTTCAGTTTGCCTACCGTTGCAACAGGTCCACTGAGGATGCCATCTTCATAACACTTTACACCACCCTGTCTCATCTGGGGAACAAGAACTGTTATGCCAGGCTGCTGTTTGTGGACTACAGCTCTGCATTTAACACCGTCATTCCATCACAGCTCATCGCTAAACTCCTGGATCTGGGGCTTATTTCTTCACTGTGCAACTGGGTACTGGACTTCTTCACTGGCAGACCTCAGCAAGTGTGTATTGGTGGAAAAACCTCCTCCATCATCACCATCAACACTGGCACCCCGCAGGGCAGCATGCAGAGACCCCTGCTTTACTCTCTCTACACCCATGACTGCATAGCTAAGTACAGATCTAACACCATCCTCAAGTTTGCTGACGATACCACTGTAATAGATGAGACGGCCTACAGGGAGGAGGTCAGACTGCTGGCAGAATGGTGCCAGGACAACAGCCTCACCCTCAATGTTAGCAAAACTAAGGAAATGATTGTGGATTTCCGCAAACAGGCAACAAAACACAGCCCCATCTACATCAGAGGTGAGGCTGTGGAGCAGGTCAGCAGCTTTAGGTTCCTTGGAGTCACCCTCACTGATGACCTTAAATGGTCAAGTCACACTGCGGCAGTAGTCAAGAAAGCCCAACAACACCTCTACTTCCTCAGGAGACTGAGTAAAGCCCAGATGTCCCCAACAACCCTGTGCAGATTCTACAGGTATACTGTGGAATCCATCCTGACAGGATGCATCACATCATGGTACAGAAACTGCTCAGTTCAGGACTGCAGAGCTCTGCAGCATGGTGAATACAGCACAGCAGGTCACAGGCACACAGCTCCCTGCGATCCATGACATCCACACTACACGCTGTCTCAGGAAAGTGAACCCAGCCACCCTACACTGTCACTTTTCACCTTCCTCCCAACTGGGAAGCAACTAAAGTCCATTTAGACGCACACCTCCAGGTTCAGGCACAGTTTTTCTACCCAACTGCAATCAGACTCATGAACAATCAGTAACCTTATGTCACCCGCACTGCTACCTGCACATATACTTCTGCCATTGTCTCTATTTATTCCTAGGTTTCTGGTTTTATTTATTTATATCCATTTATTTATTGTGTGTGTGTGTTTTTTTTTTGTTTATGTGCACTGTCTACGGGGGCACATGCAAGCAAGCATTTCTTTGTACATGGTACTTGTACACATGACAATAAAGAATTGAATTGAATTGAACTGAATTGAGCTGGTCCCTAACTTCTTTTCCATAGTTTCAGGACAGGATATTGGTCCCCTGCTGCCTTGAATTGGATAAGCGATTTAGAGAAGAGACGAATGTATGGTTAGGGCAAATAAAATAACAAGCAAAATGAAATTGTCCTCAAACGGTAGAAACATATGCCATTTGTGAAGTGGCTTTGTTTAACACCATGTTTCTGTCCATGTACGTATTTGCATACTTGTTTCCTTTCACTGTCACAGAATACTACTTGATATACTAAACAGAAATGTGTAAATCGCATGACACTACAATCTCAAGAAGTGTCACTTTCTCATTAAAATAAACCGCTCACGCCCGACACGTAGCGGGATTTTACCGCGCAGGTTATATGCTCAGAAATACGAGTCATCACAAAACCAGTAACCGGAGGCACAATGGCAACTCACTAAGAAAAGCGTTCTCCCCGATTGGCCAGGTCGTATCGCCCAAGCGCTCATTCTCGCAGTCATTGGCCGCGTCTGATCAGGAGTTTTATAGGCAGTCATGGTGGTTAAAATTCCCAGGATGGGAAGGGGGCAGAGGCGTTGACCGCGAGTAACCTCGGGCCGACATTTGCTGACGTAATCTCTTCAGCCGCCGTTTGTCAAAAAGTGAACGAGCTGGCCAATGACAAGCGGCGCTGCGGCCTCATCAGGTAAGCGCGTCATAGTTGGCGTGATGTGTTTGGAAGAAGGCACAATACCAGACCGGTTATCCCTGCGCGATAGAGTGTCGTTCAGGGCTAGTGCTGACTTGCAATGAGGGAGGGAAGCGGTTATAATGATTGTCTGTCTTGTGGCCCCTGAGGTTCGGTGTACTTTCTTTTTCTCTTGGTGACTCTGTTCATTCTTTAACCCAGCTCGGCTTTGCCAACCTCAGTGCACCGAGTGCCTCTTCATGTCGTGTAGGTTAGGTTGTCTGCGTTTTCAGATTTAAACCACCAATACAACATGTGCTGTGTCATATCACTGGATTGTCCTTTATTTTTTGGTTTGGCTAACTCTTTGCTGAACATCCCCATTTATAAGAAGCGTGTAAGTGTATACCAACAACAGCGATAGTAAACCTCTCGGTCCAACAACCCAATCAACGTATCCGATTTATATCATTAATTGTTTCCTTTGTGCAGCGTATCAATTGTAGTTTTTCCCATTTGTAATTTACAAGAACAGCACTGCAACATCTTTTTTAATTACCTTGAAATGCCGTCAAACATTTTTAATTACAATGTGCTCACAAAGGTAAGATGCACAGCTGGCCCCATATGTACCAATGGGATTAATTCATTAAGAGTGAAAGTCCACAGCACAGAAAAATGCGATTTAGCACTGCTGTGCGACAATTAACACAGTTCACTGTGAATATATTTATTTATGAGCGGTCCAGAAGTTGAGATTGCATATACTTGCAAAAATGGGCAACAACCATGCAGTGCAATTCCTGGCATTAAGATGTCATCATAGTCTTCATAGACCTGTTAAATGCTGAATCAATTTTGATGCACACTTTTTTTAGCATACGAATACTATGACCCCATTGCCTTTGCTTTGTGGAATCAGTCATGGAAATGTTTGTGGCAGCAGGTTTTCTTTTGATTTGCCTAACTGAACTTATTTTGTATGTCGTTTTCAACATCTATCAATATTGTGTTGGTTCAAAACAAAACTCAACCAAATGGGTCTGTGCCTCTGAATGCTCACAAGTTGGGATTTTACTTCATTAATTAACAACATACTATCAAAGGGTAACAGTGCTGCCCAGAGTGGGGGCACCAATTACATTTCTGAACAGCTTATGAAGTGCAAATGAGCAATCTGTACTAAATGTGGTGGAGATAGGTTCAAAGGTGTGGATTTACATACAAGACAGACACAAGCAGGAAAGCATGGTGTTACCTGGGGTGGGGGCACCGACTACATTTTGGAACGAAACATAGTCTGTGGTGTTTATCAGAACAAATGGGCAACCTGTGCAAAATCTGGTGGAGATGGGGTCAATAATGCATCACACTAAGACACATTCAGCTTTATAGATTGAATAATTAGAGCAGTTAGTTGCATTCTGAGAAAAAGAACAACATTTCTAACTAATTATAGGCATTTGTTGCGTTTTAGATAGATAGATAGATACTTTATTAATCCCAAGGGGAAATTCAAATAATCCAGCAGCAGTATACTGATACAAAAAAAAAAACATTAAATTAAAGAGTAATACAAATGCATGTAAAAACAGACAATAACTTTGAATGATGTTAGCATTTACTCCCCCGGGTGGAATTGAAGAGTCGCATAGTGTGGGGGAGGAACGATCTCCTCAGTCTGTCAGTGGAGCAACACAGTGACAAAAGTCTGTCACTGAAGCTACTCCTCTGCCTGGAGATGACACTGTTAAGTGGATGCAGTGGATTCGTCATGATTGACAAGAGTTTGCTTAGTGCCCGTCGCTCTGCTACAGATGTCAAACTGTCCAGCTCCATGCCTACAATAGAGCCTGCCTTCTTAACAAGTTTGTCCAGGCGTGAGACGTCCTCCTTCTTTATGCTGCCTCCCCAGCACACCACCGCGTAGAAGAGGGCACTCGCCACAACCGTCTGGTAGAACATCTGCAGCATCTTATTGCAGATGTTGAAGGATGCCAACCTTCTAAGAAAGTATAGTCGGCTCTTACCTTTCTTACACAGAGCATCAGTATTGGCAGTTTTGTAGCAGTGGGTACACTTAAGCACCCATTAAGCACAAGTGAATAATGAAACATGAAAATAAAAAATGCAAGTGAAAAAGAAAAAATGAACTAGCTGCTTGTTAAGGGTTAAAATACTTTTTTAATTTCAAATTACTGTATATCCAATACTTTATTTATTACAATGGATTGGGAGCAGAATTGGGACAGCTAGTTAAACATGATGTTTTGTGTAAGGGGAAAAAAACACAATTTAAATAACGGGAGGAAGAAAAAAAAGGATGATGTTCTACTGGAAACCCATTTTTGATCATTTCAACCACATTTAATAATTTTATGCAGACAAAATTGTCTTCTTAAAATGTTTACTCAACTATAAATAAAAATATTGTTTATTGTACAGTAACAATCAATTTTAAAGTAAATATGTGCAAGAGAATGAGGTGGGGGTTTATAATATGTTTCAACAACGTCTTTTGGACTTTTCTCAGGTGTGCTAGTTTACATCTTATCTCAAGAGATGTGCTTGTTAGCCCAGTGGGAAATGTGTGCATGTGTGGGAGCAAGCCGAGTGATAAGCACAATGCTCAATGGACCCCAACTGCAGTCCCGACTGTGTCATTGTCTGTCTTTAGTATACATTCTTCTTGTGCCTGCATGAGTTAACTCGGGGCAGTTTGGATGTCCACGATGTGTTCATGTTAGGTTAGGTGAGTCAGTTGTTCATCTTCTGACCTGCTTAGTCCTGAATAGGGGCACTGGAACCAATCTCAGCTAGCACAGAGCACAAGGCAGGAACAGACCCTAGACAAGGCATCAGACCATCGCAAGGCTAACACACACAAACATAAACCCCATCCCATACTGCTAGGTCAGGTAGTGACTCAAAAGTGTCCTGACTGTGTGTATGGTGGGGGCCTTTGTGGTCCTTGATTTGTCTCTGCTTCACATCATTTCCTTTGGGTGACCCTGATAAACCAGATTCAAAAAATGGGTGAAGGTTATATTAATTATATTAATATTAGATTAATACAAGTATGGAATAAAGATGGCCTTAAATCAGAGTTTAGATCTTTAAAAGAGTTTTTGGACAACACATTTTTTCATTGTTAATTCATTTATTAGAATTTAGAAAAAAGTGGGTAAAAAGCTGAGATTTTATTTATTTTCCTTTGAGATTATTATAGTTAAGTTTCTCTTTACAAAATCATCTATACATTCATTTTATGTCCTTTTTATTCAGTGAAGTGAGTGGCTCTGAGGCTAGGGATCTGCAGTGACTATCGGAAGGTTGTTGGTTTGAATCCCCTAAACGCCATAAGTGACTCCACTCCTTTGGGCCCTTGAGCAAGGCACTTAACCTGTAATTGCTTCATCCTGGGCATGACGTTAATCTGGATCCAGCCCTGCAAGCAGGTGCGTTGGTGACAGCATTGGTACTCCAGCCACTGTTAGAAAGCCTCACACTGTTCCAGTGTGGTGCCAAGATGTCACCCACTGCACTCGAGTCCCAATCCAGGTGGTGTGGTGGGTGCGGCACCGTGCTATCAGTGAATGCTCCCAACCAGTCTATCGTGTTTAGTGCATGGTCATAATGGAACCCCCAAGGTCACAAGGTATTACTTACCCGAGGATGGAGTGCCATTCCATTACTGAGCACTCTCGCACAAACACTTATTTTAACATGGCAAATATAGGAACACAGATTAGTCTAACATTCATTTATTTGAAATGATGAAGAAAAACCAGAGTACTTGGAGACTGCCTGGGTCTCGTCTCAAACTCAGGATTTGGAGGTCTGAGGCAACAGCACTAACCACTGTGTCACTACATGGTGATGCTTTATATACTGTAACTAGCTACATGGCCTTTTCTTGAAACATACATAAAATTTTCTTCCTTTCTTTGCTTTTTCCATATTAATGTCTTAATGGTTTATCAATAGCTTATTAAAACTGAGGTGAATCAATTATCAACAACAGCACATTTTATTATTCTCACAAAACAAAAAATTACAATGTACAGTCTGCAATAGTAATTTCCCCAAAAATATGCCCGCAGAGTAAACATTTTAAGGCAGTTTGTTGCTGATGTTCTAAAGTACACACCAAGAAAGAACTCAACAACAAATTGTAAAGCAATTAAATAAAGAATAGTTTATTTAAAATGCTTATCATTAATTCACATCCTTAGTGCACAAATTCAAACACAGTGTTCTATGACTACATCAACTAAATTACTAATCTTTTTACACATTTATCAAAATTATGAAAATTGCCTTTGGAGTCAAGAAACTGTGCAGCCAAATCTAGGGCACCTAATTATTATATGGTTTGCTACACTTAGTAAGTGCTAAGGTTAGATCTCAGCTCTGGAAAAGCCACTGCCTTTAATTATTAAGGCAGCCCATAAAGCACCAATTTGCTTTATAAAGTCAGTTAGAAATTCCAACGTTTACATATATTTAAAAAGAAATTGGTCCATATAAACTAAATTTCACGAATTCTTCTTTAGGTTGGCACATACTGTTCAAACACATTGCCCAAAAAGATCCTTGTTAGTGAAAAAACACTTTTTACCTCAAGCAGCAGATATCCTGCCATCCATTCAAGTTGCCAATAATTACTATGTGAAACTGCCATTCAGGTTCATAGAAAATAAAGGCAACCCTGGAAATGGATCTAAAGTAGTAAGGCATTAGGCACAATTTTCTGATTGTGTCTTGCTAAATAAATAAAAAGGAGTAGAATTTCTCTAGAATACCAATGGCATGTATTGAGGGTCTCATATAGCCAAAGAGACATTCCCCTCAGTTTCACCAGTGTGAAATTAGTTTTTTCCTTCCAGCCATTTTCAGCAAAACAATATAACTGCATATGAGCAAAGCTTAATTAATTCCTCATTCTGCTTCCTCTGAATGCATTGACAGGCATTCACTGTTGAGGTCCACCTTTCTAAGGACTCTCTGACCTTTCCCTCTGCAGCTGCTGTCACTAGAGACATTTTGGAACTGGTGGAGAGTTGTTGCACCTTTTCAGTGAGAGGTAACAGAATCAGTTGACAATGGACTTCTTATATGTTCTTATATAACAAAGTCCATCAAAGAAATGCAGCTTCTATGCAAGTACTGACTAAAACCCCTCAAACAAGCAGTATTACAACAGCTAGATGCCTCTGATTTTATTTTGGTGCTTGTTCAAGGCCCTTGGATGAAATTAATACCGCCACTCATTCTTGCCGTCATATAAAATCTACCACTGTGTACCGTCCTACCTTAAAAACCCTGGTATTTAATTTATTTCTCTTCTAATGAAATTCACAAGTATTTTAGAAGGCAGTGACCATCTTAAATATAATCTACAAATCCTTTTTAAGTAGGATAACATTTGCTCGGGGTTGAAAACTTCTAAAAGCTGTAAATGTTTTGGATAATTTTAATTCTGTTTCATGTCCTGCTACTTTATCAGTGGCGTATGTCAAAGTAGCAATATTCAGTACCAATCAGAGTATCATCTTGGTCTATAACAGCAAAGGCAGTTCTGTGCTCTGCACAGAGTCTTGACAAATGTTGTACTGAATTTAAGTTATATTTTAGGCCTGACACACAGTGGTTTATTTGCACATTAGTTTAAAATCATTTGTCAGATTATGTTTTTTTTTTTTAAATGCAGGCAGCTTTTTAGGACTACTTCATTTTAAATCCACTGGCCCAAAAATGTTAACCGAATAGTAAGGTAGGTAGCTATCCTATCTTGTGAAGTCGCATAAAGTAGAGAGATTTTATTTTTTCCTTAAAGGTTTGTTTGCTAAAAAAGCAAAAATGCTTTTTGGGTGAGGCTGATACTAGTGGAGTAATGAGTGCTGGGATTTATTTAATTCTATTACCCATTTATTTAAAGGTTAACTTCACAAGGAGTATGACAACTTTTTTTTTTTTTGCTACACCACAGAGCCACCTTGTTCCGAAAGCAACCTTATTATCACATTTTTGTGGGTTATGAGGTACTTGTTTCTCTCAGCCACTCCTGCTTCCATCCCCTGTACGCTGCACACGGGATTGCACTACTTCCTTTGGCACTTTCTTGGGATCGTTAGCAAGGCCCAGGAAACACATGAAATCAATAAAGCAAGTTGTTAGGTTCACTTTCCAGCCAAATTCACTTGCTGAATAGTCGTATGGGAACGTGTGATGGTAGTTGTGGAATCCTTCTCCTGCAATGAAGCAAACAGTTGTGTTATCTTTCCTTGATCAGCTAGAGTATCACGCTTGGTTAAACATTTTCTTGTTCAAATATTTTTCTTCAGATAATGGCCTGAAAAGTGGCTGTGGCAAAATAGCAATACAAGAAACAGATTATTTGAAAGCCTCTATTTAGTCAGGGGCATGCTGTGTGATATTTGCTGTGTAAATTCTATTTAACAATGAGATCTATTGCAATCCATTCTTTTCCAAGAGAGTGAGAGTGACAGAAAGAGAGAGACAGAGACCCCCATGACCTCAGACTTGGAAGTGTTGATCCTCATCTCAGCTGCTTCACACTTGGCAGTGAATCACTTGAGTGTGTTCTGAAGGTCACAGTCAGATGAGGCACACAAGACAACATCATCTGCATAAAGCAATGATTCTACCCCTATCATCCTCAACTGGACACCCTCACACACCCTAAAATCATCTCTATGAAAACCTCAAATGGGAGTACATTGCTCTATGAAAACCTCAAATGGGAGTACATTGCAAGTACAAGCAGCAGAAATTAGGTTTCTTCACAGCTTGGCAGGTCTAACAATCTGTGACACATAGAGAAGCTCAGCAACTTTGGTGAGGCTCAGAATAGATTCGCTGGCAGACCCAGGACGTGCTGGGGAAATTATATCTCTCAGCTGGATTGGGAATGCCTGGGAATTCCCAGGAAGAGATGGAATCTATAGTTGGGCACAGGAAAGTCTGGGCTGACCAGCTTGGCCTGCTACCAATGTGACCCTCAACAGGATTAAAATGAGTTGAGATGTTTTGCAAGGATGAGAAAAGGGGACAGGGGGATGAAAACTGGGGATGACAGCCGCACTGTTCATATGTATCTCCCTAAGACATAGTCTTAGTAAGTATATTACATTTTCCTTTCCATTTTTAAATCCACTCATCTTTGATCGGGATAGGGAGACCCTAAAGCCAAAGACAACATAAATAAACCAAAACTGGAATTCATGCTAGGTGGAGTGCACATAACATGGCTCCAAAAATCTTTACCAAGTTTGTTTCGACTAGAAGGAGATTGGAGCCCCCAGATGCAAATATGGGGACATTGTAGTGGTTAGTACTGCTCACCCACATCCCCACATTTGCAAATTCCGTCCCCAATGGCCATGTGGATTTTTTTCAGGATTCATATTGTTTAATCCCACATTCCAAAGACATACATGTTATTTTACCTGTTATCACTAAAGGTACTGTATGCGTATGTGCAAGGATGTGTCCAGGATTTAATTCCCCTTTGCATCTAATTCTGCAGGAAGAGGTTCTAGCAACCACTAGTCCTATAATGGACCCAAAACCTAAGATTTAATGAATCTAAAAATATTTCTAATTAACATACATAATTTTATTAATATACATTACATATGTTTTAAATCCAGTAATAAAAATAATTATTGTGACCCTGTACTTAAAGTGTACATTTGTGTACCTCACACAAAGGATTTAAAACACCAGTTGATTTTTAGTGTAAAAGGCAAATCTATTGTTATACATCCTTGGCATGAATGAACGATCCATTTTACTAACACCATTCAACTCCATCCTGATCCATTATGCAACCAAACTAGATACCATCAGTTAGAAATGTTCGTAACTAAGTGTTTTTTTTATGTATAATACAGTAGAACTGATAGTGAGGACAAAATGAAAACTATAAGTATGATGTTCACCTTGTTTGCATAATCACATATTCAAGGAATGCTTATCAAAAAGTAATCTAGGCCTTTAAATGTATTGTTATGTAAGACATTATTTTTTAGCATAGCTTATCAAACTGCAAATCAAGCCAGAATTATACTGTAGTATATAATACAGTCACAAAAACTACTTACCAATGGCACTAAAGGTGACAAATCTGTTCTCCCTTGGGCTGATATTTTTATCATAAGGTCTATTTCCCCACATGTGTGCAGCACTGTTCACCAGCCAAGTGGCATTGAGCAC
Organism: Polypterus bichir lapradei; assembly: GCA_026402145.1. Taxonomy (NCBI): domain Eukaryota; kingdom Metazoa; phylum Chordata; class Cladistia; order Polypteriformes; family Polypteridae; genus Polypterus; species Polypterus bichir. The sequence goes on along the minus strand of JANRMT010062813.1, from coordinate 36,164,282 downwards.
CAGTGTGTACCTCAGAAGCCCAGGAACAAAGTAAGAAATCCAGAGAGACTCTCCCCAGAAGTACCAAGGAACAACAGTTGGGATTGTGAAACACATTAGAATAACAGACAGCTTGTAATATCTGAAAGAAAATATGAATAAAGGCCAACTTATGAAGCATACTCACAGTCAGACTAGCTCAAACTCTTTATCTTTTCTACATTGTTTTGAATTCACACAACATTTCAGGATCATTTTGCAGACTAACCCAGTACCCAATGGTTACAAAATAGGAAACAGCACTTAATAGGGTGCCAGCACACCCAAAAACAAGGATATACAAATTTGGGAGGTACTGTATTAATAACTGTTTTGATTTTAGGATAAATCTGAAATATAAACAGCTGTTCAGTGGCAAGAAAATCAGTGTAAGTAAAGGGTGATGTGTGAGTAAGAAACTATTAAACACAGCAAACAAACAATTTATTAGTCATTAATTGATCAGTACCATTAGCACTGTGTGAAACTGCCATGTTTGGTGTCTTTTTTTACCCATTCAAGACAAGGAAATACTTTTTGTTGGACACTGTCCTTTGGAAAATCAACCCCAGGCAATTCTGCCGCAAAATGTCACATAATGGACAGCATATCCTTAATGTATTTTTATAACAAGAAGCAGAGGCTTCTGACTATCTTATATTATTCAATTCTCACAGACTCAACCTGTTCCAGTAGTGTTCAAATGAAGAATGTTGGCTGGATGGTACCGTTATCTGTGTTGCTTTCACGTGCAGTTCCAGTAATGGGATTCATCCAACAGATGACCCCATGTTAGTTCAAGCTGGTCGACTGTGACACAAATCCAGATGCAACTGGTAATAGTGAAGCGGTCAATGGCAGATATTGTAATAGTAACTGTGAATAAAGTCCTGCTTGTGTGGTCCATTGGCCCACAGACCAAGGCATTACATCGTTGTACATACCATGATCTAGTTCTTCCAAGTTGCCTACTTTTTATGTTGAAATGTCATGATGTCTTATTTTACATCCCTTTAGAAGTAAGTGAGACATTAATGGATATGCCAATCTGGTAATTTGCTTGTCTGGCCATGTGAATGCTCCATTGCTATTGTTAATGTAAAAACTTGACTTATGGAAGCAACAAATTTTTAGCTTTCAGATATTATAGGTGTTGAATACTCTTCAGATGACATTATCATCTGATAAATGCTGATTATCTAATAGTCAAACCATGCTGTGGTTATGAAAATGTTAATATAATGGCATTTGGTTTCTGGTGCATTAAGGTATTGTGGCAGGTAATATACCCACTTCCTGGTTCCGGGTTTTCTGTGTGCTATTTGCATGTTCTCTCTACACTTCTGTGACATTCCTACTAAAATCTACACTGTTACTCTCTCAGGGTTGCTGCTGATAATAAATTAGCTGAGTGTGGGTAAATCTGTATGCCTCCTGTGATGCCAGCTGTTAGGGTCAAAATAGGGTACTGGTTATCTGAAAGGGATTAAGCAGCTATGGAAAACAAAAATGTGCACTCATAATCAGGTCTGTAAATGATGATCTTTAAATAAAAAGAGTTGTTGATTCCTTAATTATTACAAAAAACATATTGAAAGAAAAACAGTTTAAATTGTGGCGTTAACTGCAAAAGTGCCCCAGACATGTAGTTTCAAAGAATATGCTTTGTGAGAATACAAATTATAACAGCATTAGTAATTGCACAGAAAAACTGTCATAAATGTTAGCACCACATTGTGCTCTTAAGGTCACAAACTCTCTGAATTACACATATACACTTCGTACGAATTAGGACATCAAACCTACCTTCTTTGAAACATGACAACCTCATCTGCTTTCAAGTCACTGAGCTCCAACTTGCTGCCCTTCTCAATCACATCAGGGTGCTTGCGTACCAGCAGCCATCCAATGTGAGAAAAGAAAAATCCTCGGGAGGCATTGTGAGGGTCAGCATCGGTCTCAGAATACTTATGATGAGCCCTGTGGTCTCTTGCCCACTCATAAATATCATTCTAAAGGAACAATTTAATATTAATTTAGACAAAGAAATGTCAGGCAACTTATTTCTCTGAAGAATAACTAGCAGTTAATTAAAAATAACAGAAATGTATGCAATGAAAATATGACACCTTCATTTACTACATAATTATGTAACAAAGGTAAGAATTATTGTAAAAATAATATAGAACCAGAGGTTAAAAACAAGGTTTGTGTCTGCTAATTTCTTAGTATTTCCTGTATAAATATTATCATTTTTTTAAGCAGTACAGAGACATTGATGCAACACCTAAATGATATCATATGGTCAGACTATAATTAAAATGGTTCTGGTTATCTCCAGGGATTGTGCTTTCTACATGACATCTAATGAGAGTCCCCATAGAAACAAAGTAATGTGGTTGCTTTGGAGCACTTAGTAAGTCAATGTCAGCTCAGCAAACTTATCAGACATAACAAGTAGTTGGTGCCTGCCTTTTTGAGTTTACTTCAGCTTATTTGAACAGCAATCATTTTCTAACTGAAGACTGAGGGTAAACATGTGATAGGACCATATTTCCCATCGTTATGAATTAAAAGAAAATCAATATACTTATGAATTAAAAAGGACTTAATATACTTAAAAGAAATTTTAAGAATCTTACCTGGAAAGCCATTGAATTAGCAATGGCCAGAAAGACTCGTAGTGGAAATGTGGCTTTATAGGACCTGTGGCTCCACAATCTGTGAGCACCTGCCGTCACACCTAAAGCACTTATCCAATAGCACAGAAATCCTGTAAAAACAAGTTAGGAAGTTTCTTTGTTATAACAACAGCATTTGTCATTTTGATTAGTTTAATGCAGATTAATTAGGTATTACGTAACATCCCAAAATAATTTTATATATGTATTCCTGAACATAACATTATGGAACATGAATAATCCAATTCAGTTTTCAGGTTGGCTGAAGTCTAAATCCAAATCACGGAGGGAGTGCCAGTCCATAACTGAGCCCACTTGCAGCCAATTTAGCATCATCCATGAAGCAGCAGCTCTAACCGCTGTGCCACACTATACCTAAAATAAGTGTGTGTGTGTGTCCAATCGCACAAAAATATATTAAAGCTTTTCATACTAGATAGGAAAGCATTGCAGATTTCTGGTATACACTCTTCCAGCTATTTATTAATACTAAAAGCTGTCATATTCACAAGTATACTTAATATTATTGTGTATACATGAATTACAGCACTGAGGCATTGTGCATAATAATTGCTTAGAGACAGGACATGTGCTGCAGTGTATATTGTGAAACAGTATCAGTCACTGCTTACTTTACCATCACTTCTGAAAAAGCCAGTATACAGTTAATGGGAGAATAAAAATGTAAACAAATAGTTCAGGATTTCAATTTTTTTTTATTTTATGTTTATAAACAACACAATGCTGCTTTCAACCCTTTTTTGTGGGTGACATATTAAAAAAGTGTTTTTGTTCATAGTTGCTATGTTCAACTGCAGTGAGTTTACTATTTAGGTTATTATCCATTCATTTTAATAGAATGTGTTGCAACTGCAGGATCTTTTATCATTAAATACTTTTCAATTTGCATGCAAGATAAGCTTCAAAAAAGATTACACAATATTGAGGGAAAGGATTGCAACTATTTATCAACCCATGTTCTTAACTTGCATGTTCATTGCAGGGAGCCAAAGTCTGTGCTTACACCACTGAACACAAATCCTCTGTACAGTCCATTCAAGCACACATTTACACATCACGTACAGAGCCATGTTGGACTCACATACTTTAACCTAACGTTTACTTCTTAGGGCTTATAGTCAATCAGAATACCCAAACAACATTCACAGACATGAGGAGAATGTGGAAGTCTACATTGTGGCCAATTCCAGGTCCCAGGAACTGAAAGGCAGCAAGCAGTGTCAACCTCTGTGCCACCATGTCACCCAGAATTACATTAAGTAAATAACTTAAAACACTACACGGCAGTTAAAAATAAACTTAAGATTGTCTTAAAAATTACGCAATCCATCTTGAATTCAATGTGTTACATGACAAAAAGGTCTATTGAAGAATTTAAAAAAAAAACAAAAAAAAAATTGCAGTTTAGGCCAAAGTAATTTCTAAAAGAAAATGCAGAAAAGATACGTTTTTTAAAACATGTTATGCATATGACGTATATTAATAAAGACTACCCTAATGTTATTAGTAGTAGTCTCCACATGATTCATTCAAGTTTCTTAAACTACAGGAGAGCCACAATACCCTAAACATTTTACAAAATTCTGATGTTATTAATCATTTCCATATACTTCAGTTTTATTGGTTATGATCATGGTATCACAATTAGGTTAGCATATTTATTTGGACTTTTAGATCTACACAAGTGTTTGAAGTGGATCAGAGACTTACCAGCACATCTTCCAATATTTACCTAGAGTACTACCACCTGTTCATAGCACACCAGTGAGTAATTAAACTTATTGCAATTTAAAATTTTTGCAATGCTGCATAATCACTTCCAGTGGATATACATGAAAAAGTATCAATCACATATTTATTTTCTAACCTCATTTTTTCATTATAGTTGATGGCCAAAAACCAAACTTGGATAGTTTCTAACTAGGTGCATGCACCCTGTTACATAAAGTCACTGACTGAGGTCTATCTAATTCAAAGAAGCTGCTCACCTCTATGGGATGTGTGGGGATTTTATTACAATTCATATTATAGTTCATAGTGGCCAGTTCATCTAACAGCAGGTCATTGAACTGTAGATTCCCTAAAGAATGGAGCCCATCTATATATGTTCTAGGAAGCGTCTTCGGTGTGAAATTCTCTTGCAAATCTCACATACTGGCACCTTATACACCGCATACATTTTCTTAGATCATTTAGGACAAGTGGGTTTTTTTTTATGCTTTTCTTATGGACACATAATGTGACACTGTTAAATGTTATTGAAATACACACTTTCAATTGGCAAAATGGCACCGTTCGCACAAGACATGATGCAGTAAATCGCAGTGCAAGGCTGGGTAAGTTTGAGAAACATTTTTAAGTTAGTTTACAGTCATAACTAAATGAATAGTAAGTAGCATTCGACTGCATGTATTAAACAAACAGACGATCCAGGTGTACTTTTCAAACATTTATAGTAAGTCTTGCCATGTTTCTGCTTACGATCGGAAGCAAACGTAGCAGGCGTTTTTACAACATTAAAATGACGATTTATTTTAAATGGGTCAAATAAGTCTTTTTTTTCTTTTTGAAACATACAAGTCATATGTGACTATTGTACGTAATTCATTCTACTCCATTAAAATGCTTAGTAACATATCTCCGACCTTGTATGTTTTTTTTTTTTCTATTATTGTTCCACATAATCTTCTGCTAAAGCTACGCAGTCCATTTTAGGGTTAAAAACCCAACCAGCATCCATGTTCATGAAACACTTTCTACCTTCCATTTGCAGCAAGAAAAACACCTCAATACGTTAATGCACCTTCGATCCCCTCAGACGAAATCCAAAACGGGCTGTCAAATTGGATTTCAAAGGATGTAGAATATTAATATGATCGCGTCCGTTACGATTCGGTCCGAAATGAGGTATGTCATTAAAACGGCGCTACTGCTTGCTACTAGGCATTTATTTAATTGAAAATTATCAATATTTAGATTAAAATAACGCTTTAATTCCAGAATGCCAAAAAACTGATTACGCGCATTTAGGGAAATTATAAAAATATAGAGGGAAAATGTAACTAACAATCTAACGGACAGTTACACACATACAAAACCCCACTATGACCAATATGAAATTATTTACGTATTTAATTTTTCCATATCTAGCCAAACGTTTGCTGTTTTATTTAATATCTTTAATATCTAGCCTTTTTTATTATTAGTTTAGTTTTTTATATGGAGCCACATTTTTTGCCTTGCCGTTCTTGATGTGGCCATTTTTCCATTTGACATTTCAATACGAAATAATTGGATGTATTTACCCCACGCCAAGGTCGCTGCAGATGCAGAAAACAGAAGGGTGAGTCCATACAGTGATCCCAAGTGCAGCAGAGACATCAATATTACATTTCTCCAAACTATTCTCCTCGCAGGTTTTGGCCCCTCTTTTTCTCTATAGGTATCATCAAATACGTCTTCCACAGTGGAAGTCACTGCCGTTATCACGCCATTTCCATTAACCGCAGAGTTTTTCGTCTCCCGGTGTGATGCCTGAATGTCGTTCATTTTTGAAAGGATGTTCTCGGGGATGCAGCCTGCAAAATACAACGTAACACACGCAAAAGGAAATATTACAACTACCTCTTTTACAAATGATGTAATTTACCTATAGTAAATAATAAATTTTAAATCCTACACCTGCTGCAGTTCTGTAACTCTGCACCGCGTGAAGTGTGTGTCCACGGATTAAATGAACGTCGGACCTACCTTTAGGCAGATTAGTGCGGGTGCGCAGTTACAGGAGAGACGCAGTGACACGCAGCAATGCCGGTATCGTCCAAAAGCTTCACAAGTGCGCACTGAATCCGATGATGTACCGTAGCTCGTTGCTTGTGAGGGAGGTTTGAGTAGGGAGGTTTTAAAGTCTGCAATTGGTTTCAGTGATTTTGGTGCCACCTATTCCGCCGTGTCTCATTGGTTACTAACTGTCTGATGTTCATGTTTATTATATATTACGTTCCTAAATGGAACGTTAGCTCGTTTCATGACAAAAGTCATTATCGGGTACAATTTCATGTGATAAACTTTGAATTTTTTTTATTCTTACGATCAAACCATTGCTCTTCATCGTGTCAATATATAATATAACCTTGTGCTTCTGAAGTCAATAACCGACAGTAACCCTTTCGAGAGAAGTGGGTCATTTATAGTCTCGCCATCTAGTTTGCATTTTAAGATCGCGATACCTGCCTTCGCTGTAAGAGGCCATTAAAGATGTGTATGAAATCGCATTTACCACCGCTCCTATTATTATTCACCATGCTACATATTGAAACCTAAAGTGTAAAGTTGTTAACGCTTGATCAACAATTTTACTAAAATAAAAACACAAATGTGCCATCAGTACAATTAAATGGACATTCCGCCGAGGGTTTTTATGGAGCCATCAACTAATTTTGAAATCAGATTAATTTAGTTTTAGTTAATGAAATTATTGCTCACAACCCAAAATAGTGTATTATGTGTGCATGTTAAACGTTCGCCTAATGTCTGCATGGGTTCTCTCCTAGATGTCCTGAGTTTTGCCACAGTCAAACATACTGCCATGCTTATTGCCAACTCTTAAATAGCCCAGTGTGAGTAAGTGTTATACTGACACCTCATCCGACGCTTTCTGCTCATAGCTGCTGTGAATTGCTTTAATCCACAATGAAGCTGTGCTAGAAAATGTACAGTAGGTTTCGAAATGGACCGATGGACAATATTCTACAGTAACGATCAAAAGTTTGGAATCACTCAGAAAATGTTGTATTATTAATACAAATTAACATACATGGATACGTTTTACATCAAAGTATCAATAAATTGATATAAAATTGCAATCAAGACATGATTCATTAAGGATGAGCTGAGGGGGGTTTACCATTACAGCACTAGAGTAGCAGAATTTTGCATGGGGCTATTACTACTTGAAATGACTGATGTATAACTTATTATACACATACTTAACAAATAAGAAGCCAAATTTTCAGCAGCCATTACTCTAGTGCCCTAACAGTAACCCCCCTCCCCATCTCATCCATAAATTAATTATGTTTAGGTGCTAATTGGTAATAAAGGAAACCATTGTAATTGTTTTAGCACAGTTGAAACTTGATATTCTCTTTAATAAAGCAAGTTAATAGTCTTTCCTTGGGCTGCAAGGTACCAAAAAACCTGGCATGCCTAAAGTTCAATTCTGGGTACAAAAATGGCCAAAAGGAAACAGCTTTCTCAAAAACATGATGGTCCATTGTTGTCTTGTAAAATTAATTCCACGTGACGGAATTTCAAAAAACTGAAGATTGTATACAAGGTGTCAGCTACTGTTGTCAGAGAAAAAGACAATCTGAATGTAACCAGGAAAGTAAAAAGCAGAAAGACCAGATGAACAACTGCATAAAAGGATACAGACATCAGAGACTGTATGGGAAACGAACACATTGCAGGTCCTCAGTGGGCTGCTTTCTTAAACAGAATACACCAGTGTCATCTGTAATCAATTACAAAGGTTTCTCTAATAATTGATTAGTATTTAAACATAATCAATTAAAGATGAGCTAAGAGAGTTTACCAGGGAGGGAATGACTGCTGAAAATGGATCTTTGCAGTTGTATGCGAATAATAAATCATAAGTCAGTCAATGCAAACAGTAATGGCCAACATTGCTGTTATTGCTGTAATATTGCAACATTATTAATGTCTTTTCTATATTTCTAAATCAATTTCATTTATAAAGTATTGATTTTTTTTAATCAAAAACATAACATTTCTTTTTGATTCCAAACTTTTGAATGCTAGTTTAGAAATGTTAGTATTTTATTAGTTTGTTGTTGTTGGATTAATACAAAATATCCACAATAATGGTTTTATTTGAACACCTTGCATAGAGAGTTTTATATATATATATATATATATATATATATATATATA
>JANRMT010062813.1:36089829-36155507 GCA_026402145.1 Polypterus bichir lapradei | reverse complement strand
AAAAAAAACAACATTGGACAGAGTGCCAGTTCATGTCAAGGTACGCATACTGTTTGTGTGCGGGCTCACATCAGAGTCAGGAATTCATTTACCATGCACATCTTTCTGGTGTACCAGTGAGACCCTACACACACAGGGATTAACATCTAAACTCCACACTGAGAGTGTCCTGGTCGGCCACTTAAATCATTCCTTCAATAATATATGGTACAGTCAGTGGCTGTTACCGACTATTCAGTTTGCTTACAATGACAATGCAAGACTTGTGCATTTCATTAGCATCCATCTACTTCAAACAAGTGGACAGTCATCTTTTTGCTTTAGACAGAAAATAATAATGTATATTTACGTCTCTGTCTCTTTCTATGCCTAGTTTTGAACTAATAAAACATTGTTACTGCAGTATTTTATTTCTCATACAAGCTCCTCTATGCCACATACAGTAAACTGCATTTCTTTTGCCTCAGTTTAATAAGTGGCAGATGTCTACAGGGGCTGATACTATAATCAGTAGTATAATTACTTCCTAAAAGACTAACTGTAGAATTCATGATTTCAGGCAATAATATCTTTTTATCTGTTCTTGAAATGGTTTTAATTATTAAAATACTTTGAAAGGAAATTAAATCAATATGCATAGATCTGAAAAAATGTTTTAGTAAAACATAAAAAATACATACCAAAGTATTAAATATTTTAAATACCAAACAAGTATATGGTTCTATAAAATATTCATTACCAAGACTATAGACATTATAAAAGGCATTAGTCAAATTTATTAGCGTTTTCGGGACTTGTAAAAGTTAGACAAAAGGACATGCAGGAGAGCAGTAGATCTTTACTGGAGCAAATACCATGGCACCAGAGTCCTTGATGGAGAGAAAACAGCTGCATAGAGCTGATAATTTGAAAAATTCAACCCTTAATACTCCTGAGTCTTCTGTTCTCCTGTATCCTAAGCTCAGTCATTATTTGAACCTATGGGTTTTGTAAAAATGAAAAAAATATTCTTTTCTACTTAGAAAATCTATATGCTGTTAAATCATATAGGCTTCACTCTAGATTCAAAATGACTAAGTCAAGTCACCAATCCCCTTTAGAGATTTCAACTATGCACCTGCTGCCAAAGCTGCGCAGAGTATATTTATCAACTTGTTGTACAAAGTAAACTCATGTACACAAAGGCTAAAGCTTAATGGTATTAAAAATTAGGCAGGAACTAAATCTGGATAGGACAAAAACAAAATAAGTTACATAGGAAAGTTAAAAATATTATAATTTTCTACATGATAAAAAAGATGATACTTTTGAATTAAGTTAAAATACTTGAAAATGTGTTTGGTTTTAACCAAACAGCGTGATACTTTCTCTATTTATTAATTGTGCATTATGAAATGACTGGGCTAGACATACTCTTAGACTGCTTCAGAGTTTCACAATTTCTTTCAAAATAAGGCACTTGCGGACATAACAGTGGCACCCTGAAGCAATCTACATGTTTGTCTGTAATGTCATAAATGTAAAACTGGCCAACATCATCTGTTTATTTTTGTGTTGAAATACTGCACTTTTTGGTGTCATCAGGTGATTACAGTTTTATTTCATCAGTCTTGATCCACCCCACGTGGCTTATGTAATTTAACAGGATCAGAGTCTAGTTTTAATTGGCTCTGGATGGTCTGGTTAAAGGATTTACCAGGTGACAGTAAGGAAAAGACCTACTGAAATGTGCAGGCAATAATCATCACTTTAAATAACAAATCACTCAAAGTACTATACAGTGTCGTGTTTTCTGTGTTTATAATGAAATTACTATCTTATTTAAACTCATAATTCTTGACATATTTGAAAAAAATAAAGCATTTTTTTGGTTTAGTATAATTTTTAAAAACTGCATCTTGATTGTTTTCTGTAAGAAGCTAATAAAATGCTGTTGCCCAGTGTCTGACTCACAGCTCCCAAGTTCTGGGCTCAAGTCCTAATCAGCACTGTGTGGAGTTAGCACATTCTCTCCATTTCTACAGTTTTTCCTCCCACAGCGCAAAGATCTGTATATTAGGTTAACTGGTGACTCTAAATTGGCCCACTATGAGAGTTTATGACCTTTGATGGAATTGGATAAGCGGGATAATGAAGCATTTATTGTAAAACATATCTGTTCTTTGATTTTATTCCACATTTTCCTCATCTTAAAAGTTTTCTGCAGGCCCTGTGATGGACTGGCACCCTGTTCAGTACTGTTAGGTTAAGTGAAGTTTTATGAAGATAAAATAAGACATTAAAACATTTGACTGGTTTGTCACTAGAAAGTTTACATTTATAATAATGTTTTGTATGCCCTAATGTAATGTAACATGTTCTCATTTCGGTTGAAGCACTGCTGGTACAAAAGAGAAATGCATAAGACCAGTTGGCCCATCTCGCACTGATTTCCATTTTCTGATTCCAGAAGTGACTGGAGATTGCTCTCTGCCAGTAATCCCTTTAATTTACTGCTAGGAGATGAACTGGGTGAAGGGCTTGAAGGACATGATGGTAATGTGGTGAGAGAATGGAGACAAAAAGAGAGATGGAGAGATAGAGTGATAGTGGAGAGGACAGGGATTGGAAAGTGAGAGGAAGAGGGATTTGTGCTTTCGGTGCAGTGTTTGTGAGCAGCAGGAATGTGAGCAAGCCACCCTAACTCATAGGTAAGGACCAGAACTTTTCATTGTGGCAGCTATGGGTTTTCTTTTTGTTTTGTTTAATAAAGGTCTTGTACTCTTTATCGCAAGTTAATGTGGGACACAGAATCTTCTTAATCACAGTACTAATAATTATCTTCCACCAGATTGTATACTGAAGAAATTAAATGAATTAAGTATTGGTCTCGTATATTAACTTGTAGGTAACACCTAATGTTACCTTCTGCAAGGGTGGGATATGAACTATTGCTTCTAATGAGAGTCTGATGAAAACATACAAGTTGACTAATGTATTGTTTTAATTTAAGACATGCAGGGTAAGTAAATTTATGATGTTAAATTAGCCCTAGTTTGTGTGTTCTTCTGTGTTTACCCTGTGGTGTACTGGTCCAGGGATTGTTCCTGCCTTGCACCCTAAGCTTGCTGGGATAGGTTGCAGCTTCCCCTTTCAGGATAAAACAAGTTTATAAAATGGATGGATTAATGAATAGATTTATAGTATGCAGTGTGGAGAACACACTAGACATTTTACGCTTCAGATGTTTAATACTTGCAAAGCAGTATCTGCAGTAGTGTGTATATTATAGTTTCCATTTCTGTTTTGCAAAATTGATATAATGCTGCTAGAGAAAATCCACAGAAAAACTACTAGACTGTTTCAAGGATTATAGGGTAGAAGATATAAGGAACAAATGATGGAGTCGAATCTTTTCATCAACAGAGGTTGTGTTGACTTGACAGAAGTGAGGTTACAAAATGCAATTCTGGGTACCATTTCTGCTTTATACTTTGAGAGTTCTGGGCTGTAATTCCAGCATGACTACTCTCTGTGTAACATGCACATTTGTATCCTGTCTGAAAAAAAACAAAAAAACAAAAGTATGCTTGTGCTTATTAACTTAATTATCAACTCTACATTGGGTCCTGTGATGCACTGGCTTCCCATCCAGAGTTGGACACTACCTTACACATGATGCAACCAAGATAGGCCCAGATCACTGTGACTTTGAGGTAGATTAAAAGAGTTGGATTCTGGATAGATGATACAAGTATAATAGATGAGGTGCAGTACAACAGTGTAGTATTTAGCAGAACTGCTTTGCAATTAACTAGGAGATGGACTTAAACAGGCTCCACACTCCTAAAACCCAAAATTTATCAAGCAGATTTAAAAATGGATGGACGAGAATGGAATTAGTATAATGGATGCAAGCTGTTACTTTAAAATCAGCTCTACAGAAATAATGTAGAGAAGCAGATAGAAACATGTTTAAGGAGAAATTTGACATACAGTAAACTTCTTCCTACAAAGAACAATTGGTACGTGGAACAGTAGTATAGCTGAAAGCATACATACTCTCTGTGTGTGTGTGTGTGTGTGTGTGTGTGTGTGTGTGTGTATACAAAACAGTCAGTCAGTCATTGTCTAACCCGCTTATTCCTGAACAGGGTCACTGGAGGTGCTGGAGCCTATCTTAGCTAGCATAGGGCGCAAGGCAGGACCAATTCCCAGGACATGGTGCTATATACAAAACAGTATCCTTTGAATCTCACTGCTTAAGATATATAGGAACCATCATTTAAATAGAAAGGATTAACTTTTTTTTCTCCATTATATATATATATATATATATATATATATATATGCCTGTCCTAATGAAAATTTTTCCCATTTTCTTATATATTTTTCAATGTAACTAAAATATTTTCATTAATTTCAACATCACTCAGTATGCCTACAATTTATTTTATTGGATTTGAAATTAGAATTTGAATATTTTTTCCTCAATTAAATTTTTATATAGACAGGGACACTTCAAATATACTGTATGTACTGTCTAACGTATTACATTTTGGTTGATGGCCTGAAAAAACTAAAAGTAAAAGAAATCAGGAAAGCAGAAAATATTTTCACAGCATTGTATGCATGGATTTATTTTTTTATATCAAGTGTGGAACAATGGTCCACTGTTTGGAGCTGCTAATAGTCTGAAAAGTCTTCCTGTGTTCAGTCACGTTTTCGTAAGTTGTCTACTTAATTCCCACCTACCAGATGCATGCATGCTATGCTGAATCTTAATTATAAATTGTCCTTGAATAATGGACTATGGGTGTCAGAGTGAGTTTGTCCTGCAAGGAATTGTCTTCCCATTTAAACTTTGTTCTTGACATGGATAGTTGTCTTCTGACAACCCTGAAATGAAAAATAGATCTAGGTTAAGAAACTGATAGACTGCAAGCTGTTACAGAAGTACTTCCTATAATACAGCTCCATTCAAATTAAGCATGGACCAACAAAAAAAACCCTTTGTATTTAATTTCAGAAAATTTAAGAATGGATTATAACTGCGATTGGAAAGCAAGATAAAATTATTTCAAAACATTGTGAAAAAGTTGGATAGGATAATGTCTCTTTAATTTGTTTCCTTTACCTAACTTCCTAGTTAACATTAGAATACAAAAAAGAAAGTGTTATTTATGTTAATGAACCTTATCAATCTTTGTTCACGTAACATTTGCAAAACTGAAATCTCATGGCCCCTGAAGGTTCTATGGTTGCGGGCCCCTATTTTTTTTATATTTTCTTGATTTTAAATAGCAGTACAGTACAATACCTATATTTAAAGTTAATCAATTAAATCCAATTGTATAGTACAGGGAGTGCAGAATTATTAGGCAAATGAGTATTTTGTCCACATCATCCTCTTTATGCATGTTGTCTTACTCCAAGCTGTATAGGCTCGAAAGCCTACTACCAATTAAGCATATTAGGTGATGTGCATCTCTGTAATGAGAAGGGGTGTGGTCTAATGACATCAACACCCTATATCAGGTGTGCATAATTATTAGGCAACTTCCTTTCCTTTGGCAAAATGGGTCAAAAGAAGGACCTGACAGGCTCAGAAAAGTCAAAAATAGAAAGATATCTTGCAGAGGGATGCAGCACTCTTAAAATTGCAAAGCTTCTGAAGCGTGATCATCGAACAATCAAGCGTTTCATTCAAAATAGTCAACAGGGTCGCAAGAAGCGTGTGGAAAAACCAAGGCGCAAAATAACTGCCCATGAACTGAGAAAAGTCAAGCATGCAGCTGCCAAGATGCCACTTGCCACCAGTTTGGCCATATTTCAGAGCTGCAACATCACTGGAGTGCCAAAAAGCACAAGGTGTGCAATACTCAGAGACATGGCCAAGGTAAGAAAGGCTGAAAGACGACCACCACTGAACAAGACACACAAGCTGAAACGTCAAGACTGGGCCAAGAAATATCTCAAGACTGATTTTTCTAAGGTTTTATGGACTGATGAAATGAGAGTGAGTCTTGATGGGCCAGATGGATGGGCCCGTGGCTGGATTGGTAAAGGGCAGAGAGCTCCAGTCCGACTCAGACGCCAGCAAGGTGGAGGTGGAGTACTGGTTTGGGCTGGTATCATCAAAGATGAGCTTGTGGGGCCTTTTCGGGTTGAGGATGGAGTCAAGCTCAACTTCCAGTCCTACTGCCAGTTTCTGGAAGACACCTTCTTCAAGCAGTGGTACAGGAAGAAGTCTGCATCCTTCAAGAAAAACATGATTTTCATGCAGGACAATGCTCCATCACACGCGTCCAAGTACTCCACAGCGTGGCTGGCAAGAAAGGGTATAAAAAAAGAAAAACTAATGACATGGCCTCCTTGTTCACCTGATCTGAACCCCATTGAGAACCTGTGGTTCATCATCAAATGTGAGATTTACAAGGAGGGAAAACAGTACACCTCTCTGAACAGTGTCTGGGAGGCTGTGGTTGCTGCTGCACGCAATGTTGATGGTGAACAGATCAAAACACTGACAGAATCCATGGATGGCAGGCTTTTGAGTGTCCTTGCAAAGAAAGGTGGCTATATTGGTCACTGATTTGTTTTTGTTTTGTTTTTGAATGTCAGAAATGTATATTTGTGAATGTGGAGATGTTATATTGGTTTCACTGGTAAAAATAAATAATTGAAATGGGTATATATTTGTTTTTTGTTAAGTTGCCTAATAATTATGCACAGTAATAGTCACCTGCACACACAGATATCCCCCTAAAATAGCTAAAACTAAAAACAAACTAAAAACTACTTCCAAAAATATTCAGCTTTGATATTAATGAGTTTTTTGGGTTCATTGAGAACATGGTTGTTGTTCAATAATAAAATTATTCCTCAAAAATACAACTTGCCTAATAATTCTGCACTCCCTGTATATGCAATACATTGCCCAGTAGTTCCCCACCAAATCAAGCAAAAAAGAGGAAGCAAGAGAAAAGGAATAAAGTAAAAAACAAATGATGAGAAAGAAAGAAACATAGGAAGTAGGCAATCAATAATGCCAAATGGCTGGTTAGCCATTTAGTGTGGTCATTACTGTAATTACTTTAGAAACAACTAGCTGAGAATATTATTAATAAAGTGTCTCCATAAACTATTTTCTGGGCTGTTCATCACACAAATATATTTTTTTCTCATCTGAATTTACAAAGGAAATAACTTTATGTTTTACTACAGTGGAGCAGAGAGAGTGAGGTAATAGTTTAGTAAAGGTTATCAAGATACATAGGTTATTAGTGCACTACCTGGTACTATGTCAAAATGGGTTATTGCAGGGTGAAGTTTTATAGTAACCTCACACAAAGCTATTCGATGAGCAGGTTAAAATTAAAGGCAAAGGTGAAATGTGACCAAGGGACTTGGTCTAACGTATAGTAAGTTTAAATTTAGCTTTATGTCAAAAAGAGATGTATGTAAACTTCAAATATTGATCTAAATTAGAACAATTATTGCAGAAACTGAGGAAATATGTATTCTGTCAAGATTTGAATTCCATTAATTATCCAAATGTTGTCTCTTATCTACAGTTCTGGTGTATTTGACATTTCAAACAGAAAAAAATATTTGTGTTCCAAATCAAAATTCAATATAAATACCAACCCCAGAATGCTATTAAGAAACTTCCCAATGTATCATGCAATATTTGAGAAAAAATTGAATATAAACATGAAGGAAAGAAAATACACAAATATTGTTGCCACTTTATCTATTGCATAAAACTTTGTGCATATATATAAATGCTATAACATATAAAGAATATAACCATTGATATATTTTAAAACATTTTCAGGATGGACATAGCAAACAATAAACTACATGCTATCTAGAAATTAAATTTTGAAACTATTCTTAATCCAATACGCCACCTAAAGGACATTTTTATTTTTTTGCGATTAAGAGAGAGAAATTAGTTCACTACTGCTTGAAATTTTTCTTGATGCCATTAAAAGCTTACATCCAGTTAAATTCAGTTTATTTTTGATAAATTGCTCATCACATTGCATTCGCCATAGATCTCTTTGCAGTAAAATGTAAAAAAAAAAAAAAAACTATAGGAAACAACAGACAAAAGTTGATTTATTTGATCTAATGCATGTTATCTATAAAGTATTACATGTATAACTTAAAATGTAATAAAGTTGACCTTAAAGGCATCAGTTACCAATGTCTTCTTGTAGCATCTGGAGATGTTGTGTCACAATTGTCAGAATCCTTCAAAGAAATGAAAAATAAAAGCCTTTTGGAAAATTCTGCCCTCCATTTAACTGTTACCTCTCAAAAATGATAATCAGCTCACAGTGAAGAGTGTGTGGAAACATGTCAATTGGAATCGCTAGTGTTGGAACAAAAGAATTTCCAAAGAGCTTTTTTTTGGGGTCTGGTGGACCGCACAGTTCTATAAAGTTCTTCATTGCTTCCCCATCTGGTTTGCAGGAGATATAAACTAACTTTCGAATTGAAGGGCAGTTTCTGATTGCACGGGTCACACGATAGTGCAGTCCAGCTCGTGATGGATTCACAACTGCAACATGGGGTACAGAAGCATACAAAGGTAAGAGTAACTGGGGAAGTATCACCTCAGCCTTCCCTGCCAGGAAGTGACAATTCAAAATGCCATTGAGAGAGGCATTGCATTTAGCATCTTCAATTGCTTGCTCTATTAATTCTATTCCAATGATCTTCTTAAAATCTTTAGACAGATTTAAGCCTATTGCACCAGTTCCACAGCACACATCTAATAGGGTGCTGGCTTTATCACTTTGACTCACATCTCTGACTGTTTTAAAAAGTGCCTCTGCGCCAAACGTATTCACCTGAAAGAATGCATCGGGTGAAATACGAAATTTAAGTTCCTGGATCTCCTCATATATGTGGGGTTTGCCATAGAGAAGCTGGTAGGGGGCCTGCTCATTAGTACTACGGGTCATTGAACTTTCCTGAAAGTAAAGTGATGTCAGTTGACATGCTGCTCCTGCTCCACGGGTAAAAAAGTTGACAAGAGACTCTTTGTGAGGTTGTACATCGTCCTTTGTTAGATTCTGTGGATGAAAATACACGATTGCCATAGTATCTCCCAGAGTACTCGTGCGGACTGTTATCTCACGCCAATGTCCACCTTTATGGAACAAAATACACGACTCTAAGGGGGACTGTTGAATAAACTGTTCATAATATGTTGCCACCTGTTTGTGTTTTTCGGGCAAGTTCAAGAGGTGATCTGCATGTACACAAACAATATTTTGTCCTTTTCCGGTACCAATGTAGAAGCCAACAGTTTTAGGATTGCCATCTGGGCCTTTGTTTACTGAAAATGTTGATTTATTTCTATAACCCTCCACTACTGGAGAAGGCACGGTGGGCAACAATGGGAAGCTTAGCCGCTGTTGATTTTGAGAGTTGGGCTGCTGGAGACACTTTTTTTGAATAAGGTGAGCGTCCAAAAACTGGAGGGTCTTCTTTTGCACTTCATATTTCATCTGAAGCTGTTTCTCATAGCTCATTCTCCACAGTGGAGTCACTGCTTCTGCCAACCGTTCTTCCAAAGAAAAGTGGCTATCATCACACGTCAATAAACTGTTTCTTTTTTTCTTTTTCACTGAGCTTCTACGTTTAGTTTTACAATCCACAAACCCTTCGGTTACTGCACAGCTCCAAAAGCGCTTAAGAATTACCCGCAACCTTATTGTGCCAGTCATAATTTGACAAACAGAAACACAAGTAGCCATGCTGCTCAAACTGAAAATATTTGAAAAAGTATGCTGGTAAAAGCAGGCGGTATAAATATTAGAAAAACTCCTGATACTTTTATTGTGATATACAAAATTCGGAAATGCAGCACTTTCTCACGGGAACGTCACGTCACTCACGTGACTTGACGCACTTCCGCACGCGCCTCAGTCACTTGGCACGTCATCCATCGGCGCAGGAAGGCGGAGCTCTCGCTCTTTTTGCGATGGAATCAAACAGGGACGAAGCGGAGCATTGCATCGAGATTGCTGAGGCAGCTTTCCGGAATGGCCAGCAAGAGAAAGCGAAGCGGTTCTTAGAGAAGGCACAGAGGCTGTTTCCGACGCAAAGAGCGCAAGGTAAATTTGAAGAGGTTGGGTGTAATAAAATAAACAGTGGACGCTGTAATCGAACCAGAGGTGTTTGGAAGGAAGTTGAATGTTTGGACCTACGGCGGCGCTATCGTTGGGAGATGGTTAATTAGCTTGCAGTCTGTAGTATTAGAATTTTTCGGAAATATATATTTTTAATATATTTACCACAATTCACCAATGAGTATATGTTTGAAACGTTTGTTGTTACATTTTGAAACGATTCGTTATTTTGTACGGAAGTAGAGTGTCAGTGGCAAGTTCGGCTTTGTAAAAGCCCTCGGATTCCCAGGTAGTGTTCCTATGATTGGCTACGCACTGCATTCTGGGAGGAGCTGGCTCTTGCGCCTGTCACCCACTCCAGTGTTTTGAATCGAAAAACAGCCAGAAAGAAATGAAGCAAGCATCTGTAAAACATTCAGGCAATCGACTGTTACAAATATGGGCATTGCCACGAAATGTCACCCAATACTAATACAGCTATGAAAAACAATATTCCCCGAGCTGTAATTCCTAGAGGAGCTTCCAACCCTTCAGTGACAATATTCATCTTTTACATAAACAAAGACCATGACGAAAAAATGTACTTAATTCTTTAAAGTTTCTTTGAAGACTTTCAAGTGTAATTTTTTAAAGCATGCTGTAATCAAAAGTAGAATGTGAGAAATTGACTGTATTCAAGTTTGTTTTGCCATATGGTTTTACAGCGAGACCACGACACAGTATTTATATTAAAAACAGCAATCAAAAACAAACTTGGAACAAAGGGTTCGGATGCAGAGCAACATAAAATTGTTTGTTGTCCTGTAGAAAGCGATCAAAAATACTATGCATTTTCTTGTATTAATCCTCTTTTATAGTAGACCGTAAAGGTTTCAAAAGATTCAGACAAGAAAGTTGTGAAATTAATTCAACATTTTTTTATTCATTATCACCTGTTTGCAGAGCTGAAGTTTCTCTCTGGTCACGCAGGTAATGCTGCATTGCTTCGAAGTTACAGTACCCTGAATCTCTCACTATAGTCATCAAAGTAGCAAAAAGAGAAAAAGGGACAGGCGTGTTTGTAACATTTGAAATGCTTGGCTCAGGAAAATGTTCCTAAAGTTAAGGTGAGGTCATAAAGGTCAATTTGCTGGGATGGTAATTTCAGTTTAACAAACCACTTAATGGCTATTTCTCCATTTTCACCTTTGTTTCACAAAACATTAAACAGATTCAAGCAAATTTGGGGATTTTAAGCCATGCATTTTGTTTTTACTTTTTTGAAAATGTTTTGAATGTTTTGAAAATGTTCCCAATAAACTTAAGAGGTCATTGCATATTTATTAGGCATTTAACGCAATGCTTCAGCCATGAACATTATCACTTACAGTAAGTATAATGTGCCAAGGCACAATCCCATTATGTTTTTCATCTGTTACTTAGTTTGCTTGCCACAAATTGTCTGAACTTTGATTCATTTATGATTGATGAATTATTTCAGTAAACAGCTGGCACTCTTAAATATTTATGAAATCAAATGATCAAAATTCACACAATGCTACATGGTTGCAGTATGAAGAGCTGGTGTGACAACAGCCGTCTGCACCCCAGTTCTGACATATAGGATTTTTTTTTATTTTGGTGAGTACTAGTATGCAAAGCTGTTCTATTTTGTGCATTATAAATAGTAACAGTAACAATGCAGTGTGATTATTTTTCAGTGATTGTCTTTCATCTTCATTACCCACCTCCTACTATTTATTGATCTTGCAAAGAAATACTCATGCATTACAAAAATATGCTATAGGTAAAAGTGGTCATCATTAATACCATGCAAAAAATTGCACTCAAATTATTTTGAATGCATTCTTCAGTGATATCAATTGAGTGAAAGTCAGTCAGTCATTTTCCAACCCGCTATATCCTAACACAGGCTCACGGGGAGTCTGCTGGAGCCAATCCCAGCCAACACAGGGCACAAGGCAGGAACAAATCCCGGGCAGGGCGCCTGCCCACCACAGATTAAGTGAACGTACTTCTGTAAATTAGAATCTTACTGTTTGAAGTAAACAACCACTTGTTTGTATTTTTGTAAAGTAATTTTGTCAATTTTTTTTTTCCTATTTTATAGCTTTACTGGAGTCAATCACACAAAATGGCCAGCCATTCAGTGGAGACCATTGTTCAAAACCTACTGAATCTGCGGGTATCAAACAGAGGAAAACTGGAAGTACGGTCAATTCAGGAGCTGGGGAAGGAGCTAGTGATACTGGAAAATCATATACATCAGAACAGCTTGATGCTGTCAAAAGGTATTTTAAATTGATGTAGTTTACATGATCTTGTAGTGAACATTTTTCAATAATTATTACATTTGTCTAAGTTTCAAGAAATCACAATTCTTTTTTCAGACATGACAATTTTCCAGTGTCCTCTCTGAAATAAAATTTTGCCTTTAAGAAATCAGAGTAATGCTTTTCTTTAGAAATTTCAAATTATTCCTTTTAATCATTCTGTGACACGTATAAATATCACTACTGTGTCTCATAAATTTTTACCTTACTTTACATTTTTGATCTGTTGTTTTTCTTTGGTTTATGTGAGATGTATGTTATTTAACAGCTTTCAGGTAGTAGTGCAGGTGGTAATTGGGAGAGCTTGCTCATTTTCTGTGTATGTGCTGAATGTTTACATAGTTTTTAAAAATACAATTCGTGAAGTAGTTGTGTCCAGAAAGACCGCTGATGCATGGCCACCAAGTTGTTCTAAAGTGAGAATAAAAAATTATATATTTATAAAGAATTAGGCCACATATGGGGTAAACCCCCAGTGTTTGGCAATATAAGGACCGATGTAATTGATTTTCATGTTCTAATGTGGTGGTCATAATGAAATCTTACTGAAATCATTGCATTCCACTTAGTGTGCTAGAAGATATTAACCAGCAACCCAAACAGTAATTAAGAAGAGTAAATGCATTTTAAGTTTATAGGGTCATTATTGACACATTCACAGAGTACAGTACATTCTTACTTGACATGCAACATGTCACCATTCTTCAGCACCTTGATTATTGAGCATCTAGGGCTGGGCAATATATCAGATTTTTGATTCTGTATAATATTTAAGAAAAAACAACTTCCAAAAGCTAATATTAAAATATTTAGCACTTTATTTGATTTTCTACAACTTCTGAATGTTAAATAAACTACACATAATCTCCAGTGTTCTTTCTAAACCTGACTACATTAACTGCCCATGTTGCTTGGTGCTGATGAGAGAAAAGGAAAAATTTAGAACACATATGGTTAGCACTGCTGTTTGCATTTGGTTTTCCCTAGGATGACTGTTTGATAACTACACTAACCAGTAATTCACATGACAGCAGTGTAAATCTTCATTCATCCATTTAACACTGTCTCCAGTACTGAATTGTTACAGAAAGGAATTGAAACCATAGCCTTCATAGTTTTCTTTTGTGTGAAAGATTCAGTGTTTGTGTCCCAGGTTTTTTCTCTCTTCATTTTGAGTTTGCATTTTTTGCAAAGCAGGTTGTACTAGGTGCTGTACCGTGTTAGTCATTATAGATATAGTGAGAAGTTAAGCAAAATGTCACCTTTTATTAGCTAACTATGAAGACTGCAATATGTAAGCTTTCAAAGCAACTCATTCCCTTTCTTCAGGCAAGATTTTCCTAAGTTATGTATGTATCTTGCCTGAAGAAGGGGCCTGAGTTGCCTCAAAAGCTTGCATATTAAGCTTTCTAGTTAGCCAATAAAAGGTGTAATTTTGTTTAACTCCTCATAGCAAAGCAGGCGAATTTATCTTTACAATTATAATAATGAATATTCAACATATAGTGCATTCATTTTGAACTAACATTTATAAATACTGTAGTGCCCGGGGATTGGAAGATGGAGGAGTGGATTGAACACTCTAGAGAAAGCTGGTGGAAGCCCTGAAAAGAACCTTTAGTTTCTTCACCAGCTGAATATGCTACCTCTTCCTTGGCCACTCCTCCTGCACACACACGCCACCGGCCCAACCGCAATTAAGTTACCTCAAACTCCTTGAGCACACCTGATGCAGTGGCTGTGCACCCAGGCAAATGGACATTAGCAGTTGGGATATTTAGTTGAAGTGCTCCTTAAGTGTTGTGTTTGTGAGCTTCATTCAGCAGCTACTGAGAGCATGTTTTATAGCTGGCTTCTCTAAGTAATCCATTCCCCTCTGACAGCCTGTTGCCAGTGTCCCTTTTAGGTCTGGATTCTATGGTTCTACACTACATTGTCCTAGTGACATTTGAATCTGTTAGGATTGAACTTAAATAAACAACTATTACTATTATATTACTATGTGAGCAGAGATTAGTCAAAGGATAATAAAATACTGTATTAATTAATGAGATACAAATAATTTAGATTTTATAATTACAAATTTTAATAGGAGGATGTTACTTCACAGTTTATTTGGATTGCAAATGAAAGTATAATTTCACTTGGCTTCCACTGAAATATCGCCACACTCCTTAGAATTTCAAGTACCCCGTTATAGATTCTTAACTGGTGCTACCTATGTAAAGCACCTATCTATACTATAGAGAAGTAAGTAGCAATTAAGAGCACTGGATGGCAAATACAAGTTACCAAGCAGCAAAAACAGTACTTACTATGCTGGTAACACCTGCATGGATGACAAACTATTACAAACAAGAAAAGCACAGACCTGGATCCATTACAAATAATGTTATTCATAAAATGGTAAATTTGTAATATAAATTATAACATGTATTATAAGTGATTAGCATGGTAATGAATCATGAGCTTAGTCTTTAATTATGTAAAACAGTGAGTAGAGAGTATTGTTTTACAACCTGGCAGACACAGTTGCAACATATACAATTTAAACTCAAATAAAAGTACAGGAAATAAAAAACAAAAATGGTTGGAAAAACATGGTTGTTGAGTTGCTTCTTTGAGGCACAGCTGTTCATGAAGTTATTTGGAAAAAAAAAACTTCACTTTGTTTTCCTTTCGTATTGCTGTGAGAAAATATACCAAGGTTGGACTTTGAACAGAAAACTTGCATATACATTTCTATATAGTGCTGATCTTCAGTTTAAGTTATTTTGAAAATATATCAAGAAATATACAATATATTGCATTGACTCAAAATAATTGTATTATCAATTTAAGTCTATTTCGCCCATCTTTGATTATAACAACCTTACCTTGAAACCTCTGGCTTCCTTACTTGAATAAATCAAAACACAATTTACAATGCTATCTAATATATTTTCTGTAATGAGAAATGTTGAATATGCAGGTGCATCTCAATAAATTAGAATATCATCAAAGTTAATTTATTTCAGTAATTCAATTCAAAAAGTGAAACTCATATATATAGATTCATTACACACAGAGTGATATATTTCAAGCATTTATTTCTTTTCATTTTGCTGGTTATGGCTTATAGCTAATTAAAACCCAAAATTCAGCATCTCAGAAAATTGAATATTGTGAAAAAGTTCAATATTGTAGACTCATGGTGTCACACTCCATTCTGCTAATTAATTCAAAACCCCTGCAAAGGTGTCCTGAGCCTTTATATGGTCTCTCAGTCTGGTTCAGTAGGCCATACATGGGGAAGACTACTGACTTGACAGTTGTCCAGAAGACAGTGACTGACACACTCCACAAGGAGGGTAAGCCACAAAAAATCATTGCTAAAGATGCTGACTGTTCACAGAATGCTGTATCTAAGCATATCAATGGAAAGTTTGAGTAGAAGGAAAAAAATGTGGCAGAAAAAGGTGCACAAGCAACAGGGATAACCGCAGCCTTGAGAGGATTATGAAGCACAGCCCATTGAAGAATTTGGGGAAGTGGAATGCGGCTGGAGTCATTCCTTCAAGAGCCCCCACACACAGACGTATCTTTACCTGGGCTAAAGAGAAAACGGACTGGACTTTTGCTCAGATTAAAGTAAAACTTGCATTTCATTTGGAAATCAAGGTCCCGGAGACAGGAGGAAGAGTGGAGAGGCACAGAATCTAAGTTGCTTGAGGTACAGTGTGAAGTTTCCACAGTGAGTGATGGTTTGGTGGGCCATGTGTTTTATCAAGTCCAAAGTCAGCGCAGCCATCTACCAGGATATTTTAAGAGCATTTCAGGCTTCCCTCTACTGACAAACTTTATGGAGGTGCTGATTTCATTTTCCAGCAGGACCTGGCACCTGCCCACACGGCCAGAATACCAATACCTGGTTTAATGACCATGGTATCGCTGTGCTTGATTGGCCAGCAAACTCACCTGACCTAAACATGGGTATTGTCAAGAGGAAGATGAGAGACACCATACCCAACAATGCGGACGACCTGAAGGCCGCTATCGAAGCATCCTGGGCTTTCCTAACACCTCAGCAGTGATCACTTCTGTTCCATGCCGCATTGATGCAGTAGTTCATGAAAAAGGAGCCCCAACCAAGTATTAAGTGCGTACGTCAACATACTTTTCAGTAGGCCAACATTTCTGTATTAAAAATCTTTTTTTTTTTTTTTACTATTGGTCTTATATAATATTCTAATTTTCTGAGATACTGAATTTTGAGTTTAATTACCTGTAAGCCATAGTCAGCAAAATGAAAAGAAATAAATGCTTAAAGTATTTCACTCTGTGTGTTATGAATCTATGTAATATTAGTTTCACTTTTTGTATTGAATTACTGAACTGAATAACTTTTCGATGATATTCTAATTTATTGAGATGCATGTGTATGTAAAAAAATTAAACATACGATAATGCAGTGCACCATAAATCATAGGATAAATGGAATAAACCAAATAAAGTAGATAACAAGTGTATTTGACGACTCCATTGTATTGCTGTTTTTTGTTATTTTTATTATGGCAATAAAGGAATTGCCATTTTCAAAAACTTTCACATTCAGATATCTCAGAATCAGAGTTTGTAGTGTTGTATGAAAAACAAACTTTTTTTTAGGTGATTTGTTTTAGGCTTGGATAGATTTAATTGTCAGCATTGGCATTAGTTTTTGCCAGCAACTTTTACTCTTAAGTTTTGTATCTCATTGAACAAGTTATAAATATTGTGCATGATGTACAAAAACATGTTTATTAAGCCATTTTCAACTTGAAATTATTATCAACTATTATCAATGATACTTTTAAAGAGTCCGTTGGAATTTTGTTTAAAATCATATTTTACTTACTAATCTACCACTCACCTCAAAATGAGGTGCAGAACTGGAAGTACACATTCAGACCATTTAAACTGTGTTGTTGAATATTGCTGGAATTATGTTTTTACAGGATAAAGCAGTGTAAGGACTACTATGAGATTCTTGGAGTTAGCAGGGATGCATCGGATGAAGATCTGAAAAAGGCTTATAGAAAATTGGCATTAAAGTTTCATCCTGATAAAAACCATGCACCTGGGGCTACTGAGGCATTTAAAGGTATGAAATGGAATGGGCAACACTTTTGTCCAAACTTCTTAAAGAATATGATATGTAATTTATTTATACAGAAATGAGGAAAAATCTAGAAGCACAAATAATTATTCCAGTTTGGACTAATACATAGATCAATTTATTCTTAGGCAATATGCAATACTTAGTTTTGTTGTTCAGAAGGGCTTGACTTCAAATTACTAATAAATTTAATTAATTTACCCCTTTAATATTAAAAATAGATAGAGGTACAAGATGCAGCACTTGAATATAACAATAATAGTAATTATTATTCTTGCCAACACTATATTTGGATTTGTATCCATTTGAGAGTCATCACATTAAATCCATGTGTTATGTGGGGTTTTTTATTTACTCAGATATAATATTCAAAAATTTTTTCTATTTTTATATTGTTAAATATTCAGCTACATTCTCTCTTTCTTGGATTTTATAAACAAATAAGCTAATATACTGTTCCTTTGCAACTCCATCAGACAATCATAAAAACATTTTCACAAAAGTTTACGGTAGGGTATTATTTTACATACCTTAAAGAAATGCATTATTGCAAAACAAGTACAAAACCAACTACATTTACAGTCTGTGACCCACTGCAACAAACATTTGTGTTTGTGCATTTGTCATTAGTGTTAGGTTTTAAAGAACACATTTATATACTTTATTATACAAACGAAAATGCAAGTAAATCCATATTTCTCCTTTGGAAATTCTGTATCTTGAACTCACTGGTCTTCAAAAAGTCCAGTGGTATAAGCCGTTCAATAAGTAGTATATTTACAGCATAGCAGTAGATGATACATTCTTTACACTCTTGTTTTATATTTTTTATCCTGGTATTTAAAATGTATAAAGATTTGACAACTTTTTTAAAATCTTTGTTTAAAAAAATGACCTTTTCTTCAAAAGAATCAACTATTAGGATGGTAGTCGTACAGTGTACTGTCCAAATTGTGCAGTGTGTATAGTCTGAATTCTGTCCATGTTATTGTGGTTGATCCTTACTCAACTCAAAGCGGTTGCATTCCAAACTCAATGTTATTTCAATTTAGGCAGTTCACTAGTGTGTTTTATGACTTAAGCATAGCCTCCCTTAACTTATACAGCATTATGTGTAGAGTACAACCTTACATCCTATTAGCTTTCTTGATCTCTCTTCTGTTTACTCTCTTGAAGTAGATATTGCTAAATCCAGTAAAATTCCTAGGTCCTTCTCCTAAGGTGTGCTTACGTATTTTTGTATTCAAATCTAACATGTTGCATGTCACAGCCTTTTTAACCATTGAAGTATGAAAAGTCATCAGATGTTTGCAGGATCACAATTATGGGTTTAGCGTAAAGCAGTATACTTCCCAGTCATCAGGTTAGTTGGATTCCATTTAGTGAGCTACTTGCAAAGGTGAACCACCACAAGCTAGTTTATAGCATCTAGTAGACACGAGTCAGCATTTTTGAGCTGTACTTCAAACACATCATTAAGCTAATATCCTGTCCTGTTAAAATCTCTCAAGTCCATTCCTTTCCTGCTTTGTGTCTTTCATATTTGGTGTTGGATTTTGTTGGCTGAGTACACCTTCTCTGGTACAAACTGTAAAGATAGCTTGTTGTAAAGGATTGAGATAAGCAGTAACTTTCAGAAAGATGTGATTTGTGTGACAAGAATTGACACACGACATCAAAAAGGTATATCTTCTGGCTGCATAATTGGGTATGATTTGTTAAGAGGTGTTCAGGTTCAAGTCCAAAACAGAACTGATTCAAGTATGTGAAGATGGCGGCTTTAAACATAGACATATATAGATAGACACTGCATTCACTGTGTTGCCCAGTCGACACGATATGTCAGCGCATCCGCCATTTTGAGACTGGCAAAAGTGCCATTTAAACTAATACAGGTAAACGTGGAAACAGGGTTTTCTGATGAATAAACAATAACGTTTAAAACAGTATCGTTTACATACAACAGATTTTGGCGAATCGTTTTAAATGTAATTATTTATATCCATTTATACACTAATAATGGCAATTATTAAATAATAATAGTTATTATTTTATAATTCCTCCCATATAAGTAACATTTCTCGGACTGCCTTCTTCCATCTCCAAAACATTTCTAGACTTCGTCCTGTTCTTACGCAACACAGTACTGAAGTATTGGTTAATGCCCTAGTCATCTCACGCATAGAATAGCATTAAAATAATCTATCTGGCATCCCACAAAAACTTATTCATCACTTACAACTTCTTCAAAATTCTGCTGCCAGGATAATAACCTGTTCTAAATCCACTGAACATATTACACCTATTTTCTCTCAACTTCACTGGCTCCCTGTTCACTACTGAATATAACACAAAATACCACTCTTAACATTTAAAGCTCTCCGCAGTCTTGCTCCTCCCTACCTCACTGATCTCCTACAGACTTACACTCCCTCTCGCTCACTCAGATCCTGTAATTTGAGAGTATTCAGTCTGGCAATATGGTGCAGCCTTAGTTTGTGGAAGACAGACACAACTAAAGACATGAGCATAAAATGATGGTTGTCACTTTCAAACTGTTTCCTCAATGTGCTCCTTGTGAAAAAACACATCATCTGAACCAATCTCAGCCCGAACAAACTGATTGATCAAAGATACACTGACAGCTTGCCCTAATGTCGACTGTCGGATAACACACTCAGCTACTTTGACAACCTTGACTGTACCCTCAGAAGGAATCCTCTAACCTCCTTTGTTTTTTAATGTGAGCAAGTGGTAGCTTTGATAATATGATGTCGGTACAGCATCTGTTACCAAACTAGCACGGCACATATCACAGGACAGCTTTCTAAAAATCCCGTCTAAGGGCTACCTCCCACTGCTTCCTGAGGTGGATTTGTTTGGGAAACCTTCAAAGTTTGAGAAATGTTAACAGCTAACAACAATCTACATAGTTAGTGACTAAATATGTTCAACCAAAACGTTGTGTGGAGGCTCACTTGAGCATGTAAATGCATAGCTTTGCTAGCTTAGCCTGGCGTAGCTAAAGTTAAGATTATAAAATGGGATTTTCTAATGGCCAAATATAACCAACACAATTGTTCAGCCTTACTTATAAAATGTAATCCCCCAGGATCTTGTTTGGAGCGTACAGCGGTTTGCAAAATCCCAAGCAGCACATGCATGAGGCATCTTTATCAATTCCTTCACTCCACAGCAGTGCCACTAGCAAAACGGTGGCGACGTTGACATATGATGCTGCTGGTCATGTGGCGTCTAGTAATTCTATGTCTATGGCTTTAAAGGCCAAGACTAGAAATGACGTTGTGGGTGCCAGAAACAGCAATGACATCATCTTGGCTGCCGGAGCACTGTGGGATTTCCATTGGATGGTCTGCAGAGGATCGAGAGAGAAAGTTCGTGCAGCTTACCACCCCCTAGACTGGCATGGAATTGTCGTTATTCAGGCCCTTTAGCTGCCTTCCATTCGCACGTCTGTGACACTCAGTTGAGTTAAAACATTTCAAAGTGGACTCAAACTTGAGCAAGATTTATTCCATCCCCCTCATATAAAATACTAATAGTGCTTGTGTTTTTTTCTGAATAAGTTAGCTTTTTTTTTGGTTTAACTCAGTTAATATCAGGGAATATTAAACTCTTTGTGACCTCATATAGAAAAATGTATTTTTAGTATTGGATCTTATTTTTAAAATGTCATTTAAGACAAGGAGAAAGGCTGCATCAATTAATTAATTTTTGAACTACTTCAATCTTTATCCAGCGCCATGTGTCAAGTGACTGAGTTAAGTGACTTTTCATACTATCTGTTAGTGCTGGGCGGTATGCCCAAAATTCTTTATCACGGTATTTTTCAAAATTATATCGGTTTCATGGTATTCGATGGTATTTTTTTCCCATATATGAGTGGATGTTAACCACATTTTCCACTGCAATTACTGCAGTAGATTGGCTAACAATAACCTATTCCACTGTCATGAAAATTGTATGTTGTACAAAAAAAAAAAATTTAATGTGCACACAAGTATTAATACAGGTTTGCACGGCCCCATAAAGTGATAGTTTTCAAGGGGGTGGCACTAATGAAAAGAAGGAATCACATTGCATGACAGTTGCAGTCAAAATATAGAACCTTTTTATTGAACAAATTTTGCAAACAACTTAAACTAAAATTTTGACAACATATTTTCAACCATCCAAAGAGGCATTTAGACTTATATCCAGAGGTGCTTGACAAAAGTTGTATTGCACTGAACATGTCTTAGAAAAGGAATAAATAGTAAATATTTTTTGTAAACCAACTACACTTTCTGTTAATGTTAACAATCTCTGTCCACTGAAACGTTAAAAGTGACTTTTTAAACATCATTTAACTGCATCATATTTAAACTAATAAATAATAACAATAAAATAATAAATAATAGTGCAATTTTCAGTAATAATACTATTACTTCAAGACTTCACGTCCAGGTGCATTACACAGTATTCACCAAATAAAAATAAAATAAAATAAAACAAGTGCAACTTGGTGATGACATCTTTACCAACTGAACCATAATTAAGGCAAACTGCATTAATATGGACCGCGCTTCAAGCTAAGCTATAAACATAAATAATAAAACTTCAACTTGCATTTATAATGCTATTTGTGGTATAGCAGTACGGAAGCATATTAGGGAAACGGTGAAGAAGAAAAAAATACGGACACAGTGAAGGGGAAAAAAAAAAAACTATGTCGAGAATAAAGTGGACATGTTGACTTTATTCTTGACGTTTCCACTTTAATCTCGCTGTTTGTCGAGGTTAAAGTCGACATTTCCACTTTATTCTCATAGTTTATTTCGTCATTAAAGTAGAATGTCGTAAACTAAACTTCATCCTAAAATCAATGTTTAATTTACTAGATTTTCTCAAACCCCATCATAAGTTGACACAAAGCATGTAATGCGCTACATTAAGTTTTCCCTGAGCCAGTTGTTAATCGCTACGCACTTCGTAAACCGACTTCCTCTGCACTAAGAGGAGACGCAGGCAGCGGCGCACAGAATACATTCACTTCATGATATTCCTGCTCTCTGAAAATTTAGAACGCTAAGATAAATACTTGATATTATTTTCATGATGAAATGCATCAAAGCAGGTATTGAACATAAAGAAAGGCAGGGGGGTGTACGGTGCAGTGCTGCGCCCTCACAGTAAGGGGTCCCCAGGTGTACGTTCAGGGTAGAGAACTTTATGGCAGGTGTGACGAGGCTCCAAAAATTGGATGTATGAATGGGTATCGCACATGTTAAACTTAAATACAGTATTGTGTAAATGTTGGGTTCATGATGTGGTGGTCAGAGGCACAAACACAGAATTAAATGGATGTTCTTCTGAGCGGGCTTTCTTTATTGCATGCATGCTGTGTGTCTGACGTACCAAATCCCCAGTTCCTATCCTTCCTTTTTCTTTCTCCACACAACCAATCACCACATGATAAACGTCTTTGTGAAATTAAAACAAGTTATAAACTAGACCTCGGAATGTTCAGAACTTTAAAAAAAATCTGTGTTATACATGTTTAATGACATGCCATCCATTCAGGGTTGCACCCATCCCAGCAATCACTAAATACACTAGCAGGGTCAATATAGCACAACAAAACCCCACATCCTACATGACTTTGAAAGGAAACTGAAGCACGCCGGGTAAACCCACCAGAAAAACATGCAAATTCAAGGCAGGGAACTCCCGGGCCCCTCTTGCTGCGAGGCAGCAGTGCAACCTCCACGCCACCATGCCCCCACATGATTAATACATGCTTTAATGCATTTCATCATGAAAATGATATAAAGTATTTATCGTAGCATTCTAAATGTTCAGGGAGCAGAAATATCAGGAAATTAATGGATTCTGTGTGGTGATCGCTGCCTGTGCCTCCTCTTAGTGCAGAGGAAGTCAGTTTAAAAAGCACATAGCGATTAAAAACTGGGTCGGGGAACACTCAACACAAAGCATTTAATGTGCTACATAACTTATGACTGGGTTTGAGAAAACCTATTAAATTAAACATTCATTTTAAGATGAAGTTTAGTTTACAATGTTCTACTTGAATGACAACAAGAATAAAGTCAACATGTCGACTTTAATCTCAACATAAACGGCGAGAATGAAGTAGAAATGTCGAGAATAAATTCAACATGTCGTCTTTATTCTCATCATAAGCGTCGAGGAAATGGAAATGTCACACTATTACACAGTACCCAGGTACATTACACAGTATTGAAAATAAAAAAAAAAAAAGTGCAACTTGGCTTGCAGTATTATCCAGTAGTATAGAAACAGTATTCACACATTTGAACATAATGGTCTACTTTCAACCTTTTAAAACCAAAGTATCTCCAGACAACAGACACAGCTCCTTTTTTCGGCAAAAGTTCTTCTGTGTCATCATGTTCAAATTTATCATATGCTACAGCTTCTGTTTCGGAATGTTCTCTGTCCATTTTCACCGTTCAATATCTCCACTAACGCATGTACTCCGTTGTATGCGTGTTTAGCGGTGCAGCAGTGAAAAAGGTCCCCCCTTAAACAGTTTCCCGCTACGCCACGTTCCGAACGTTGTTTAGTCTATTTAAACTTGTGTTGCAGTATAAGAAAAATACATATCATAACAAAAATAAAAAACATTTTTGGTATGAACCGGTATACCGCCCAGCACTACTATCTGTTAAAAAATCCTCATATCCTTGTACTGCACCCCAAACATTTCTTTCAGCTTTACTAAATCATACACTAAGAATTTCCAATTACAGTGATACACTTCAGGAATCTATTCTCTGTTTTGAATGTAGTTGTTTAAGACTCAAGTCTTGTTCTTATTGGGTGTACATGTGCTTTCTCCAGGTGCTCCAATGTACACCCACAGTTTAAAGACGCACAGGTTAGTTGTAGTTCTAAACTGGCCCTACCTAGCATGTGTCTGTGTGTGTTCACCCTGTGTTGGACTGGTGCTCTGTTAAGGTGTTGTTTATGCTTTGCGCCCTTTGCTTTTTGGGATAAGCTCCAGCTGCCCTGCGACCCTGCTCTGGGAAAGCGGGTTTGAATGGATGGAGTGTTGTTTTAACAATGTTTGTTTCTCACATTTTTCTTTTAGTAATGCTTGTGTAAGACATATGCTTGAAACCAAAACATTTATCTTTTTTATTATATGTTAATTGTCGCTTTATGTCTCTGCTGTCGTTATGATAATAATCCTTTTCTTAGGTCCAAGTTTATTACTGACTTTCTTATTTGAGTCCTCGTATTAAAAACTATTAAGAATCCCTGCACTAGAAAATTCAAAGGGAAGCCAGTACTAAGGTCCAAAAGCTGTTATTGATAATAAACTCAAAATTTTTGTACCAATCCAACAGTACTCCACACCTGCCCATTCAGTTAAGACGATCAAAGCCTCACAGTGAGAACTACAATCCACAAATCCAAAGAAAAATATAAGGAATAAAGCTGGAACCCCACTGAACAGTTCAGCAATATATTGGCTTTGCTTATAACAAAGTAAATAATCAACAATAAAATGTACATTCTGTAGAATGAGAAATTAATATTTTAATTCAAATAACTGGTGATGCTGCTTATTGTCATTTCAAAACAAAAATGTATGTTTGCAGGAAGCATTTAACATCAAATCAACTTTACTCTAGTCAGGAATTAAACAAAAAAAAAAAACCTCTGAATTTGATTGAGATTAATTACATGCTCTTAATTGGCTAGAGTGCGAGTATACATGTGGAGGTGTAAATGAGTGACTCTTGCCTTATGTTGCCAAGATAGGGTAACCTCCTGTGATCCTAATTAGGATTAAGTTAATTTGAGAATATTAGGATTAAGGTAATTTGAAAATATTCTTTATAAATTACTTGGTACAACATAATTTAAAATGTAGGATACTAGACAGTTTTTATATTGATAACACTGGTATACAGTGATTTTTGGTACCAACGATGTCTGAACGGTTTTATATTAAGTTTTTGGTGCTGATTAAGAAAATGACTTTGGTTTTGCCAGATTGGCGCTAGTTTCTGAGATATTTAATAGTTAATTAATTAATTAACACAACACGTTTGAAAAGCATTCAGAATTACAAGAATATTTTTATTTTAGTTGCAACTAGTAAGTAAACAGTCTAACATCATACAAAAAAGAATTTAAAAATATCTAACAGTGACAGGAAAAATTATGTATGATTTGATTAATTACTACAATATTAATTAGTTATTAATTATTATTAATGTCAATGCTTCAAAAAACGCTGTTTATGTGTGTCATCAGGACAATCCCGTTGGAGACTCCAACAGTAGTCTGCCATCATGTGTATGTCCCATCTGCCTTGATATCTCTCCTCCATCACCTTCATATCCTGGTGGATCCTCTCACCTTGTTCCTTGCTGAAGTCTCCAAGGTTATCTGAAAATCTGTTTAAATGGCTATGGAGTGCATCTTTATGCTCATATTAACTCCCAAATTTCTGAAGTTAGCAAGTATATCTTGCACCAGTTCTTCATAGTTGTCTGCTCTGTGATTACCCAAGTAGTTCTTCACAACAGAGACAAAACTCTTCCAGGCCGAAGCCTCAGTGTCATTCATGCATTTGGTAAAATTGGAATCGTTCATGAGTTTACGAATCTGAGGACCATCAAAGATTCCAGCTTTTAGTTTTTCCATGCTCAGTCCAGGGAATGATCTACAAATGTACTTGAAGCAATTACCCATTTTGTCCAAAGCCAATTTGCTTAATTGCTTCATCAATCCTAGCTTAATATGAAGCGGTGGGAAAATGATTTTGTTCTTGTCCACCAGCGGCTTGTTGATGATATTCGCAGCGCCAACAATCGTTTCTTCCCTTGTAGGCCATGACACTTTTGTCCAATGATCTTGCTTTGCCCTGCTATTCCAGAGGCACATGAAGCATGGGTATTTTGTGTATCCAGATTGCTGTCCAAGCAAGAAGTTCACCATCTTCAGATCAGCACAAATCAACCACTGATGTTCATGATAACGGATTTTCTGTAATCCGATTTTTACATTTTCATATTTTTTAAGTTTTGTTGAGTGAGCAATGGGAAGAGACGCATAACAGTTACCACTGTGCAAGAGAGCACATTTCAAGCTTCTAATGGAGCTGTCTATAAAAAGCTGTCAGTCTTCTGGTCTGGTCTGTTAGTCCCATTTGAAGTACAATTCCTGGGATATCATTGCAGTATACAAGTTCTTCCTCTTGGTTGAAATATGGGAGAAGCCTCTCTTCTCTTGTCCGATAGACTGTAATTTTAACTTCTGCCTTTATAAGATTTTGTTCATTAAGTCTGCTAAAAGTTCAGATGCTTGCTTGGACAGATGTAAGTCTCGAATCAGGTCATTGAGTTCTTTTTGGCTTAATGGTTGAGGCGTCGAAGAGCTTCCCTCAAATTCACTTCCACTGCTACTACCTGCCATACACTCCAATCCCTGCCTCTCTTCAGAGTCTGACAGTGGCTGGTTTGGTAGTCTGGTAAACACTGGTATGAGAACGTCATTGCCATGTGGAATAGGTCGTCTTGCTGATTCCAAAGCAGGATAATCTCACCAAGCTTTCTTGTAACGATTAAAGGTTTTAATCTTTACAACACAAAAATAACAATCGTTATGGTGGTTTTTCAGTTCTCTCCATACAATTGGCACACCAAAGTTCAAACTTTTTCTTTCACCTTTTGTCCACTGTCATAGGTGCTCCACACATGTTTTGCAAACCATATGTGGAGCCCAAGACTTATCCAGGTCTCCAAGCTGTACTCCAAAATAAGCCAGGTATACTCGATGCACAAAGTCTGTGATATTTCTTCTTTGTTTTTCAACCATGTACTCTCCACAGATGTAGCAGAATACATCAGGATTGTTGATGCAGGCTGTTCTTGATGAAGTCATAATTTTTACATGTATTTATATACTTATTAAGACAGAACATTTTGGGTCTAAACCAAGACTGGGTTGACAAACTTATACTGTAGCCGACTTCTTTCCTCTGCAAATTCACAGTTGAATTCTGGCTTCAAAAAGTTGCTTCTATAGCATTGTAGGCCTACAAATTGAAATAAAAATAATTATATGGGATATTATATTACCTAAGACACTGTTAAAGAGTCAAAAGACAGACCAAAAGCTATTGCATTTGTTATCACACACAAAAGTCGCATTGGTGGAATGCATTATTTTCATGGATGTCCATTATCTCAAAAACTAGAACCAATTCAGCAAAAGTAATGGGATTTTTGAATTCAGCACCCTCAAAATACCCTAAATCCATTCATAAAACCTTAGCACCTGAAAAAAAAAATCTTTTTTGTAGACCTGAGTAATTAGACATTTTTGAAGATAATAAAAAAATGCTCACATTTTTAAATCAGACTAATGCTCTTTTTTTTCCCTTTATAGCTATTGGTAATGCTTATGCTGTGCTGAGTAATTCAGAAAAACGAAAACAATATGACCAGTTTGGTGAAGAAAAAGGTCACAGGCATGGACATTCACATACAGACTTTCACAGAGGCTTTGAAGCTGACATCTCACCCGAAGATCTTTTCAACATGTTTTTTGGAGGTGGCTTTCCATCAAGTATGTCAATTTTTTTTTATTGATGGCATGTTTTGAAATAGAAAGCTTTGCACAAGTAATAAAACCCTTCGCACATCTAAAAGAGAGGAATAAAAATTCTAGTTTGATTTTAAATAAAATGTTATATTTGTAAGGCCTTTTTACCCAAGGCACTTTATAAGACAAGGGTATATTCTTGTTATCTACACATTATATAGTTGAAGCAAAGGGTGTTGATCTGTTTTTCTTACAGTTGCACAGTGGCCTGAGTTTGAATCAGCAACCTTGTGGTTTTCAATTCAGTATTAACCACTTTCCCACACTTCTGGCAGATTGCATGCACCATATGTATTTGATTGTAAGGAGTTAATGTAGGGCTGCGTCCGCGTGCATCTGCAAAGGAAAATAACTTGAAGGTTATTTTGACCCTAAAATAGAAATAATGTTAAAGACACAATTTTTGGCTGTATGTCCTTCATCATGCAACTTAGAAGGAAAAAACATGCAACATATATAAAAGGGGAAGGAGGAAACAAAGCCAGGGCAGATCAAAGGAGAAAAGTTGAGAGTAGATGAGAAAAAGCTGCCATTAGAGAAAATGAAGGAAGAGATTAATAAGCTAGTCAGTCATTACGAACTGGAGAAATATGTGATCCCAGTTTTAAGAAGGAGATTACCGTCCTCTGCTTTTCTTTGAAATGTGTGTTTAAAGACCCGTTAAAAAGCGAGGTCCGAGAGATCAGTGTGACTGTTATGAAGAGATCTGAAATGTTCTATAACAGCTTTGTAAGGTCTCAGTTTTATGAAAGTGAAAAGTAACAGTGACTGTTTTAAATTCAAGCAGTATTTCTTGTTGCATTTGAAAACATATTACTGACAAAGTTAATTAAATAAGCAACAATTGATGCTTGTATTTATTTACACTTGAATTTCATGGTCGTCTTCTTTATTTTCACATTTTACAGTACCTTTACCTGTATGTATGTATGTGTGTGTATATGTATATATATATATATATATATATATAATATATTTAACTCTCTCTGAAGTATTCATTTCATGGAGCAGAAAGCTGTCTTTGTGATTGTTAGTGAAAAGCAAAACAACACATTTCATTTAGCTTGGCACATAAAAGTAATACATGAAATAGAAAATTTTCATGGTCACACTTTACATAATTCTCTATTTTATTTATTGTGCGTAGATTCTCCAGTTTTTCACTATTTCTTGGATCGAGAAAAATCCAAGGGATACTGTGTCACGAACCGCTTTCAACAGTTCGGTATTAAAACTGCATCTCTGTTTATTCAAAATGTTATGTTAAGTCAAAATAGTATTTTTCTATGTATAGTAAATAGTTTATTAAATGACAGCATTACTTACCTATTTCACAGGTTATGTTGGTAAATATATATGTAGGCAAAATGATGGACTGATTATATATTTTTATTTGGTACAATGTATTTATTCCTCAAGGGAGAGTATAATATTGTTCACATCACTAGTCTCCTCTCATTTTTGCAGTCTGAGCAGCTCATGCACCAAAGAGGGTTATTCTGGATTCACTTTTGTTTTGCTTTTTGTGTGTTTTGCACAGCCTCAGCACTTTGTCACTATCTGTTTCCTTGACCATCTTTTATGTTCTTTCATAGTAAGCTAGCAGCTCCAGTCTCATTTTGTTTACAGATCAGTGTGGAGCAGGCACTGTTTTTTGGGCAAGCAGCTTATTTGCGATGCAAAGTAAGTGCTTGAAGTTGAATAAAACAGCCTTTAGTACTCCCTATTGCGTTGGCTTCTTCATCCTCCTCGATTTGTAACAGGGTAAGATCTGAATTACACATACATTAACTATGTTGAAGAGCAGCAGGGTCTCCTTTGGAAGTGAGAAACTGTTCGGAAGTGAAAACAACAAGTGTCAGTAAGAACATGTTCATTGTTGATACCCCTAAATACAGAATGGGAAATGCCTGCTTCCTGCATTTAGAAAGTAATTTGAACATATTGTCTGCAGAGGGTGTTATTTTTCTCCATACAGGCAATATTATCTAGTATATATATTCGTTACTTACATCAGCAGGAAAAATTCATTCCAGACTTTTTGGGTTTGTTTGACTTACACTGCATAAAAGAGCATCAGCATTTCAAAAACTGCTCATTAGCGACTATGCCTGCCCTTACTTGTAACCCTTGATGCAGTTCTGTCAAGTGTGCCAACTGTGTCTGATTTACCAGTAAAGCTGTCAGTAAACAAAGTGCACATCCTACATGTGTTTTACTTGGGGAAAGGAGAGCATTCAAGATGGCATTTTGTGGATGGCGCGATCTTTGAGTGAATGCATGTCACTTGCAATTTTTTCCACAGAAATGACAGACCTATATGAGTATGCAAACTTATCTTTGTGTCTGCGCATCTGCAGTAGCATTTCAATATAGCTGTATACTAATTATCCTTAAATAAAGCTTATTTCTCGCCATGTAACTAACACATTGCCTCAGTTCCTCCATTTTCACAAATAATGACTTCCATTTATTCTTGCATATGCATTCATTGCTAGTTTGCAGTGTGCAAAAACTTTTGAGAGTGAGCCTTCGTCCACTATGGCTGTCTTTACTCACAGCTCAATTGCTTTGTCCACAGTTTCCCAATTCACAGATTCTCCCTTCTTCACGTAGAATTCATGCTCGCTGTGTACGTCGTTT
The DNA here is from genome assembly GCA_026402145.1 of Polypterus bichir lapradei. Taxonomy (NCBI): domain Eukaryota; kingdom Metazoa; phylum Chordata; class Cladistia; order Polypteriformes; family Polypteridae; genus Polypterus; species Polypterus bichir. The sequence goes on along the minus strand of JANRMT010062813.1, from coordinate 36,124,599 downwards.
CAAACAGTGTGTGAAAGCCATTGCAATTCCATTTCAAGTGAGTTTATAGTTCAGTTTTACCTAACTGAAATAAATGAAGCACCCACAATTTTCAGATTTGCTTTTTTTCTTCATCACACATAATGAAAAAATGTTTGATTGTGTGATGATTTTCCGTTGATTATTTTACAGCAGTGTGCTGAAGATGGACCGCAATTCACATCTGGGAAACAATGTTCAGTAATGTTGATAACAGCAGTAGTAGAGGATCTTTTGAAGTTAAAAAGACATGCAAATACAATTAAAGGCAAGCTGATGGAGGGAGACAGCGATTCACACTTGGGTACCAATGTATAACAGAATAATGGGTCTTTCTAGTAAAATACCAAAGAAAAATATCAATTACGTTTTCAGAGCATAGTTTCAGAGTTGCAACAACATGGGATTTGGAAGGACAGCAAAACAGGAATAGTCAAGGAAGGAAAGTTATGTCCACACTGATAAAATATTTAAAAACACATTGCTAATTCTCAATGGGACTTCTAAAAGCCATTTGGCAAACTCCAAACTGTAATTAGCCACTCATCCATAAATGCCTGATTATTTTCAATATGTTTTCCTATCTCAGCAGAGGACTTCTGGAGCTCTGTTACCATTGTCCCATGAAGTCTCTGTTACCATTGCCCCATTAAGTCCTCGGTCACCTCTCTGACAGAGGCATTTCTTCCCTGCTTACCCAGTTTGGATGGATGGCCAACTTTAGGATTGTTTGAAATCTTATCCATTTCACAATTATTGAGGCAGCTGTGAACACTTGAAACTTTAGAAATGGTTTTATTCACATGCCCTGATCTATGTTTCACCACAGTTTTATTGCTGTGGCCTACAGAGTTCCTTGGACTTTGACGTGCATTGTAATTTGGGTACCTTATATACACAGGTGTGTGCCTTATGTCCAGTCTATTCAGTTTGCCACAGGTGGACGCTGATGAAATTCTTGGTACATGTCAATGATAACTAAAGCACCTGACCACAATTGAGTGTCATAGCAAAGGGTCTGAATACTTATGTGAATTGGAGATATCAGTATTTGCAAACTTTTCTGAAAACATTTTCACTTTTTTCATTATGGATTATTATTTGCAGATTGATGGGCAAAAATGACAAGTGTATCTGTTTTTAATTTAGCAGCAGTAAAGGGTGCTGAAAGTGAAAGGGTCTGAATACTTTCTGAATCCACTGTTATTTCCAAAGTGACAGACTGCTTAAAATAAAATCCCATATTGTTATTCAACAAATTTTTAACAGCTTTGTGGGACTATGTGATAACCTAATCAATATTTATGTTGCATGGAATAAGTTTATATCACGCATTTAAATACCACATGAAACAAATTATTGAAAAGGGAGTACATGGTAAAGGTTAGTGTTCTTGCCTGTTTCCCAGTAGAGTTGTCATTAATTAATATATCCTTCATTGGAACAATTTCAGTACTCTCATGATGGATGATTTGGATATTTACAATAAATCTTAAATAAATAAAATCCTAAACTAGTATCCTGTCATAAATGTACTTCAGAAATTATAAGCATTCCATCCAACTTATATATTTAAGAATCACTGTCTCGCATCCCCAAAACAGATTAGTTGACAAAAAATCGAGATTCTTGCCTAATAACTGAGACAATACATTGTTACTGTTTCAGGTTTATGTTAAGGTAGTCTTTCTGGAAATGTTTCTTCTATCTTCCATTAGAGATAATTTATTAGTGTTTCACGTCTTTATTACTAGTGACAAGTTCAACACGAAGATTTAGACTTGAGTTAAATGGTGCTGTTCATTAACATTAAACTGATAAACTTAATATTTTTTATGGTGATTTTTGTGTAAACAATGAACGGTGATGGTTGGCAAGTGCATAGCCATCCCACTTAAAACACATTAAACAACTAGTTGAAAGCAGAAAGACAAAAAATAAAATACTCCATGGGTAATCTGATTAGATAAATCAGCTTATGGGTAATATCTGATTAGATAAATAAGCATTTCCTCCAGTTGGTAGCAAAAAAGCTGTGGTGAACAACATACATGGAAGAAATGCAGCGGCGTCCTTTATACCCGTTCCTACAATATTTTTTATCTGGGTAATATCCAAATTTATATTTATACTTGGTGTTAAGTTCCATCTCCAGTGTCTGCATTGTGTCTAGATAGAAATCTAATATCACTTTTACTGAGCAAAATTCCCATCAGATAGCCATTTTTAAGTTACAGGTTAAATGTGGGCAGGCATCTGTTTGTGATTGTCTGATTTGAGTGATCTGCTTGTAATTCAATGACATGTTCATTTCCTTCTGTGTTGTTTTTAACATGAACAAGTACTGTCTGATAATGCTTGAATCACCGAAAACTGTTGGTAACACTAGATATAACCGTGTTAAAAGGCAATCCATTTCAAAGGACACATTGTGTGGCTGATTTTTTTTGCTTTTGTGTTTGATTTCAAACTATAAGCTACAATTAACTTTTTAATATCAGTAATTTAAACACATTACTATTTTTTGTTTTCTGCAAGTTAGGTAAGGTGAAAGCACATTTTGCCAGAGTGGGAATGGGTGTTTACAAAATGCATTATTCACATTTTAAAAGCAAATTTTTTTTTCTTTTTGAAATTTTATTAATTTTATTGCAATCATTCCATACAAATCAATCAATTTTTACAAAATGTAGGATTGAGAACAAGTTGACCCCCACCCCTGAGAGACAGAGCAAGGCCAACGGAGTAAAACTTAAAGCTCATAAACATACCTAAATTAATAAGTTTGATAAGCCAATAGAGATGAATGGAGAAGAAAAAGAAATACAGAAATAATTGCTTCCTCTGTGCTTTAAGAGCTTATTCTAAAATATTACTGATTAGATCCTGCCATGTTTTGAAAAATATCTGTACAGATCCTCTGAGTATTTGATTTTTTCCAATTTTAAATAGTATAAAACACCGGTTTCCCACTGACTTAAAAAAGGAGAGTTAGGATTCTTCCAGTTTAGCAAAATAAGTCTACGTGCCAAAAGTGTAGTGAATGCAATCACAGTTTGTCCTTCTCCACTTTAAACCCATCTGGAAGAACCCCAAACACAGCTGTTAATGGGTTAGGAGGGACTGTGAGACCAAGGCTGTCTGAAAGGTAATTAAAAGTTTTGGTCCAGAATGATGTTAATTTGGTGCAGGCCCAAAACATGTGACCCAGTGAGGCTGGGACTTGATTGCAGCGTTCGCAGGTTGGATCTTGCCCTGGAAACATTTTGGAGAGTTTTAGGCGAGACAGATGTGCTCGATATATAATTTTGAGTTGAATAATAGTATGCTTTGTGCATATGGAGCTTGAGTGAATTCTCTGCATGGCTATTTTCCACTCCTTTTCTGATATTTTAATTGAGAGATCCCAGTGTCCTCTTGGATCTTTGAAAGGGAGGGTCTGTAAAATAATTTATATATTGCAGAGATGGTGTCTGAGTCCTTGAAATTGAGCAATATTTTTTCCAGCATGGATGAGGGTGCAAGATGAGGAAAATCAGGAAGGTTCTGTTTAACTAAGTTCCTAATTTGAAGATAGTGAAAAAATGTGTAGCTGGAATGTTAAATTTGGAATGTAATTGTTCAAAGACGTTGTCTATATAAAGATCTCTAAGCAAGTTAATCCCAAATTTTTTCCAGATATTAAAAACTGCATATGTTTGCGAAGGTTGAAAGAGGTGGTTCTCTTACAGAGGTGCCACAGATAAAAGCTTCTCTATCTTAAAATGCTTTCTACATTGGTTCCATATTCTGAGTGAGTGAAGCACAATTGGGTTTTTAGTGTATTGCCGATAACGTGTGTTTATTGGAGCACAGAGCAAGGAATACAAAGAAGTACTGCAGGATTTTACTTCTATTGCGGACCAAGCCTGTGTATGTTCATCTATTTGTGTCCAGGTTTTTATGGCTTGTATGTTTGCTGCCTAGTAATAAAACTGGAAGTTAGGTAGAGTCATGCCACCTTCAGCCTTTTGTCTTTATTGGGTCGCTCTTTGGATACGTGGATGTTTTGAGTTCCAAATAAATGAGGTTATTGTTGAATCTAATTTCTTAAAAATGATTTATTAATGTATATTGGAATGTTTTGAAATAAAAAAAAGGAGCTTAGGAAGAATATTCATCTTAACAGTGTTAATTTTTCCAGCTAGTGTGAGATAAAGGGTTGACCATCTATGCAAGTCTTGCTTAATTTTTTCCATTTAGATTGCAAAATTTTGTTAGATAAAGAGCTTTATGTTTACTTGTGATGTTTACCCCTAGGTATTTAAACTGTTCTACAATGATAAAATTCATTTATTTAAAATTTATTCATTTCCGGCGCCGCATGTGAGTGGCAGCCATTTCAGCAGCTCCGTGTATGACTTTATCTTTTACCTTTTTTTCCCCGCTATTTATTTATTTATTTCCTCCATTTCGCTGATCATTTCTACCTCTTTTTTATGTGGAATTGCTCCCTGGACACTTTTTATTATTTGTACTACTTGATATGGATTTTTACACTCCGAGACTCGCCTATTCAAGTAGTCAACTTAAAGCACTGAGAAGAAATGCTCACGCTGGTGTGGTTCCCTGTTTACCCGACAAGGTAAGAAGACGATATCGGGGCAGCCGAGCTGGTGCAAAGATAAAAGATAAGAAAAAAGCCTGGCAACTTGAGAGAAAATGCCGTTATAAACCGTTGGTGCCTTCTGTGATCCTGGGAAATGTGAATTCATTACCAAATAAGATCGACGAATTGGCTGTGCTGGTGAAAAATGTCAGAACCTACAGAGAATGCAGCTTGCTGTGTTTTAGTGAAACGTGGCTAACAACTACCATCCCAGATGCTAACGTGGAGCTGCCCGGGTTTAGCACAGTTAGAGCGGACAGAGACGCAAGTACCTGCGGGAAGAAGAAAGGAGGAGGACTCGCTCTCTATGTCAATACAAAGTGGTGCAACTCAGGACATGTAAACGTTAAAATCTCCAATTGCTCCAGGGACATCGAACTGTTGGCTGTAAGTCTGCATCCCTATTACTTGCCCAGAGAGAGTGATTGTTGTTATTGTTTACATCCCCCCTCAAGCGAACGCAGAGCTAGCGAGTGACATCATCCATTCCGCAGTTGCTAAGTTACAAACGCAGCACCCTGAGGCACTTGTGCTAATCGCTGGAGACTTTAACCATGTAACGCTGGATAAAACATTACCTGCCTTCTTCCAGTATGTGGACTGTAGCACCCGGGGAAATAGGACTATCGACCTACTGTATGCAAACGTTAAAGACGCATACAGCGCCACCCCGCTGCCTGCGCTTGGGAAAGCAGATCACAACCTGGTACTGCTTCAGCCTCACTACAAACCAAGAGTGAGGGCGCAAACCAAGAGTGAGGGCGCTACCTACAACCACACGATCATTCAGGAAGTGGTCCCCTGAGGCAGAGCAGGCTCTGAGAGACTGCTTTGGAACTACAGACTGGGACACACTGCTGGGGTCACATAGTGAGAACATTGAAGAAGCTGTTGACTGCACAACTGATTACATCAACTTCTGTATGGACATTGTAGTTCCAGTAAGAACAGTACGCTGCTGTGCTAACAACAAGCCATGGATTACAAGTGACATCAAAGGCCTTTTGAACCAGAAGAAAAGGGCTTTTAAAGACGGTGATCAGCATGAGCTCAAGCGTGTGCAGAAGGAACTACGAGTCCAGTTTAGGGCATTTAAGGAGCAGTACAGGAGAAAGCTGGAGCAGAAGTTGCAGAATAACAGCATGAAGGAAGTGTGGGATGGGATGAAGATTATCACTGGCTGCAGCTCGAAGCGGGGTGCCACCATCGAGACAGACGGGGAGAGAGCAAACCAAATGAACAACTTCTTTAATAGGTTTGATCACCCTAACCCACTCTCATCTCGGAGTACTGTATCCTCCAACCATCCTTCTGTTGATAACAGCATAGGTGAGACATCCCCACCCACAATTACTGCAGCCCATGTGAGCAGAGAGCTGAGAAGACTTCGTGCCAGCAAAGCAGCGGGTCCAGACAGTGTATCGCCACGACTGCTGAAGGCCTGTGCGTTGGAACTGGGGAGTCCTCTACAGCGCATCTTCAACCTGAGCCTGGAACAGGGGAGAGTCCCGAGGCTTTGGAAAACATCTTGTATCACCACAGTCCCAAAGGTATCACATCCTAGTGAGCTGAATGACTTCCGGCCTGTTGCTCTGACATCACATGTGATGAAGACCATGGAGCGGCTGCTGCTTCACCACCTGAGGCCACAGGTCCGCCACGCCCTTGACCCTCTGCAGTTTGCATACCAGGAGAAGGTGGGAGCGGAGGATGCCATCATCTATATGCTACACCGATCCCTCACCCACTTGGACAGAGGCAGTGGTGCTGTAAGAATTATGTTTTTGGACTTCTCTAGCACCTTCAACACCATCCAACCTCTGCTCCTTAGAGACAAGCTGACTGAGATGGGAGTAGACTCACACCTGGTGGCATGGATCGTGGTCTATCTTACTGACAGACCTCAATATGTTCGTCTTGGGAACTGCAGGTCTGACATTGTGGTCAGCAACACAGGAACGCCACAGGGTACTGTACTTTCTCCGGTCCTGTTCAGCCTATATACATCAGGCTTCCAATATGACTCGGAGTCCTGCCATGTGCAAAAGTTTTCTGATGACACTGCTATTGTGGGCTGCATTAGAAGTGGGCAGGAGGAGGAGTACAGGAAGCTAATCAAAGACTTTGTTAAATAGTGCGACTCAAACCGCTTACACCTTAACACCAGCAAGACCAAGGAGCTGGTGGTGGATTTTAGGAGGCCCAGGCCCCTCATGGACCCTGTGATCATCAGAGGTGACTGTGTGCAGAGGGTGCAGACCTATAAATATCTGGGAGTGCATCTAGATGATAAATTGGACTGGACTGCCAATACTGATGCTCTGTGTAAGAAAGGTCAGAGCCGACTATACTTTCTTAGAAGATTGGCGTCCTTCAACATCTGCAATAAGATGCTGCAGGTGTTCTACCAGACGGTTGTGGCGAATGCCCTCTTCTACGCGGTGGTTTGCTGGGGAGGCAGCATAAAGATGAAAGATGCCTCACGCCTGGACAAACTTGTTAAGAAGGCAGGCTCTATTATAGGAGTAAAGTTGGACAGTTTAACATCTGTGGCAGAGCGACGGGCATTAAGCAAACTCCTGTCAATCATTAAGAATCCACTGCATCCACTGAACAGTGTTATCTCCAAAAAGAGAAGTAGCTTCAGCGACAGACTTTTGTCACTGTCCTGCTCCACTGACAGACTGAGGAGATCATTCCTCCCCCAAACTATGCGACTCTTCAATTCCACCCGGGGGAGTAAATGCTAACATTACCCAAAGTTATTGTCTGCTTTATTACTCAAAGTTATAAAGCTGTTGTCTGCTTTTACATGCATTTTTATTACTATTTAATTTAATATTGTTTTTGTATCAGTATACTGCTGCTGGATTATTTGAATTTCCCCTTGGGATTAATAAAGTATCTATCCAATCTATCTAATCTATCTATAAGGTAGGGTGTCTAATCTAAAATTATATGCTTGAGAATTCACTGGAAAGAGTATACTTTTATTCAGATTAATTCTGAGACCAGAGATCTTTTGAAATTCTGTGAGTGCTGTTAAGACTGCAGGCACAGAATTTTGTGGGTCTGATATATACAGTTCCATATCATCTGCATATAGAGAAATTTTCTGTTCCAGTCCTTCTCTGATAATCCGCTTTATCTGATCAGCATTTCGACAGTGTATTACCAGTGGTTCAATGGCGATTGCAAACAGTAGCGGTGACAAGGGGCATCCTTGTCTGGTACAATGTTCTAGTTTAAAGTAGTCTGAACAAATGATGTTGTTCTCCCACCTGGACAGAGGCAGTGGTGCTGTAAGAATTATGTTTTTGGACTTCTCTAGCGACTTTACCACCATCCAACCTCTGCTCCTTAGAGACAAGCTGACTGAGATGGGAGTAGACTCACACCTGGTGGCATGGATCATGGACTATCTTACCGACAGACCTCATTATGTGCGCCTCGGGAACTGCAGGTCTGACATTGCGGTCAGTAACACAGGAGCGCTGCAGGGGACTGTACTTTCTCCGGTACTGTTCAGCCTATATACATCAGACTTCCAATACGATTCAGAGTCCTGCTACGTGGAAAAGTTCGCTGATGACACTGCTATTGTGGGCTGCATCAGGAGTGGGCAGGAGGAGGAGTACAGGAAGCTAATCAAAGACTTTGTTACATGGTGTGACGCAAACCACTTACACCTGAACACCAGCAAGACCAAGGAACTGGTGGTGGATTTTAGGAGGCCCAGGCCCCTCATGGACCCCGTTATCATCAGAGGAGACTGTGTGCAGAGGGTACAGACCTATAAATACCTGGGAGTGCAGCTGGATGACAAATTGGACTGGACTGCCAATACTGATGCTCTGTGTAAGAAAGGTCAGAGCCGACTATACTTTCTTAGAAGATTGGCGTCCTTCAACATCTGCGATAAGATGCTGCAGATGTTCTACCAGATAGTTGTGGCGAGTGCCCTCTTCTACGCGGTGTGCTGGGGAGGCAGCATAAAGAAGGAGGACATCTCACGCCTGGACAAACTTGTTTAGAAGGCAGGCTCTATTATAGGAATAAAGCTGGACAGTTTAACATCTGTAGCAGAGCGATGGACACTAAGGAAACTCCTGTCAATCATGAAGAATCCACTGCATCCCCTTAACAGTGTCCTCTCCAGGCAGAGGAGTAGCTTTAGTGACAGACTTTTGTCACTGTCTTGCTCCACTGACAGGCTGAGGAGATCGTTCCTCCCCTACACTATGCGACTCTTCAATTCCACCCGGGGGAGTAAATGCTAACAATATTAAGTTATTGTCTGTTTTTACATGCATTTTTATTACTCTTTAATACTGTTTTTTTTTTTGTTTTTTTTTTTTTGTATTAGTATGATGCTGCTGTATTATATGAATTTCCCCTTGGGATTAATAAAGTATCTATCTATCTATCTGATACAAATTGAAGCTTCTGGTTTGGTATACAGTAGTTTGATCTGTGCACAAATGTTCGGGCCAAACCCAAATTTCTCTCAATTTAGTAAAAAGGTATTTCCATTCAATCATGTCAAATGCTTTTTCTGCATCCAATGATGATAATATTTCTGGAGTGTTTGACTTATTTGGTGAGTATATTACATTAAACAGGCGTCGAAGATTTGAAGATAAGTGTCGACCCTTGATAAATCCAATTTGATCTTGTGATAATACTGAAGGGAGCTCTTTCTCCATCCTTCTAGCTATGATTTTTGAGAGTATTTTAACATCATTATTCAAAAGTGAAATTGGTTTGTATGATGCACATTGTAATAAGTCCTTATTTTGTTTAGGAAAAACGGTGATTAATGCTTGGCGAAAAGTTTGAGGAAGAGTTTGATTGTCTCTGGCTTCTGTAAATGTTGCTAATAAGAGGTGAGCTAGCTGAGCGGGGAATTTCTTATAAAATTCTGCAGGGTTGCCATCAGGGCCTGCTGCTTTCCCGCCTTAAAGTGTCTATTTGTGGTATCTGTAATGTATTCTGAAATGCATTAGATTGTGTACTGTCTTCTTTAAACTAGGCATAATTGATTTATAGTAGTCTCTAAATGTGTGCATTATAATTTTGTGGTCAATGATTTTGTCTCTGTTCGTGTTGGTGATTACTGGGATTGCATTGCGAACTTCTTGCTTGTGAATCTATTGAGCTAAAAGCTTATTAGCTTTCTTTCCGTGTTCATAGTAATGATGTCTGGATTTATAAGTTAATTGTTCAGTTTCTTTAGTTGTCAAGAGGTTTAGTTCTGAATGCAGAGCCTGCCTTTTCCTATGTAGAGCCTCACTTGGAAGCCTGGCATGTTCTTCATCTATTCTCGTAATTTCGCTTTTTAGCTCCGCCACTTTCTTGGTTTCTAATTTATTTCTGTGGGGAAAATATGAGATAATCTGTCCTCTTTAGAAGGCCTTAAGAGTTTCCCAGAGTATTCCTGCAGAAATATCTGAGGATGTATTTGTCTCTAGGAAGAAACTGATTTGTTTGGATATAATTTCTTTACAATTCTCGTCTACTAATAGAAGCGGGTTGAGACACCATCTGCGAGGTGAGTGTGTGGGGCATAGTAACTTTAGCTCCAAGATCAGAGGTGCATGGTCAGAAATAACAATAGCATCGTATTTGCAAAATTAAATCGTAGGCAAGAAATTATTATCTATAAAGAAATAATCAATTCTTGAGTAGCAATGTTGTACTGATGAGTAGAAAGAATATGTTCTTGAGTTTGGGTTTAAAAACCCCCAGGGGTCTGATAAGTTGTGATCAGTTATAAACTTTGTAATTATCTTTGCAGTGTTAGATGTCGTCCCCCCTGTGATAGAAGTCCTATCTAAGAGTGGATTTAAAACACAATTAAAGTCCCCAGCAATTATAATTTTGTGAGTGTTCAGATTAGGAATGGATGCAAATACATTTTGTGTAAATTCCTTATCAACATTAGGTGCATAAGCATTTATCAAAATCATTTTACAGTTAGATAAGTTGCCCATGACCATCACATATCTCCCTTCAGGATCCAATACCACATCTGATGCTACAAATGAGACTGTTCTATGTATGAGAATTCCCACACCTCTAGTTTTCTTTGTAAAGCTAGAATGGAACATTAAAAGCAAATATTATAAAATGTGATAGAAAATCTGACCCCAAACTATTAAACATTTGAAAAAAGCAAAGGGGGTGTGTTACTTTTGTATAACATCAATCTTGTCCAGATAATCTAGTTTGGAAATACATTTTCATTTGACTGAAATGACACCCTGCATGTTGTGAATGTGTAAGCAGTGCAATAGGCCATCTTGAAACAGTCATCATGGATGTTTTTTGAAAGCAGAACACAACTTCAGCTTTCCAATACAAGACAGCTCAGTAGTTTGGGTGAAGCAGTTTATAGCATATACTTTGAAAGTATCCGTCTTAATTGGTAGACATGAACTTAATAGTTTCTTGGTTGCTGTTTGTCAGCATTCAGCCCCTTGAAGACTGATGTGGACACTTAGTAAACAGTCTTGATCTGTTTATATTTATGTTAACTAGGGCCAGTGGCCGCCTCTCCGAAACCCCTTTTGATACAATGGGAAACAATTTTTTTTCACCTCCTATTTGCTCGAGAAGCTATTGGCTTGCTGCGTGCCGCGTGAACTGCATTTCGTGTGGAGGATCGAACGTTTAAAAGCCTGTACAGGACCTGAATATTCGATCTCTTTTTGCTGTTCCGTTATTTTCCTGAGTAATATTTTTAGCTTGTTTGCGCTAATGCGATCGTTACTGTCTGTTTTGGAGACTTTCGAATTTTCCTACTTCCATTATCTCTAACCTGCTCTGCATGTGTATCACGGGACTTGCGTCTGATGGTTGTAAGTATGACATGACTTGTCCGTCTTGTGGGAAGTGAAAGGGTCTCTGTCTCAATGGCTCTCTTCAAAAGATTACGTCTCATCCCCAGGAAAAAGTCTCGTCTTGTCGCAAGTTTTTTTTTTTTTTTATTATAATAGAGAGTAAACCTTTCTGGTTTACTTTAGTTTAAATACTAGCCGTCAGTGGAACGATATATTACTTCTTAAGAAATGTTTCTTAATTACACATTAACCAAGCTTACAACTTTATTTTATTAATATGTTTATTTGTCATTGTCTATAATAATGAAATAAAGGTAAGAAACCTGTCATTTTAGACAATTACTTGTCATCAAAAATTCATAACCTGTTCAGACTTAGCATCAGACCCCTCACTTTATAGCAAGTTATGCTTTAAAGTTTTTCTCATCACAGATTTCAGCTCTGGTGTATTAAATAAAGCCTTTATCTCCTTTCAAAGAGTGTCAACCCCTTTAAAATTAACAATGTGCCTTCCCGTTTAAGAATTCATTTACAAAACTCATTACATCTATCCATTATCAAACCTGTTTAATCCAGTTTAGGATTGTTGGGCTGGAGGAGGATTCCATTTTTGGTGTAATTGTCTAGTATATGTATTTTTTTATCTATCTTAACACCAAAGGTGAAGTGGTTCCCACACTTAAACTCATGGAAGTCACCTTCTGGAATTATAATTACTCTCATTATCTCATCTTCTGTTTAGAGATATGGATAGATTATGAACTTTAAAGCTCATATTGATAACCCTTTGGGGGGAAAAAAGTCTGCCAGGTGACCAGCAAACTCAGTATCCTAGGCTATGTTCCTAGAGGCCACCATTTTCTCTCTAACCAATGTTTTACTTGGAAGCCTTTAATGAAATATAGTATTTGATTCTCTGACCTGCTAAGTTCTGTTATTCTGCCTCATAAGACAATTCCAAGAGAACATTAAATCTTGTACCATTTAAATTCCCTCTGTCATTGAGCCATACTTAGGCAAGAAAGCAACTATGAAACAGGTGTGATTTTGCTACACTATTTTTATGCTGTATTTGAACTTGTGTGTGTGGCAATCTTTAAGTGTAACCAAAATATAAACAAGAAATGGTCAATTTGTCTCACTTATTTAAGATGTTTTTCATGAAGAAATGTTAGCTAAAATAGTTTTAAATCCAGACATTTATATTATGAAGTATAATTGATTAAAAATGAATAGTTTTCAAAGTAAGGATAAATGAATAAAGCCTCCGTTTTAAGATTGACAGATTTTTTTCATTTTTTTCTTTCAAAGGCAACGTTCATGTGTACAGTAATGGACGAATGCGATACACTTACCAGAGACCAGAGAGGAGAGAGCAGCAAGGGGATGTAAGTGAACCTGTTTTATTCTGACCAAAACAGGTTTATGTATGGATTTCTAATATTCATTTTTATTTTATTTTTTTGAAAATTGCTACATTTTGTGTAAATAAATCTTCAGTCAATAGGAAATTACCACCATTGTATGGTTTATTGCTAATGAAAATTATTAACAATATCCTTTTTTATTCTCTTCTTTGGCGCTGATAGCTTAACTTGTTGTTTTTTACTTTTCGATAAATCATATCCAAAGCCTAGTTTAAGTAATGCGCTGCTAAACAGTAGCATTGATGGTTATTCTGTTCTTGGCTGTTTGGGTACATATTGAAAATACTAGATGATAAATGTAAAACATTTTAAAAACTAAACAGAAATCAACATCTTGGTCAATTTTAAAACACAATTTTCTGCTTTTTACATTCCAAATTTGCAGTTTGTTGAGTGTAAGTGGGCTCAATGATGGACTGATGCCCTTTTAAGGGATATTTACTACCTTTTAACCAGTGCTGCTGAGGGAGGCTCTGTGCGTGTGGCCCTAACTTTAGTAAAGTTGGTTTGAGAGTGTTAGAATCTAAAAGTAGTTCAATACAGTGAAAATGTATTCAGTCTTCTAAGTATGCAACATAACTTCCATAAAGTGAAAGACACATTTTAACAGTAATTTTGCATTTGACAATATAGGATGGTTAAGTACAGTGCCTATAAAAAGTATTCACTCCCTTGGAAGTTTCACATTTTATTGTTCTGTACCAGAGAATCACAGTGGATTTAAATTGTTCTATTGTGTTTTTTTTTTTTGACACTAATCAACAGAAAGACAATATTTTAATATGAGAGTGAAGACAGATCTTTACAAAGTGGGCTAAATTTATTACAAATATAAAACACAAAATTCACCCCTTTAATATGATCAATTGTTTTGTTTTATAAGTAGTAGTATAACTCTGTGAAAAGTTGATTTTAAAGCACATGTCAGCAGATTGATGCAAGAAAATATCCAAGTTAATGAATATCCCTTGAAATGTGATTTAATCAGTCATTTATAAGTATAAAGAGTATAGAAAAACTGAAAATGTGAATAGAGTAGGCTGTCCACAAAAACTGAGTGATCCTTCAACTAGTGAGGGAGGCCTTCCCCAGTGCAGCTTTATTGGGGAGTAGCAAAGGAAATGCCACCATTAAAAAAAACAGATGAATGGAATGTTTGACTCTGAAGTCGGCTGGAAGATGATGATATGGTCTGATAAAACTAAACTTTAGCTGTTTGCCGTTAGAGTAAATGTCACCTTTGCATTAACCATATATTGTATAATGCAAAAAACATACCATCCCCACCGTGAAACATGGTGATAACAGTATATTGCTTTGGGGATGCTTGCCTGTAGAAGACCCTGGAAAGCTTATGAGAGTAAAAAGTTAAAATGACCACTGAACTGTTCCACTGAACAAAAACCAATTCACATATTTTACACATTCTGGCATGTGACTGCTTTGCAAAATGTAATGTAATAGGAATTTATTTAGTATAGCTTAGTATTGTTACACCTGGTTTATCCAGTTCAGGATAAATGTTGTCAAGGCCGGATCCAACTGTGGATGGGATGAAAGTCCTCTACATCCTCTACACATTAGAGCAGAAAAACCTGGGGTCTGCACTCGAGATACTTGGTCCATGAGGCACAGTGCTAACAGTTATACCACCATGCCAATGGAAAGAAAATTGTCATATAAATTTAGGGGGCATTTTAAGGCTTATCATGCATACATCCAATCTACATAAACACCATTTAAATATAGTAAATTACTAGTTTTATATCAGATATATAAGCAACAAAATAAATGATGTACTTAGGGATGGAGTGTCAGGAAAGGCAGTCTTGAAGAATGAGTTGAGTGTGTATTAAACACCACAGAAGCAATTACAAAGAAATAAGTATCACATGCCAAACTTGAGCACAAAGAGGGAAAATTAACCTTTCAGCTTCCTGGGAACAGCCTTTGCTTCTGGTCATCCTTTGTCAGTGGTAAACCATTTCCCATTTGCAGCCATCTCTTTAGACTGTGTGAACTTCAACTCTATGAGATATTCTGTCCCTGAGTTTATTAATACACTTGCTGCATTGCTGGCTCCAACTCTTGTTAGTGTCGAATGCATCTGCAATTGCACAATGTTGTCACAAGGTGTCAGTATTCTGTAATACAGCAACAAAAAAAAAATAGAACCACACAGGTTACTGACAGAAATGTGGTTTTTCCAAAATGCCATGTAAACCCTTATTCCAGTTAGAGAAATTGGGTTGTTGGTCTTTGGGTAAACAGGATTAACAGAGGTAGATTTATCAGTGAATAATCCATTGATGTGGCCATGTAACCCTGTAACTGGGTTATACTTAAGGATTTTGTAGTCTGTGTATGTTCGTTGCACTCTGTTCAGAGGCTTAGCATCACACTCACTTTTAACAACCACAGGTAGAATTGCCCACAAAGATCACTTTCCTGAGGTAAATACTTGGACGATAGCATTGTTCATTCTCCTGGTTGAAATAATGTCTCAGTATTTCAGAAATAACTACTCGATGAACTGAATGTACAGTGATAAACTCATTGGCACAATCTCAAGAGCAGTAATGTGTTAAAAGTAACATGCATTATGTGGTCTGATTACTTTTCAAAGTAGCGAGTAACCTAATGCAATAATTACATTACTGAAGTAAAACTATCTGCATCATTATTATCTTTGCAGCATTGGGTTTAAGACAAGCAACACACATATCGATGTGACAGTCATTTACCAGGCTAATTCAAAGAGTCGATTAGAAAAGAGCGTACTGCAGGCGCTCCTGTAGTAGAAAAATATTAATGTCAGTTTTTCTCCACCTGTTTGTTATAGTTAAGTTGATATAGTGCAGTCTGGTTGTGCAAAGGCCATTGTTTATATCATAAATCATCGGGTGCTCAAGATGGAAATGTGAAAAGGGATAGATGTTACTTACTTCACAGCACATGAAGTACTAAATTTATTTATAAAACACAAGAAAGCCGTGCTTCATGCTTATTTTTGATTCCACAGTGTTCAGTGATAACTGACGTTCATCTGTTTTTAGCACAGTTTAGTGATGTCAGAGTATTTTGAAAAAGGAGTACTGCAGAAGATTACTTGGGCATGCAAATGTGGATTTTTAAGAAACTAGATTTCTGCCTTACCTAGGTTACTCACCTTATCCCAGTTATGTGTGCAGGTAAACATACTGATTGAACTCCTTTTGAGCTTTTTTTGTGCAGCCCATACTTACCCAAATAAAAGTTTTTTTTCCTTATTCTTTAAATCTTATTCACATCTGTAGCTTAAAAAGGGTAAACTAAAGTAAATTAATGGAAGAAGTTAATACAGTTGATGATCTCATAATCACTGATGTATATAACAATCAGTCAGATTTTTAAAGGTAGCTGTAATAAATTGTAAGAAATCACAAGAAAGGAAAATTCATTGTCTTCCTGTTACGGTGGTGTGAAAAACTATTTGCCCCCTTCCTGATTTCTTATTCTTTTGCATGTTTGTCACACAAAATGTTTCTGATCATCAAACACATTTAACCATTAGTCAAATATAACACAAGTAAACACAAAATGCAGTTTTTAAATGATGGTTTTTATTATTTAGGGAGAAAAAAAAATCCAAACCTATATAGCCCTGTGTGAAAAAGTAATTGCCCCCTGAACCTAATAACTGGTTGGGTCACCCTTAGCAGCAATAACTGCAATCAAGCGTTTGCGATAACTTGCAATGAGTCTTTTACAGTGCTCTGGAGGAATTTTGGCCCACTCATCTTTGCAGAATTGTTGTAATTCAGCTTTATTTGAGGGTTTTCTAGCATGAACCGCCTTTTTAAGGTCATGCCATAGCATCTCAATTGGATTCAGGTCAGGACTTTGACTAGGCCACTCCAAAATCTTCATTTTGTTTTTCTTCAGCCATTCAGAGGTGGATTTGCTGGTGTGTTTTAGGTCATTGTCCTGTTGCAGCACCCAAGATAGCTTCAGCTTGAGTTGACGAACAGATGGCCGGACATTCTCCTTCAGGATTTTTTGGTAGACAGTAGAATTCATGGTTCCATCTATCACAGCAAGCCTTCCAGGTCCTGAAGCAGCAAAACAACCCCAGACCATCACACTACCACCACCATATTTTACTGTTGGTATGATGTTCTTTTTCTGAAATGCTGTGTTCCTTTTACGCCAGTTGTAACGGGACATTTGCCTTCCAAAAAGTTCAACTTTTGTCTCATCAGTCCACAAGGTATTTTCCCAAAAGTCTTGGCAATCATTGAGATGTTTCTTAGCAAAATTGAGACGAGCCCTAATGTTCTTTTTGCTTAACAGTGGTTTGCGTCTTGGAAATCTGCCATGCAGGCCGTTTTTGCCCAGTCTCTTTCTTATGGTGGAGTCGTGAACACTGACCTTAATTGAGGCAAGTGAGGCCTGCAGTTCTTTAGACGTTGACCTGGTCTTTTGTGACCTCTCGGATGAGTCGTCTCTGCGCTCTTGGGGTAATTTTGGTCGGCCGGCCACTCCTGGGAAGGTTCACCACTGTTCCATGTTTTTGCCATTTGTGGATAATGGCTCTCACTGTGGTTCGCTGGAGTCCCAAAACTTTAGAAATGGCTTTATAACCTTTACCAGACTGATAGATCTCAATTACTTCTGTTCTCATTTGTTCCTGAATTTCTTTGGATCTTGGCATGATGTCTAGCTTTTGAGGTGCTTTTGGTCTACTTCTCTGTGTCAGGCAGCTCCTATTTAAGTGATTTCTTGATTGAAACAGGTGTGGCAGTAATCAGACCTGGGGGTGGCTACGGAAATTGAACTCAGGTGTGATACACCACAGTTAGGTTATTTTTTAACAAGGGGGCAATTACTTTTTCACACAGGGCCATGTAGGTTTGGATTTTTTTTCTCCCTAAATAATAAAAACCATCATTTAAAAACTGCATTTTGTGTTTACTTGTGTTATATTTGACTAACGGTTACATGTGTTTGATGATCAGAAACATTTTGTGTGACAAACATGCAAAAGAATAAGAAATCAGGAAGGGGGCAAATAGTTTTTCACACCACTGTATATGTCATTACTGACTTTATTTGCTGTGTTTTATTTCAACGTTTCTAAATTTTATGCCAGTATTGTAATATGTTTAATTTGTAAAGAGCCTTGTGATGATGCCTAGGGTTCTTTATAAAATAAAGATTGATTGATTAAGCATAATGTTCATTATTTTGTAATTCAAAAAGACATGGTATATGATTTGTTTGCTGAGGGTATCAAGGCAAATCCATGCAATATACATACATTTTGGAGGTTTCAGTGGTTTGATATAATTAAATTAGAAAAATGTTCATACCTTCTCTTGGATAGCAAACTTTATCTTTAGACATTGACAAGTAAAGATTAATAGTACATTTGTTTGTAACTTGCATAAGCGGACCACTTAAAATTGTCAGAAAGTATGCATTTCCTAAACTGAGAAGTTTTTTAACATTAAGTCAATTTCTAAAGACAAGGCTGCAATTTCTGTTTATTGCTGATGAATCCACAGACACAAAATGTACAACTGCTTCACATTTTATTTTAGTTTGCATGAAATGAAAATCATTCTAGGAAACAAAATGCATCTGGATTGTAACGGAGACCTATGAAATTTATGGCATTATTTGAAGTGGACTGCAACAATTTATTTCAGTTTCTCATACTCGGTATGAGCCATTGCCCATGAGCCAGGTTTAAGAAGACATCCATAGTGGGCAATTTCCAATTAAGTATATTATTGTATAGTCTCAATAGCATGTGTGGACAATGAACTTTGTGAAATAAGCATAAGGGAGGACTGTTCTTCCAATCTTAGCCTCCTGAGATCTACAAACCTGAAGAAAAGTTGGTTACTCTGGTTCAGAGTAACTCATGAATGAATGTCTAGCAGTAACTACAGTTACTGTTACAGTTAAAAAAAAAAAAAAAAAAAAAAAATCATTACTCCTCTCCTTTTCCTCCTTAACTATTCTGTTCATATTTATATTTAAATATGGTATTGGCAAGTATAAACCTTGCTTTTTTTGATCATAGTGATAACTGAATAGCAAAAGAGTCCTCTGTTAAATGAATGTTACTTAGCGATGTATTAGATTAGGAAAAATCCCTAGCTTTTACAGCACATTGTGCCATCATTAGAAAGAAAATCCAAGCAGGTCTTTTGTCATTTAAGTGAACTTGTTGCAGAATTAGTTTAGGTATAGTGACTTTATGAATTGCATTGATTTAAACTATTGTAAAAACATGACAAGTAAACAAATTTTTTTTTTCCTTTCCTCAGACGTTTAAAATGATTTATAGTAATTTTTTTGTAGACATATTGTTATTAAATTAAAATAATCAGTTTCCATTTGTTATTTTAGACAACGTTTGTACTATACTATATGACCAAATGTTTGTGTGTACCCCTCCAAATTGATGAGGTCAGGTGTTTATCTGCAACCACAAGTGTTTAAAATCAAGCACATACTGTAGCTATGCAACCTCCATTGATATACATTGGCAGTAAATGCAACACACAGAAGAGCTCAGTGACTTTAAACATGACAGTGTCATAGAATGTCACCTTTGCCACAAGTCATAATGTAAAATTTCTGTTCTGCCAGATCTGCCACGGCCAGCTGTAAGTTCTGTTACTGTGAAATGAAAGCATCTAGGACCAGCAATAGCTTCACCCAAAGTGACTGACCTCGCATGATGTCAAAAATTATATAAGACCTTTGTGTTTAATTATGTTTATGCAAAGAGGTAACAATCAAAGAAAAAATAAAATCACCCTTTACTCTAATCTCTCATTTTTCATTGGATAAAAAGCAATTCACATAATTTGGACTCTCTGGCATGTGACTACTCTGCAAAATGTAATGTATAGGCATTTATTTCACATAACATAATATTGTCAAACCTGCTTTATCCATTTCAGGATAAAAGGTGGCAAGGCAGGAACCAACTGTGGATGGAATGGCAGTCCTCTGCAAACTTGACACATAAGAACAGAAAGGCATGGGGTCCGCACTCTAGATGCTTGGTCCATGATACACAGTGCTAACTGCTGCATCACCAAGCCAATAAAAGAAAATTGTGGTACAAATTTAGAGGAATTTTAAATCTAATCATGCATACCTCTGACTAATTTCATCTGCATACACACCATTTAAATATTGTGGATTATTTGTTTTATATTAGATATATAAGCATCAGCATTAATGATGTCATTAGGAATGGGGTGTCCGAGAAGGCAGTCTTGAATTAAGTATGTGTGTATTAAACACTACAGAGGCAATTGCAGAGAAATAAGCATATCCTAAGGTAGACTTCACACAAAGAGGGTAAATTAGCTTTTCAGCTTCCTTGGAACAGCCTTTGCTTCTGTGACTGGTCATCCTCTGTCACTGATGAACCATTCCACTGTTGTACTATGTCACCTTTGCCACAGGTCAGAATGTGAAATTTCAGTTCTGCCACGGTCAGCTGTAAGTACTATTACTGTAACATGGAAGCATCTAGGAGCAGCAACAGCTCCCCCACAAAATGACAGACAACATACTTACAGCATGGGTGCCACCTAAGTGCTGAAGTACATAGTACATAAAAATCACCTGTCTTCTGTTGCACCACTCACAACAGACTTCTAAATTGCCAAACAACTGCACACAAGCCTAAGATCAGTATGGGAAACGTCGATAGTCCGTTTTAGTGGTGTAATATATGCAGCCAGCCATTGGACTCTGAAGCCGTGGAAGTGTGTTCCCCGAAGTGTTGAATCATCCTTCGATATCTGGCAGTCTTATGGGTTTGACAGATGCCAGGAGAACACTACTTTGTGGACTGCATAGTGCCTACTGTAAAGTTGGGTGGAGGAGGTGTACCGTAGATCCCGGAATACAAGCCGACCCGGTATATTAGCCGATCCCCTTCTCTACCGACTAAATTACATGTATTTGCCGATGACCGGTATTTAAGCCGACCCCCTTCTCCAAGCAAAATTTTCTAAATTTCCTTAAAAGTGTCTCTTCGGGTATATTTATAATGTTTATCGGCGAGAATTTGAGACTGCCGGCATTTTTGATGGAAACTAGTAAGTGATTGCGGAGAAGTTTGGTAAATTGGAACCTTTGTGTTGAAACTATATACGCAAATACGGTACATCGGCGGGTGGATTTCCGGAGACTTGTTATAAATTTGATTAACTTAAATACGCAATACAGTGGACCCTAGACTTACGAACTTAATTCGTTCGCAAAAGCTAACCCATAATGCGTTCCAAACCTCCCACTACAACACTTACTTAACCTTTTCATAATAAAAAACACCAATATTTTTTCTAATGTACTAACCAAAAAGTTATAAAAAGTGCCTAGCCTACTTCGATTAGGCTAGGAGCATGGCGGCGCGCAGCGGCTCAGGGCTCTCCTTTTCAGTGCACTTTTTTTGTTGTTTTTGTACTTTTTTTTTGTCCTTGTTTGTGCACGATCGGTTCGGCGAACATTCGCTACACCATTCAGAACCTTATAGACATCGGTGTCCAGAGCCAGACATCTGTTTTGAGTGTTTTTCATCACACGCACAACATCCCAGACAACATAGCGAGACCAGCGGGCTCTCCGTGGTTTGTTGTCGGGTCTAGGAGACGACACAGACGGAGGAGGGAAAGAAAGCAGAAGCGGGGCCGCAGATACGGCGTTATGCTAAGGCTAAAAAACAACCATACAAGCCCTATACAGAACTTTTTTCTGCACTGAAGGAGCTGCTTTTAATCTCATTGTAGATGCGTATAGTGACAGTAAAAGGCATTCTATTCTAGAAACAATTTCATACTGTACTCGCCATTTAATTTGACATCTTTGGGCTGCAGGAAGGGAGGAGGAGGAGATATTTCCACACAATGTCCATGTTCGTTTCGAAATTACATCCACAAACACATGTATCTGGGCTCCGACTTACGCTTACTAACGCTCTCGGTTGTTTGTTTACAATCGCGCAAGCAGATACACGTGACCGCAACCGTTTCGTAACGCAAGATATGGATCGTAAATCAAAATAAAAAATTTTATTTTAAACTTCCCGATAATTTATTATAAATTTTATTAATAAAATCAACAACTAAAACACTTTTTTGAATAAATTCTTTATTTAATTTAAAGTACCGACATGCAAAGTTACTTCTTCATCTGAAAGATGGTCTGTGGTTTCGTCATTATTTACTTCCGTATTCATCGGCAAAACCGGTATTGCGCTGGAAATCTTGAATCTGAAATGATACTCGTTGTATAAACTGAACCCCAAACTCCAAGCCAAAAATCTAGGACGAAATTCTCGGCTTGTATTCCGGGATCTACGGTAATAGTCTGGGGCTATTTTTCAGGGTTTGGGCTATGTCACTTGGTTCTATTAAAGGGTACTGCTAATGCTACAGAATACAAAGACATTTTAGAGAATTTACATTTACAGCTTTGTGCAAGCAATTTGGGAAAGGCTGTTTTCTGTTCCATCATGATTATGCCTTTGTGTGCAAAACTGGGTCTATTTTATTTTATTTTATTTTTTATATAAATATATAGACTTTGTTAATCCCTGAAGTGCTCGGTTTGAGTTTGGTGTGGAGGAATGTGAGTGTCCAACCCAGAGCCCCAAACTCAACCCTTTTGAATATCTTAGCAGTAAACTGAAACACCAAGCACAGTCTTCTCGTCCAACATCAGGACCTGATCTCACAAATGCTGTTTTTTTTCTGAATGGGCACAAATTTCCTTTTGATACACTCTAAAATCTTGTGGAAAGCCTTCTCAGAAGTATGGAGCTGCAAAAGGAAGTATGGTGGGGAATCCATTTTAATGGCCATGGTTTTGGAATAGGATGTCCAACAAGCTCATATGGGCATGATGGTCAACTGTCAACACACTTTTGCCCCTATAGTGTAATGTTATGAGATGTATGTGATTGTTACAAAAGTAATCCAGACAATATGTAACAAATACAGGTAAAATTCCATTACAACAAACTCCCAGGGACCTAAAAAATATTTTGTTGTAACGAAAATGTCTTTGTAATGAGATTCTGTATTTGTTACTATAGTGCTTTCTTTAACTTGCACCCAGGTGTTTGTAAGCATTTTGGTAGCATCTTTTACATTAATTTTAATCTCCTCCTGCCTACAAGTTATGCTGACGAGAATTTTTCTCAGTATTTCCTTGCGATAATGCACTTTCAGGGTGCGAATGATGCCCAGATCCAGTGGCTGAAGCACTGCTGTGCAATTGAAGGGAGTAATTCAACGCAAACATTATCTAAATGCGGAAGCATGTCGTGGGCAGCACAGTTATCAATCAGGAGCCAAATCATCCTTTTCTTCTTCATATTGTGAGGTTTCTGAACTCTTTTGAGACACCCCCACTCCCCACCCAACGGGAACGACACACTAAAGTGCGTCCCGAAGTGCGATTGCAGCACCTGTTGTTTGTCTGTTGCCGGGGCAGGGCAAAACAGGCTCATAGCACTGCAGTGAGGCGACACAGACGCAAATCATAAAAGATAGGAGACGCGCTATAAGTCCCTGTCTTGCACCCCAAAACACGAGGTTGAGTCTCAGTACTTCAGCAAAACCAGCTTTATTCAGCTTGAAACAGGAACGGCATACTTATTTATTGTAGCGTGATCTGCCACTCTGCTATACACAGACACAGCAGTCAGGCAGGGTCGTGGCCAGATCAGTGATCAAGTAATCCTGTTACCTGCATTTAACAATGTACCTTGCACCACCCATCGAAGTCTTTTCTGTTTGCTTTGCTTGAGAGACGCAGCATAGCTTTGAGCCTGCTGTTTCCCCAGCAACAGATAACCAGTCTTCCATAGACGTGGAGATCGAACTTTGGGATGCTCTTCAGCATGCTGTCTAGTTGGGGGGGGGGGCCCCAAGAGAGTTTACAAACCTCACATTTTCTTGAATGAGTGCCGCTTTAATAGGAATGTTTCTTGAACGAGCATCACTGAACCACATAAAAACTACTTTTTTGACGTCTTCAAATGCAGCAGTTCACATACGTTTGCAACCCAAGATTTTTCTTCTTTTTTTTTTTTTTGCTTGGTCTTTCAAGAAAGTTGACAACTTCGATGGCGAAATTCTGAATTCACTGGCAACATCTTTTTTTCTTTTTGTCGCAATTGGGAGCTGCAAAAATGTAAAGTTTTTCTTTCTAATATGAACTGTTATTTTTTCATGTCTGCTGTTTCTGTAGGAGGGTGATAATGAGTTAAATTCCAGTGGATGTTTTTTACATGTTGACGAGCAATAAGCAAAACGTATCACTGAAAACCGCAGGAAACAAAAAAGGAAAAAAAAAAGAAAAACAGTACGAGAAAAGTTCGAAGAAAGAAAAAAAAATTAGTGTTTCTGTTTGGGAATCATTGTGCACAACTGAGCTGCGGCCACAGAACTAGCTGCTCTGTGGATGATTCATTCAGGCATTACTTTGTAATGAAAGTATCTGCTGAATGTACTTTGTTGTAAAGAGGTTTCTATAGACTCGCGTCATATGAGGAAACTGTTGGGACCATAAAAATACTTCATTGTAATGAAAATTTTGTTATAAAGATATTCGTTGTAATGGAATTTTACCTGTAGATATAAATCTTTCTTTTATATTTTCTGGAGTGCTCTTTACAAATGCTTTTGTTAAGTTTTGCTGTAGATGAAGTAGGAATTTTAATATACTAGTAAATGTTTGTAGATTTCCTTATCTGTAAGATTAAGATGGTATGCCAAAAATCTTACACAGATTTCTGAGTGCCATCTTTAAAAAGTATATATATATATAAGTAATTTATTATATATTTTTTTAATAATAGTATTTCTGCTTACTTTTTCAGGGAGGTCTTGCTCTTTTTGTACAGTTGATGCCAATATTGATCCTCATTATAGTTTCAGCTCTAAGCCAGATGATGGTCTCTAGTCCACCCTACAGTCTCAGTCAAAGACCGTGAGTGCTTTTCTTACTTTTTACATAATTAAGCCTTTTAAAATTATAATAGCACTAACTGAGTAACACAAAAGAAGAGATTTAAACTGAATAGCAGTATTTTCTTATCCATGTTTGTTTGTCATCTTCTCCACTAAAATGCATAAATAAATGCAAAAGTCAAGAAGTACACTATAATACTGTTTGTTGTATCTTAGTGAAATATAATTGATTCATGAAGTTGTGCAGCATTCATGACTGCGGCTTTAAAATTTGTAATAATTAGCCGTAATACTGTAAACGTTAAATTTTACTATCATTTTTTTATTTAGAGTGAGCCATTATATAAAAAAGTTTAATAACCACAAATTTTAAATAAGTATTTTGAAGAATATTACAGTATTTACATTCAGTAGTAACAGAAATATATAAATGATAAGTTCAAGTGAACCACATGCTTTATTAGCTTAGTCACAGAGGAAATTAAAATATTTGAATACCACCTTAATTAAAGACCTAGAGCTAAAATTTTATAAGGCTCCTCTTCTATATAAATACATTTACACTTGATCTTACATATACTGATAAAGTAATAAAACATACCACATTCTTAGGAGATATCATCAGTCTGGGAATGGTTATCAAATTATATGAAATATTTTATAAAACAAATGGTTCATATGTGAAGAAGATATAAGAACATGATTAATGTGACTCCACCCATGTGGATATTCTTTTAAGATTATTGTACAAGGTTGACAAAAATATTCATATACAGTAGGTTGTCTGGAAAAAGCAGCATTTAGGTAACTGTAACCTCTAATACTCCATAAAAATACACAAGTTGACATGGATTTTGTGGGATGGTGATCAGGAGAAATTTCTTGCTTTCAAAAGGGAACATCACTGTTCAAGATACATCTTCAACAGATGCTTTGGGGTTGCCTGAAAATTCTTAGAAGAATCATCTGTGGATAGATAAGGTTAAATTTGATGTATTTGTTTTACACCAAAAAAAGCTGTCTTTGACAAAAGCTCTACTCTGCCCGCTAGTAAAATAACCACATTTTCACTATCATCAAGGATGGTGAGTGTATTATGTTTTGTGGCTCTTTTTCTTCTTATTTGCCATGGACCATTTGAGAACTAACACAATGGTATAGAGAAAAACATGTTTCTGCTTTTTTTTTTTTTTTTTTAAACTGAATCTTGGTCCTCCTCCATTACAGCAAACAATTCAGCAAAAATACCTGGTAATAGGTTCAAAATGTGACAGGTTATATTTTAGAGTGGTCAAGTCAAAGTCCAAATTTTAATGTTGTATAGATGTGTTAAAGAAGATTTTCATGCTATACAATCAAATATTTTGGAGAAATTTGGGAAGTTTTGTAAGGAGACAAATTGAAGAGACTGTTTAATAACTATATGAAACATCTGCTTGCTGTCATAGCTGCCATGGCCATAAAAATGTTCAATTTTTTTACAATTCTAGAGGACATACTGTATATATGTGTAATTAATATAAACACATATCATTTGTTTGTGTCTGTTGTTAGGATTTCCAAGCGTTTTTTGGATTATTTTTGTGTTATATGAAAGATGAAGTGGTCACATTTTTTTCCAAACAGTGTAGTAATTGGTTAAAAGTAAACAGACAGAGAAATTCTGAAGTATTATTCAGTGTTGAAGTGTACATTTCTTTGACCAGTAGGATGTACCCTGAAGTCAGATATTCCACTTGATATGTTTTCTTATTTTGTTTTAATTGCTGAATTTTAGTATGTTTACATTTTATTTTTGAAATATAAGAAAGGGTTACTAATTTTTTAAAGTAAATTAATAACCTGCTGTAGATTTACTATACAATATAATGATTTTTAGGAGAGAAAATATTACAGAAAACAAATAAATAAATTCATAAACAATTCTCACAAAATTGAAACAGGTTAATTTCATATTTAAATAAAAATGTCTAATTTATTGTATCTTCCTGAATTTTTTTTCAGGGGCTTGAATAGTGTACAGAAAACTAATAGTTTGATGAGAAGGGAGGTAAAGTTAAAGCTAAAGAAAAATAAATTTGATAATAAATGAAAACTGGCAATCAAGTTTGACCTTGCTTTGGTGCTGTTCATGCTTCCTGTGATTTAGGATCACCATATTTGTAAATAAATATATTTTTACAAAGTGTATCTTTCACTTAAAAAAATTTGTTAAATATGTTAAGTTCATATAATTCCACTTTATATGCAGAAAAAAATGCCATATCGTAAAAAATAAATATCCATCCACTCACTTTTTTGAACCCACAAATCAAATTTAAGGTTGCTGGGAAATGTTATGCTTAGAAAGGAAAAAAATTATATCCAAGTGCACAGTGGGATGATTGACATATGAGATGGATCTTGAAGTGCATTCTTCGCTGTACACATCCAGACAGTGTATAGAAGTGATAAAGAAAGCCAAATATGATAGTAAACTCTATGGGTCAATGTGTGGAGTACAACTCAAGCAAAGTCACTTAAGCTATAACATGTACTTTTTAGGCATCCATTATACATCAAACAAATTGCAGTGCAAGAGAAGTGAAATCCCAGTGAAAAGCAACTAGGCTGATTTCATGACCGTTTTTGAATTGACTAATCTGAACATCTTCTAGGATGCACATAAGAAAACCCATGTAAACACAGTAGGAATGTTCTAAAGTTCACATGAACAATGACTGGGCACAGAAATAGAACCCAAGATGCTGCATTAATTAACCAACTTTGCTAAATTGTTTAAAATCTAGTAAGTGAATTTACCAACATAGTGCTGCCATTGCCTGTTTGATTATAAATTTAGTGCTTAGAAGTGGGACGATTGAAACTAGTCAGCATCAAAAGCAAGTGCGTTAAAAGCTTAAAATCGGTGTTTAGAGTTAAAGGAGAAGGTGGTCAGGCACCGTTAGCCTCTCCACACTTGCCTATGGTTCATCTCTGAATTTTTCTTTCTATCAGAATTTTGGATATAAACATTGGCAGAGATGGCTGGGGTGGCAACCCGGCTGGGACATCCAGGAGGACCGGAGGAAGGCTTGCGCCTTCCCCAGACCATGTGGGGGCGACCGCCCTGGTACCTTTGGGGGCCACGGGTACAGAGCTTTGAAGCTCCACCCTGTAGGGGCCCCTGGTCACCGCCAGGGGGTGCCCCTATGCCTTTGGAGCCCTGGACCTCAGCACTTCCACCACACCCAGAAGAGAGTGCTTCCGGGGATACAGCCAGCACTTCCGCCACACTGGGGCGTGTCGGTGGAAGATTGCCGGGGAACATCTGGAGCACATCCGGGTGATTATAAAAGAGGCCGCCTCCCTCCATTTGATAGCTGGTGTTGGGTGAGAAGAAGTAAAGAGCTCGGGTGGAGAGGGAAAGAGGCAGCCTGAAGAGAAGAGAAAGGCATTTGTTGTTGGCCAGGACTTTGGGGGAGTATTTGGGGTTGTGGTGCACTTATTGACTTGTAAATAATAGAAGTGTGTATAATAAACGTGTTGTGGGTGACGTCAACGTGTCTGCCTGTCTGCGTCCGGGCCGGCTTCCACAACATACAAGCTGTGCCTCATTTATGTTGTCTTTCGGTTCATCTGTGGCAAGGCATATAAGATAATAAGCTGGCACCACCTATCCTACAACTTTGAACATTGTCTGCCAAGACATGAACATGACTTGCAGCAGTTAAAGCTGACACAGGTAGCTTTATCACACATTCAATAACAGTATCTATTGATTTAATGTTAGCAAGCTCTGGTAAAATGCTGCCTCAACAGTGAAGACTTTTTTTGTGCTTGGCCAGTATCCTCTTGTTATCGCGACTGTTTCATTGCAGACCATTCAGGTTGGATAAGCATTTCAGAATTATTGCATTATAAAGACATTCTTTTACGTCTATTCATCATTGAAATAATGAGTCTCTGTAGATATTTTCCTGTTAAAATATTTTGATACCTTTTGCTAGATTATTATTTTGATAGCTGACTTCCAACATGAATTTTTGAATGTTAGTCCGTGGCTAATCAGTAAAAGTTAAATGATTGGTTATAAACACTGTGGATTTTTCTAAAATAAAATAGTACTTGTTTCTAGAATTATGTATTGCAATAGAAGAATTATAGTGCAGCCGTTAGTCATTGATGTAGGCAACATATATAAAACTAGCCCAAACCAGGGAATCGTAGAAAAAATTAACCTGCTTTAATCATACACAACACTAAAAGTGAAGTTTCATGTGTTTGCTGTGCTATTAACATCAGAATGAATTCCATGCAACATATGCTTAATGATTCCTTATCTTGGGTAGGTGTTAATGTGAAGGGTTGGACTGTTGTAATGTTTGTAAATGAGTGCTTGATTCTGTTTCCAGGAGTGAATAAGGTAGTTCGTCTGTTAAAGTGTGTGAGGTTTTTGGAGGGGCTGATTGAGGATTTAAAAAATATTTGCTCCGTGAGAATTTTCCCCCACATTATATCTATTTGATGACCTCTGTCCATCAGTATAAGCAATTGCTATTCTCAGAGGGTATTACTGGACATGTGCAATGGGTTTTGCCCTGAGATTCACAGCAGATACTGGCTCTATATTTCTCACTCTTCTTTCCAGTTACGCTTTTCTGTTAATTCTGTCGGCTTCAGTCTTCTTATACTATTCTTTGCTAGTGTATTTTAACACTGTCTGTTTTGCAGTCCGACATATCTGTACAAGTGATAACTTGATTAGACAAATTAGAAAATGCTTAAAATAAAATATTAAAGTAATTAAAGTATAGCCAAAGCACAGAATATCTATGAAGGTTCTGTAAGCTGGACATATTTAATAAAGGTGGAGCCTCATAAAAGTGTTTGTGATTACACTTTCGATTACCTCTTATTTTGTTTATGGAGAGTCAGTGTTAAGCTGGATCCTTCTCAACTTTTCAGTGGATATATTGGATATTTTAATGCTTTATTTCACATTTGAAATAGAACCCTTTTGATCACAATTGTATGACTTACAAAGAGGTTTAAGTATGTAGATTTAAAGATAGAATGCTACAAGTATAGGGGGGTGGGGACAACTAACCTAAACAAAATATCAAAACTCTTTCTATATTGAAAAATAAAAAGCTGTTACAGTAACATGACACCTCATGTTTCATTAGAGGCAGTGTGGACATTATTAAGACTATTAATTATAAAGACACATGGCTCCTCACTGTTACAAGTAAGACTTCACTTTGGAAAGATCTTCTATTAATATTGTACTTACTCTGTGCCTGCAGGAGTGTATCTAGTCAATGTTTTCTTACTAAAGATCACGAAAGAAATAATTTACCAAATGCCAAAGGTTGACACTCTTCCTTTTTTTACTGCAAGCTCAATATAGGAGAGATGGTTAATTATACAAAATACTGCAAAAAATGTTGCTGCCTATATATCTAGTGCACCTGAAAAAATTAAGTAAATAGTATTAAGTATTTGGCTCACCCTTTTTGTTGCAATTGAAGTCAAATGATTAAATCAGCCTGAGTACACTTTCAAATAACATTTAAACCTAAGGCAATTGAACATCAAAATAACATATTTTAAAGTCAAATAGTATTTAATGA
Source organism: Polypterus bichir lapradei (assembly GCA_026402145.1). Lineage (NCBI taxonomy): Eukaryota > Metazoa > Chordata > Cladistia > Polypteriformes > Polypteridae > Polypterus > Polypterus bichir. Next base: position 36,094,056 of record JANRMT010062813.1, on the reverse strand, counting down.
AAAAGTTTTATTTGATGGTCTTAGACCAGTTATTGACAAACTGTAAAACCAACAATGTTGTAACAGTGTGGGGTAATCTTTGGTAAATAATTAACAAAAGATTTTTTTTTATTTCTCTAATCAGGCTAAGAAAGAGTGTTGCTCCATATTTCATCTAACCAAATACTTGTTCAATTTGACACTTACAAATTAAATAATACTATCTCCTTATCAGTGATTTTAGTCTTTAAATGATTAGCTACTATTGGGAAAAGTCTTAAGTAAAGCACATATATTGATATAGTGCATTGCTCATTTGCCAATGCAGTTAGAATGTGTGTGTGTGTGTGTTATGCATTATTCGCATTTGTTTTCTTTCCTGCATTGCAGCTAACAGAGTTATTTCTGTGATAGCCAAAATGTGTAACATGAATTTTATACACAGTTGACTGGAAGTCAGTTATACCTTTCTTTGCAAAGACACAATCCTGCATTGAAATGGTCTACTATCATTTTGTACCCATTTTAAAAATAAAGTAGCATGTGAGTGGGTCTGTACTTGGAGTAACTTCAAAACTACTAATTGGTTTAAATTTTGTGAATACATTCAGGAAAACATTTCACCTAATTGGGCATATTTAGAGGTTGCCAAAGTTGTCTGACCATTGTTGGAGCTGTAGGTTTAGCAGATCGTAGATCAAATAATCCTGAACATAATAATTGACTATCTGAAACAATTTTTCAAATGTGTTAGTGCTATGCTTGGTAATTTTTGATATAAATAAAAAAGTGAAAATTGGATATTTCATGCATGTTAGTTTTTTTTTTTTTTTTTTTTTTTCTTCTTGAAATGTGTGTCTAGGATGAATTGGCAATCTACTTGAAAACGGAATAATTATTATCATTAGACAAAACAAAAAGTATATTTTTGCACTTTAATGATTTGCTTTGATTTCCTATGAAACTTTTGAAAATCTCAAGAGTTTACTCTGGTGAAAGTCCCCTGTATAAAGCAGCAAATGTCATCTAAACCAGTTTAGAAAAAAATCCCAGGAATTTTAAGAATATATAAATCCATTCATAGCAGTAAATAATGAAATTTCTGTTTACTATCTTTAGTAATCTTTAGAAATTTCGGAGTTCGTCATCTATTTGAATTTAAAATTTTATTCTGCATCTTCAAAATCAACTGCGGTGGGCTGGCACCCTGCCCGGGGTTTGTTTCCTGCCTTGTGCCCTGTGTTGTCTGGGATTGGCTCCAGCAGGCCCACGTGACCCTGTAGTTAGGATAAAGCGGGTTGGCTAATGGATGGATCGTCAAAATTAAAGTTGTACAACTGTAAAGTATGTTGCCAGGCAGCAAAGTAGTGTAGATGGCTGCATTACTGCGTCTCAAATTAAGGGACAGGGTTATGGTTTCTGGTCTGGTCATTGCCTGTGTGAAATTTTCATGTTTTCCTATAACTGCTTCGGTTCTTTTTTCTTTCCACATATCTGAAAGGGTCAGACACTTTACTATGACTTGGTTCCTGTAAATGTGTACATGTATTTATGTATGTATGTATGTATGTATGAATGTTGCCTACCCAGAGTTGATTCCTCCTTGGTAGAGTGACCCTGTGCAGAATGAACTGGCTTCAGTATAGAGGTACATGCATAGTGTTGTGCATAGCTGTTTTAGTGTTCGCATGATGCTTAAATGATGAGACCTCAGTGTGTTTTTAGGTAACTTTTGTTAGTGGGGTATAACCGCATTTAACTACTTACATTTTAATGTATTTTATTCACCTGAGTCTTAGATCATTAAGTCTTTACTTTGATGAATGCTTGTATTTTTTCAGCTTTAATATCTCCTGTTGGATTTTTTTTTGCATCAGATATTTATATTAATTGCACCATTGCAAAGGTAATATTAAGATAATAACTGTGTTCAGGGTTTGTAAAATTTGGCTTGCAAGCATTTGTTCCTTTTTTGTTCTGCTGTAGCATTATTATATTTGAAATGTGTTGTTTTCTCCTTGAAGGAGAATTTTATTTAATTAAATAATTTTATAATTTTTAACTTGAACCATTTTTTAACATGTTGTTACATTTATCAGTATTTATTTTAGTGGATATTAAAATTAATCATATGTCCCCTATTAATGGCCAAATATATTGGCAGAGGACTAAATATTTTACAACTTGAATGTTTATGTATTATCTGCAGGTCTGTAGGTCACACTCATAGACGAGTAACAGAGATCTTGAAGGTGCCTTACTATGTGACAGAAAAGTTTAATGAGGAGTATACTGGGGTGAATCTGAAAAATGTGGAAAAAAATGTAGAAGATGATTATATATCAAATCTCAGAAACAATTGTTGGAAGGAAAAACAACAAAGTAAGTATGTAGACTAGTTTAAAATATGTTATAATAGAGGGTTGTGTGTAATTAACAAAAAGATGTGCCATCAGCTAGGCAAGGGATTATTTCCTTGAATGCCCATAATAATGAAAGTTGTATCTAATTTAAAATTCTGTTTGATCTCCCTTCCTGCTTCAAGAGGATGGTTTACTATACAGAGCTCGTTATTTTGGGGATTCAGAACTTTACCAAAGGGCACAGAAGATGGGTACTCCTAGTTGCACCAGACTTTCAGAGGTTCAAGCTTCATTGAATGGTTAAAAAAGGCAAGCAAAACAGATGGACCCCACTGCCACAAAGACAAGTAGGTATAATCTAATTAGCATTGACATATGCACAGTGTAAATATTTGAAAGGCAATAAATACATCTGAAATAATGTTTCGATTAAATGCACATACTATTTTATTTAGGGTATTTTCTGTTTGTTAAAGTAATAAAAATTGGTACCAGGTTTTTTTTTATATATAACAATTCTGACAGTGCATTAGACTTTCTGCAAGGAAAAGGTTTTATGACATATAAGAGAGAGAGCAAGAGTAAGAAAAAGAACAAGCACAGTGCTTGTTTCTTCTAATGAATGTAAATTTAATGAATAAAACATTTCTAGATCATTATAACTTCTTATAGAAAGAAAACAAAAGTTGTATGTGATAAAACCATTATGAATCCAGCCTAAAACAATAGGTTCTCAAGACTCTGTTATAGCTAGCTAAGTATTGAAGCAGACAATAATGTGACTAGTTTGTCGATTTGCAGGATTTAGAATTGATGACTGAAAGTAGTCATTCTTAAACACAAAAGTACTCAATATGTCACCTTGGTGTGTGTGGTGGTGTTGTGCAGCAAGGTAGGGGAAGAGTGAAAGAGAGAGCTCAGCTGATGTTACCAGGAAGTACTCCACCTGTAATACTTAGAAGCAGCCTCTATGCAGCCATGACTAGGAGCTCAAACTGTATACTTATAAAAGTATAGATGCCAATATGGTTCTTCAGAGCGATGCTATAGGGCAAGAGTTGTCAAACTCAATTTTTTGAGGACCAAAAGTAATACTTTTGACCCAGTGCCAGGTCTACAAACAAACAACTCCCACCACAATTTATTTGCAACCAAGACACATGGATACCTCTCTGTCGATCACAATTGTATTCTGCCTCACATCTTTGTTGAAACTGTTTTCTCCTTTTATTAGCTTTACTTATACTTTGCAGTGGGGTAAGAAAGATACCAGCGGCCATGGAACTGAATTCAGCATTGAATAGAAAAAAATAACCAACTTTAAAGTTTTTGCTGCATTAGGTGAAGTTGTAAATGTCCCCTGTCCCGTCTCCTCCCCCACCCCACTTTTTAAATAAATGATTCCAAACAAAACTAGCAGTTTACTACAGATAATTAAGTAAATTAATATAAATTTGACTTCGTATTTAGCAATTGAGTATATTGTATTTACAAAATGTGTAAATGTAAATAATAAATATATCAATGGGTAGGTTAATTGATAGATGGTACTCCCATTTTACAATCAGAATGCCAGCTTTAAAAAAAAAAAATAATGTTATAAAGGACATGCATGCTGGCTATGCTGTATGATCTGGGGCTTTATATAATTTTACCAAATTTTTTACATTAATAGCAACATAATATAAAATGGCATAATGTACCTATATTAAATTACAGTTAAAGAAATGCTAAGATTGTAAGTGATATGCTGACCAGTTCAGTGATCAGTCAGAACTTTTATTACACATTTTGAGGATTTATAAGTGGCACTTAAGCTATCCTAAAACCACACTTATTTGCAGTTCACTTTGCTGAAAAAAATAAAGGAGGAAGCAGAAAGAAA
>JANRMT010062813.1:36064396-36089429 GCA_026402145.1 Polypterus bichir lapradei | reverse complement strand
CACACTCTTGGCATTCTCTCGATGAGCTTCAACAGGTAGTCACCTGAAATGGTTTTCACTTCACAGGTGTGCCTTATCAGGGTTATTTAGTGGAATTTCTTGCTTTATCAATGGGGTTGGGACCAGCAGTTGTGTTGTGCAGAAGTCGGGTTAGTTGGACGATCATTTATTTTTCAACAGGACAATGACCCCAAACACACCTCCAGGCTGTGTAAGGGCTATTTGACCAAGAAGGAGAGTGATGGAGTGCTGTAAATGGTCATGAAAATAAAGAAAACACATTGAATGAGGAGGTGTGTCCAAACTTTTGGCATGTACTGTGTGTATATTATAATTATAAAATTTTCAAAATCTGCATGAAGCCAATGTCGAAGTAAGGGTGGGAGAGAAGATAAAGGACACAGTACTAGAATAAAAGTAAAACTATGAGCTTGCAAAAGAAAGATTCTATGGAGTGATATCACTGTCAAAAATAACTCCTAATTTACGAAAAATGTACATTTCACATATGTGAATTACACTTGCGTTTCTCAAAATTAAGAGTACAGTTCTCAAGCATAAACAAACTGTCAAGTACTTTCTATGGGTCATGGAGTGGGGTGGAGACAGAGCTTAGGGTTGGGGCTCAGAGCTCAGGTGGGCATGTACATACACAGGCCGTGTTAGGATTTCCGACCCGTCCATGTAACGTTAGATGGATGTGACTCGGAGTTTGCCACTTCATCGCATCCTGTTTGCTGCTGCAGGGAGATTAACACAATCTGCCAAAGCACTTCTTCATTTTCCTGCCATGATGATTGGTTCACAAAATGCTGCATAAGCTCCAAAATATTAAGTTTTTATACATTTTACAATGAGTTTCTTTCTGCTGGCCACATTAATACGAAATGCATGGAAATGCGTCTAAAAAACAGTTACTGCATTACAATGTAAATCTTCACACTGTTAAAACAGTGCATTAAAGCACCATAACGTACATTAAATAAACTAATATTACTTAAGTGTTACCCTGGTTCATAGCCAATGAACTGTAATTATGTAATAACACGTTAACACACTTGAGAATTGTAGTTGTAATTTTCAGAAGCAGAACTGTAATTTTGAAACGCACAAGAATATTCATGTATATGAAATATAAATTTCACGTAAGTTATTACGAGTTATTTTTGACAGCGATCTTACTCCATAGATTTAGCTAAAGTGCGCTTTTGTGAAACCTGGTTCTCTGCATCTTGGGGTTTGAAAGACCACTTGTAAAGGGTGCCCTGGTTAGCACATAAAGTCGAGATAGAGTGGCAGTCCAGACCCAGGCGAGAATTTGTTGCTAAAGCAAAGTACAACTGTTTACACTGGCATTATTGTGTCTGTCACGATTGATGGCACCTGACCTCGTTAAAATGGATGAACTGTAATTGTGCTGGTGATGGAGCACAGAGACCACATTTGGAGTTTGTCAGGAACAGATTGTGATCACGTTTAACACGCTTGGAATTGCAAATACATTTTCTATCCACAAATAACAATCAATTAAAAAAAAAAAAAAAAGACAAAGGTATTGTGTAGGGTACTGCCAGCAGTCAGGAAATGAGCAGTAGAATGGGCAGCCAGATTGGACTCCTGTGCAGCATTAAAAAGAGAATGCAAATTCATATCTGAAATTAAGATAGCACTTTTTTTGGTGAGACTGTTCCATATTTTGCATCTGGTTAAAACACTTAACATTTTATAGCAGTGCAGCGTCTCTCCTTCTTTTTCACTTTCTCTTCTTGGGTCATTATAGCAGCCCATTTTCAAACTACCTACAGCTTAGTGGCGTTGTTGTGCATAAACACAACAACCACTAGGGAGGCATTTGAATGCCAGCTGCAAAAGTTAATTTATGCATAGAATCTACATAAGAAACACATACTAAAGACATTTATTGAGAAAATTAAGTCATTTTCGGATATACTTGTACATAACATGTTTTGAATACTGATGATGCAGACCACATTAAGCCATAATCAGTTTCATAAATAGCCATGAATACTTGATAAAAGAGTTGTGAAATACTAATGCTTTCATTATTTTAAAGAATTCTTGCTGCCTAGAGTAAAACATGCTAGGTCCAGGTTTTCTTGATCTTTTAGCATCCTGCTTGGTAGACTAGTATACATTAAAGGTTTTTGTTTGTCCATACATTAGGAACCTTTTTCAAAGCCCAAAGAACCATTTTTATATACAAAGCACCCTTCTTCACAAGGTGAAAAGGTTCTTTAAATTCAGAATCAGAATTCACTTTATTGACCAAGTACACTAATGTGTACTAGAAATTTGTCTTGATAGTATTATTGCAACATACAAGGAGAACACCGAATACAAAAGATAAGTATAAAAAGATAAAATATAAAATGGTAAAAATAAAATGATGAAATATGAAGCAGTATGCAAGGGCAGTAAAAAATAAAGAGATAGCAGGATTAAAATGTCCAGGCAGTCTAGTGTGCGGGTGTACATAGATGCCGAGTAGAAGCTCAGACCTGTTTAGTAAGAATAACTATACATGGAAGGTGATGTGTCGTTTTAGCTTTCACTGTACAAAGATGTTTGCCAAAGGGAAGTCTTGAACAGGAACAGGTGATGGCCTGGGTGAGTCAGATGAGCAATGATCTTTGCAGCCATCTTCCTTACCCTGGACTCGTTGGACTTCAATGTGCAGTAAGTTACAGCCTATGATCCTTTCACAGGGTCTGATGATGCGTTGCAGATTAGCCTTTGTTTGAACAAAGGCAGCATCAAATCAGACAGTTATAGTTGAGGCTGTGTAGAACTGGACCAGTACTGAGTTTTTTGAATGTTAAAGTCCAGATTATTATGGCTGCACCGCAATGTCAGATTTTCTACCTCTTGTCTGTATGTAGACTCATTGTTTGAAGTGAGGCCATTTAGTGTTATGTCATTTGAAAATTTAAAAAATGTGATTGATGAATTGCCAGATGTATAGTCATTTATATAAAGTGAGAAGAGTAGTGGGGAAAGGACACATCCCTGTGGTACGCCGTAGTGGGGAAAGGACACATCCCTGTGGTACGCCAGTATTAAGAGTTAATGGTTCAGACATGCGTGTGCCCAACCGCCCATACTGTTTCCTGGTCTGTGATCCATATACTAGAATGATGGTGGACTTTTGAAGCAGGCTGATCCAGATCCAAATCCAGAGATTGGTTGAAAATGTCTGCAAGTACTGTAGAAAACTGGTCTGCACAGTGCCTGTGTATGGAAGGGGAAATAAGGTCCAGGCCTGCAGCTTTTTTAGTATTTTGCTTTTTTGAATAAGCTGCAGACATCTTTGCACTAATGACAGGCGGGGGAAGCTGAGAAGAAGAGTAGTGTAGAATAGTAACATTGAGACCATCAGGTATATTTATATCCCATTTTCTTTCAAAGTGACTGTAAAACTGTTTTAACTGATTAGCCAATCTTAGATCAGCAGAACTGTCTGATTATTTCTTGTAGTTAGTGACCAGCTTAAAGACTCTCAAGACTGATGTGCTCTAATTTCCAGAGAGTTGTTCCTGTAGCTTATATGAGTACTTTCTTTTAACACCTTTGATCCCTTTCTCCAAAATAGTTGGCTTTCATATATTCCTTATGACTGCCAGATCCGAAAGCACATTCTTTTTCCTGGCACAGTCATCTGAACTCTGGGATGAACCAAGATTATCATTGCTACATTTCATAATTGTTTTTGTTAGAATGCAAACATCTTCACAAAAACTAATATATGAAGTTACAGCATCAGTGTATTTGTGTATGTTGGAGGTGGCAGTATAGAAGGCACTTCAGTCTGTACAGGCAAAGCAGTCCTGAAGCTCCTCTGTTACCTTGCTGGTCCACTTACTATGTGTTTTACTAAGGTTTAAGGTTTCTTTATTTAGTCGTGTACACAAGAAAACATGAAATTTGCCTTCTCAGTTGCATCTAATAACAGACAAATAGAAACAAGAAAGGTTAAGGTAAGGCAGTTAGATAATACATATTTACACCAAAAAGGAAAAAAAAATGTTACAGGATATATATATCAAAACCTTAATCATTACCTCTGATATTTTTTATTGAAAAGTCGTATGGCACAAGGAAGAAAGGAGTTTCTAGAGCGATTTGTGTGGGTTTTCAAAGCGACTATCCTTCCTGATTTACTGAACTTTAGTTCTACATGTAATGGATGTCTGTCATCAGTTGAGATGATTTCCAGTTTCTCTAACATTGCCCTGTGACACACACTAGTCAAATCATCTACATCAGCCCCAATAACTTTAGCTGCATACTTCGTAATCTGCTGGAGCTTTTTTGAGTTTTGGTTTGTCACACTATTAAACCAGGCAATGAACTATTAAACCAGGCAATGAAACTGAACGTGATCCCAGACTGGATCTCTTCAAACAAAACATTTAATCACCACTTTTCACATGCATTTGATTTATTCATTTATTTTTTTATACTTAGGTCATTCTACAGTTGAAGAGAGAAGCAAGTTGTTTTGAATTCAGAAACAATTCACTACAAAAAAAAAATGAAAAAAAGATTGCCTTCACTGAAAGTGGACTAGAGAAAAGAACAAATCTTTTGGAAATCCATTAAACAATCTTCTTGGTTTTTAAGAGTCACACTTCTAATCAGTCCGAGACTTTCCTGAGGACTTGTGAGCAGAGAAACGGAAATCTTGGAAATGCCTACAAATGATTTGCACTGATGTGACATACAAAATAAAGTCCTAAGCTTTAAAAAGAAAAAAGAGAGAAATATTTGAAAGAAGAAATTAATTTATTATGGCAAAACAGATGTTTTTGAATGGTCATTGTTTTTTTGTCTGAGAAAATGCCAGTGAATCCTTCGATCATGCATTCAGTTTGCTAAGAATTGCTTCTTCATTACTTTACACCTTTACAAAGGTAAAAAAGAATGTGAGACTAAATAATTGTAGATATTTTCTTAGCCAACCACTGACTGTGCCAGTCAAAGATGTTACTGTTTCATCTAATATATAGTTTATATTTGTATATATGTTCTACTTTTAACTATGCAGGGACTACATTAAATTATTTAGCTTCTTCCATTCTGATTTAATAAATTGTAATATGTGACTTTGCCTGTGTTAATTAAAATATGTCAACTTACATTAAAACATTATTGCATCAGTGAATATATTTATCAAAACAAAATTATAAAATAAGTGATTTGAAGTGTATTGTACTACTACTATTGAGGAAAATGGGCTGTTTTGTCCATTTCCTAAAAAAAGCAAATGGCAGTTTAACAGTTTATGCTTCTGTTCCTGTCTCTGAACAGGTGTGGACAGAATGAGATACATTTACACGCTCAGTGCCTTGTAGGAGTCATTCAGAGATGCTTGATAAGAACGAGGCCCAGATTTGTGTCTGTGTGTGTGTATAGCAGCAGCAGAGTGTAGATGGCAGTTTGCAGTCCAGGCACAGCTATTCAGAGGACAGTAAGAGTTGACAACGGTTGTTTCATTTTTATGCTCCACTCTTTAATGTAATAACATGGATGACACTGAAATGTCAGCTTCAGTAAGTATAGATGTTCATTTATTTTCTGACAAAACTAAGAAATGAACTTGCAGACATGCAGTGCGAGTTTTGTACGATGTATATATTATAAAGTCCTTTTATAGAGTCCTTTTTTGGAAAGCAAGCATGGAAGGACAGAGTAACCACAGTGGCACTTGTGTCAGGGGCTTGTGGTTGAAGAAAGGCAGGCTGTGGAGGATTTTTTGTCTTTTTTCATTTCTTCTCTACCCCAATATAACTGATAGGTTGGCTGGTTGATAAGTGGTTCTTGGTTTTCAGCCACTCTTGGCTTTTTGAAGTTTTCTCGTCCATCCAGATGTACTCCGTATGAAGGCTACGTGACGTGACTACATTCATGTTCCACCTTCTCACTTAAGCAGTGTACAAATGGCACTTGAGTGTTTTCGTCTTTGTGTTTGTTTCTTTATGAACACTGTGGACCTCCGGGCTGCATACAGCTGCCCGAGGCATGACACGAATTGCCACACAGTGCACCTTTATTTATTGGTGGGGAAGCACTTTCTTCGCTCCCCACAAGTACACAAAGTCCACAAGACAAAAGCACAGTCCTTTTCCTTCCTTCTTTCTTGCATTTCTCTGCCTCCACTCCTCTCCCAGCAAGCTTCGTCCACTTCCTCCTGACTCTCATTCCTCAAATAGAGTGAGGTGGCTCTTTTTATTCCACTCCTAGGGGTGCTCCAGGAGGCTCATCAGTATTACCTGGAATCAAAGTCCACTGTAGGGTTCTGCAGCTCCCCCTGGCGGCCCCCACAGAAACCAACAGGGCTGTACCAAACTCCAACTCCCATCGTGCCCTGCAGGACTCTGTGGTGCCACAGCCATCCTGGAGGGCTGCCCTCTAGCGTCCCAGGGGAGGTAGTGCCACGCAGATGCTCTCTCCCCCAGTCATTCCATCCAGCTGGCATCCAGGCTGGGTAAAGGCTGAGGCCGCCCTTCACAGCACTCGGACTGCTTCAGGTAAATCTGTATGTGTAGCTTGGTGTGTAAGTATTGAAAACCAACAAAGAGTATAGACTTCTCACTGATTAAGCTCTTTTTCTCCCAGCCTGATTTCCCATCCAGGCTGCAGTTGCTCTCTTCTATAAATTATGTGTGCCAATTTGAATCTTGGGACTGCCAAACTTTACCTTGGGCCCATTGCAACACATGCGACGGTGGAGCAGTTGAATACCTCGCTTTTCACAAAGCTTTTAACTCCTGAAATACACAGAAAATCTAAGATGACAGAAAAGTTGCTTGATGATGACGTTACTGCAAATTGCTTGGGGTCTGCAAAAGTTCACTGCATTTTTCATGTCTGCTGTTTGAGCCCACTTTCATTGTTCTCGTTTAACAAAGGTGATGCATTTTTATGTTATGCAGTATAATCAGTATGTGGCTGATCATTTTTGTTATGTTCCATAAGTTGCTGTAGATGACCAAGCATTTAATCGAGCTCATTGATCAAAGTGAGCGACTGCAGTGGAGCTGATGGAGGAGAGCCTGCTAGCTGCAGGAAGTTTGGTGTAGTGAGGTTGTCACTGACACTGTGTGATCCTGAGCATGTGACCTGCTTGTGCTCCAATTGGAAAGCCAAAAAGAAATGTAACCAATTGTATCATAAATACTGTAAGTTACCTGAGATAAAGGTGTCGGCCATATAAGTAAATGTAGACGTACTCTGAATAACAGTGACAATGTCATCAAGTTACAGTATCAATGGCAGTTATTATCGGTCTACACAGACAAAAGATTATCCAGGAGAAGATCATTCAAAAAGCCTCTCATCTGATGCTGCGATAAAAATAAACCAGTGATGTGAGAACCAGCTAAATCAGAGAGAAATACAGTGTCTATAACAAGTATTCACACTTTGGAAGTTCTCACATTTCATTGTTCTACCACACTGAATGACAGTGGATTTAACTTGGTTTTGTTTGACATTGATCAACAGAATAAAAGATTATTTAATGTCTGAAAACAAATCTCTGCAAAGTGATCTAAATTAATTACAAATGTAAAACGCCAAACATAAGTATGACACACCTAAACTATCACTGGTGCGGCCAATTGGTTTTAGAAGACACATCATTAGTTCAATTGAAATCAGCTGATGATGGTAGTCTAAACGCACCTGAAGGTCCAACATGTGGTGAGTCAGCATCATGGCCAAACCTATACAACAAAGACTCCAAGCAACTCTACAAAAAGGTGATTGAAAAGCACAAATCAGGGGATAGAAACAAGAAAATGTCCAACTCACTGAAGATGCCTTGGAGTCCAATTATGTCAGTCATTAAGCTGGGGCAAGAAGAAGACTAGTGAGGGAGGCCATCATGAGGCCTCTGATAACTCTGAAGGGGGTTACAAGCTACAGAGTCTGGCACTGGAGAAAATGTTGCCCGGGTACTTCACCAGTCACAACTTCTTGGGAGAGTGGCAAAGAGAAAGGCACTGTTAAAACACACACACCCAGTTTGTCATGTAGAAGACTCTGAAGCTTTATGGCCATCAGACTAAAATGCCATGTTTAACTGCACATTGTCAAAATCACACCATCCCCACCTTGGTGGTGGATGCGTCACTCAGAGAGGATGCTTGTCTGCTGCTGGCCCCTGCAAGGCATGTGAGGGCCAAACGGATGCAGCAAGATTCGAGAGAAATCCTGGAGGAAAACTTGATGCAGTCTACAAGAAACTTGTAAGACGACTTCAAAAGCATAAAGGAAAAGTTACACAGAAATGGCTTAAAAACAACAACGCTGATGTCATGGAGTGGCCGAGCTGGAGTCCAGAGCCCAATTCAATTGATAGTTTGTGGCTGGATGTGACAAAGGCTGTTCTCTCACAATCTCCATGTAAGATGACAGAGCTTGTGCAGCTGTCAAAGAATTATGAGGAAAACCAACAGAATCCAGATGTGTAAAGCTGATAGGGACCTGACTCAATCATGGCCGCCAAAAGTGCAGACTTGATGGGGGTGAGTACTTGTGAGATCAATGATTTTCTGTTTTATTTTGGTAATTAATTTAGATCACTTCACAGAAGTCTGCTTTTACTTTGACATTAAAGTAATTTTCTGTTGATCAGTGTCAGAAATGCTATATTAAATTCACTGTTATTCAATGTTGTAGAATAGAGAGGGTGATCAGTGTTGGAGGGCTGGAGTAGCTGCGGGTTTTTGTTTTATCCTCGTCGATTAATTAGAAAACAATCCTTGCCAATAACACATCTTATTTTTTTTCATGGCTTGCCAGTGTTTTAACTCTGTAATTTCTGGTCATTTTCTTTTTAATGATATCATCCAAATGATTTGAAGCCTTAAACATAGTGAGCACTGAGGCATCTGGAGTATTGCACTGGCTGATGGGAATTGTAGTCCCCAGGTCGACATTTTCCACAAGGTTACAGATAAGATGGGAATGGTGGGGATATATATGTTAAATACAAAGATTAAAGTCTGTAAATTTTACCTTGGTGAAATTAGTGTCGTTAGAAATGGAAAAATGTTGTGCAGAGATGTCAGCACAATATGGTATTTATTTATTTATTTATTTGTTCCTTATAACCTAGCATAGCCACATGTATAAAAAATTTGACAGTAAACATGCATGATGTCATGCTGGCCTTGCAAAGCATCATGGGGTGCTTAAGGGAAAAAATGTTCGCCTAAGCTCGCTGCATCGCGAATTTCCTGAAAAATATTCGGTGAACAAGCTTACCATAGATAAACGTAAATATTTACTTTGAATTTTGACAATCAGAACTACTCTTGGCATTGGTTGATAGTATTTCATGACAAATAGGATCATAGAATCATTGTCATGCAAACGGGATGATAATGTAGTCATTTCCTGAGTCTACAGTACATCACAACATAAAGAAGGATGTGTTAATGTACCATGGTTATGGCACTTTTATATAGAAGAGGGTAAGATTAGGTAAGCACAGGGAACATCCTTCAATGGATGAGTAGTTCTCAGTTCTTTTGCTTCTCTTCAGTTTCCTTCTGCGTGTTTTACTAAACCAGATAGTTCGTGATGAATGGACACAGGTGAAAGTGGAAACCAGCCGAACTGCTGGTTCTTTTGTCATTTGCATCTTACTGCTAATAAGGAGCCATTAAAACAGTGAATGCAGCTGTTTAAGACTAAAATAAGCAATTAAGGGTTTGAAATCCTAACAAGTGAGACAACTAAAATGAAGCAGAAAAATATAATTTAAGCTATAAAGTGCTTCATAAGCCATAATTAACTTGTCATTAAACAATTGGGTTGGAATAAAAACATGCAGCCACTGCGGCCCACCAGGACTGACATTGCTCAACACTTCTGTAGAACTTCTGTATTAATGAAATAGGACAGTAAGGAGGGCCCGGCCCAGCTCTCTACTCCTGACGTCACTCTTCCCCTTCCCTTTGGCCCACAGCCTTTGTCTCAGATTAGCACAAATATATCACTCCTGCAATCGAACTATGATTCTTAGCGTAATGCGAGAAGTTGCAAAATCAACCGGAACGTTCAAGCAAATTATAGAACAAAAAAAATCTAAATCCATTAAGTAGTTCTCTCATTCACTAACTAAGCGGAGTCAAGGTTACGCCCCAAGGCCCGATGAGTCTTTCTTGGATTTGCGCTAATAAATCGGCACCGCAAGTGAACTATAATACTTAGTACGATGGGAAAGTCGCAAAATCAAAGGAATGTTCAAGCAAATTATAGAAAAAAACCCGATCTAAATCCGTTAAGTAGTTCTCTCGTGAAAAGCAGACAGAGATACAAACGGGACTAAAAAAACTATACGAAATTTTGCGCTTGGACCACAACATTTTTAAAATCGTTTCTTAGCGAGCACCTATAGACCAAGGGTAACCTACATAGATATAGATATATATAAATAGACATAGATATATATAGATATAGATATACTGTATATATAGATATAGATATACAGTCATGGCCGAAATTATCGGCACCCCTGGAATTTTCAAAGAAAATGCACCATTTCTCCCAGAAAATTGTTGCAATTACAAATGATTTGGTATACACATGTTTATTTCCTTTATGTGCATTGGAACAACACAAAAAACAGAGAAAATAAGCCAAATCTGACATTTCACACACAACTCAAAAACCGGGCTGGACAAAATTATTGGCACCCTCAACTTAATATTTGATTGCACACCCTTTGGAAAAAATACCTGAAATCAAGCACTTCCTATACCCATCAACAAGCTTGTTACACCTCTCAACTGGAATTTCTGACCACTCTTCTTTTGCAAACTGCTCAAGGTCTCTCAGATATGAAGGGCGCCTTCTCCCAACAGCAATTCTGAGATCTCTCCATAAGTGTTCAATTGGATTTAAATCCGGACTCATTGCTGACCATTTCAGAAATCTCTAGCGCTTTGTCTTCAACCATTTCTGGGTGCTTTTAGAGGTATGTTTGGGGTCATTGTCCTGCTGGAACACCCACGACCTCTGACGCAGACCCAGCTTTCTGACACTGGGCCCTACATTGTGCCCCAATATCTTTTGGTAGTCTTCAAATTTCATGATGCCTTGCACACAGTCAAGGCATCCAGTGCCAGAGGCAGCAAAACATCCCCAAAACACCTTAGAACCTCCACCATGTTTGACTGTAGGTACTGTATTCTTTTCTTTGTAGGCCTCATTCCTTTTTCTGTAAACAGTAGAATGATGAGCTTTACCAAAAAGCTCTGCCTTGGTCTCATCTGTCCACAAGACATTCGCCCAGAAGGATTTTGGCTTCCTCAAGTACATTTTGGCAAACTCCAGTCTGGCTTTTTTATGCTTCTTTGTCAGCAGTGGGGTCTTCCTGGCTCTCCTGCTATAGCATTTCATTTCGTTCAGATGTTGACGGATAGTTCGAGCAGACACGGTTGCACCCTGAGTCTGCAGAACAGGTCGAATATGTTTTGAAGTTGATTGGGGCTGTTTATCCATCATTCGGACTATCCTTCGTTGCAGTCTTTTATCAATTTTTCTCTTCCATCCACGTCCAGGGAGATTAGCTACAGTGCCATGTGTGGTGAACTTCTTGATTATGTTGCGCACTGTGGACAAAGGAACATGAAGATCTCTGAAGATGGACTTGTAGCCTTGAGATTGTTGATATTTTTCCACAATTTTTGTTCTCAAGTCCTCAGACAATTCTCTGCTCTTACACTCAGACACACAACAGAAAGGTTGAGTCAACTTTTCTCCATTTTAACTGGCTTCAGGTGTGATTGCTATATTGCCAGCACCTGTTTCTTGCCACAGGTGAGTTCAAGAGAGCATCATATGCTTGAAATAAAACTATTTACCCACAATTTTGAAAAGGTGCTAATAATTTTGTCCGGCCCATTTTTGGAGTTCTGTGTGACATGATGTCAGATTTGGCTTTTTTTTCTGTTTTTTTGTGTTGTTCCAATGCACATAAAGGAAATAAACATGTGCATACCAAAACATTTGTAACTGCAACAATTTTCTGGGAAAATTCCAGGGGTGCCGATAATTTCGGCCATGACTGCAGATACAGTGGGTACGGAAAGTATTCAGACCCCCTTCAATTTTTCACTCTTTTGTTATATTGCAGCCATTTGCTAAAATCATTTAAATTAATTTTTTCCCTCATTAATGTACACACAGCACCCCATATTGACAGACAAAAAAAGAATTTTTGAAATTGTTGCAGATTAAAAAAGAAAAACTGAAATATCACATGGTCCTAAGTATTCACACCCTTTGCTCATTATTTTAGCTGTGTGCTTAGGGTCATTGTCTTGTTGGAAGGTAAACCTTCGGCCCAGTCTGAGGTCCTTAGCACTCTGGAGAAGGTTTTTGTCCAGGATATCCCCGTACTTGGCCGCATTCATCTTTCCCTCGATTGCAACCAGTCGTCCTGTCCCTGCAGCTGAAAACCACCCCCACAGCATGATGCTGCCACCGCCATGCTTCACTGTGGGGACTGTATTGAACAAGTGATGAGCAGTGCCTGTTGTCTCCACACATACCGCTTAGAATTAAGGCCAAAACGTTATCTTGGTCTCATCAGACCAGAGAATCTTATTTCTCACCATCTCAGAGTCCTTCAGGTGTCTGATGAGACCAAGATAGAACTTTTTGCCCTTAATTCTAAGCGGCATGTGTGGAGACAACCAGGCACTCATGGCTGTATTAGCTCAAAAGGGTGCTTCTACTAAATACTGAGCAAAGGGTCTGAATACTTAGGACCATGTGATATTTCAGTTTTTCTTTTTTAATAAATCTGCAACAATTTCAAAAATTATTTTTTTTGTCTGTCAATATGGGGTGCTGTGTGTACATTAATGAGGGAAAAAATTAATTTAAATGATTTTAGCAAATGGATGCAATATAACAAAGAGTGAAAAATTGAAGGGGGTCTGAATACTTTCCGTACCCACTGTATATAGATATATATATATATATATATATATAGATAGATAGATATATAGATAGATATAGATATATACAGTGCATCCGAAAAGTATTCACAGCACATCACTTTTTCCACATTTTGTTATGTTACAGCCTTATTCCGAAATGGATTAAATTCATTTTTTTCCTCAGAATTCTACACACAACACCCCATAATGACAACATGAAAAAAGTTTACTTGAGATTTTTGCAAATTTATTAAAAATAAAAAAAAAACTGAGAAATCACATGTACATAAGTATTCACAGCCTTTGCTCAATACTTTGTCGATGCACCTTTGGCAGCAATTACAGCCTCAAGTTTTTTTGAATATGATGCCACAAGCTTGGCACACCTATCCTTGGCCAGTTTCGCCCATTCCTCTTTGCAGCACCTCTCAAGCTCCATCAGGTTGGATGGGAAGCGTCGGTGCACAGCCATATTAAGATCTCTCCAGAGATGTTCAATCGGATTCAAGTCTGGGCTCTGGCTGGGCCACTCAAGGACATTCACAGAGTTGTCCTGAAGCCACTCCTTTGATATCTTGGCTGTGTGCTTAGGGTCGTTGTCCTGCTGAAAGATGAACCGTCGCCCCAGTCTGAGGTCAAGAGCGCTCTGGAGCAGGTTTTCATCCAGGATGTCTCTGTACATTACTGCAGTCATCTTTCCCTTTATCCTGACTAGTCTTCCAGTTCCTATCGCTGAAAAACATCCCCACAGCATGATGCTGCCACCACCATGCTTCACTGTAGGGATGGTATTGGCCTGGTGATGAGCGGTGCCTGGTTTCCTCCAAACGTGACGCCTGGCATTCACACCAAAGAGTTCAATCTTTGTCTCATCAGACCAGAGAATTTTGTTTCTCATGGTCTGAGAGTCCTTCAGGTGCCTTTTGGCAAACTCCAGGCGGGCTGCCATGTGCCTTTTACTAAGGAGTGGCTTCCGTCTGGCCACTCTACCATATAGGCCTGATTGGTGAATTGCTGCAGAGATGGTTGTCCTTCTGGAAGGTTCTCCTTTCTCCACAGAGGACTCCTGGAGCTCTGACAGAGTGACCATCGGGTTCTTGGTCACCTCCCTGACTAAGGCCCTTCTCCCCCGATCGTTCAGTTTCGGTGGCTGGCCAGCTCTACGAAGAGTCCTGGTGGTTTCAAACTTCTTCCACTTACGGATGATTGAGGCCACTGTGCTCATTGGGACCTTCAAAGCAGCAGACATTTTTCTGTAACCTTCCCCAGATTTGTGCCTCGAGACAATCCTGTCTCGGAGGTCTACAGACAATTCCTTTGACTTTATGCTTGATTTGTGCTCTGACATGAATTGTCAACTGTGGGGCCTTATATAGACAGGTGTGTGTCTTTCCAAATCATGTCCAATCAACTAAATTTACCACAGGTGGACTCCAGTTAAGCTGCAGAAACATCTCAAGGATGATCAGGGGAAACAAGATGCACCTGAGCTCAATTTTGAGCTTCATGGCAAAGGCTGTGAATAACTTATGTACATGTGCTTTCTCAATTTTTTTATTTTTAATAAATTTCCAAAAGTCTCAAGTAAACTTTTTTCACATTGTCATTATGGGGTGTTGTGTGTAGAATTCTGAGGAAAAAAATGTATTTAATCCATTTTGGAATAAGGCTGTAACATAACAAAATGTGGAAAAAGTGATGCACTGTGTGTGTGTGTGTATATATATATATATATATATATATATATATAGAGAGAGATAGAGAGATAGAGATATATATATATATATATATATATATATATATAGATATAGATATTTAGAAATATTTCTGCTTTTGCTATAGATTTAAATGCTTAACCCTCTTTTGTTGCTTTCATTATATTTTGCCCTTTCTCTGTGTCAGTAAGGTGGTAGTTATTGCAATATTGTCATATTAAGCAGTTGGCACTGAGAATAACAGCACAAGCTTACCGTATGATGACTCGACTGCAAATGCCAAACAAACCCCACAAACTAAAAACAAATTACAAACCTGGGTCCCGAAAGCTCCTTTTGCATCAATGATGTGCCTGACCTCCATTCCTGTAAAGCTGAGAAGAACATTTTGACACTTGAAAAGGATCAAGCTGTTCACATTATAAGGCTATGTCACAATAGACAACGTTTCCAGCTATTTTCAGTTGCAGCCTTCATTTACAGAATTGTAGCCAGTCAGAGGCAGACGGCGGTGCGCTCCCATGAAGCTGATCATCCGATGTGATAGTCCCAACGACTGTGACCAGCTAGTCTGCGAATGCCTAGGACTGAGGGGACAAGCTCTTAGTGTGCGAGAGTTGAGAACTAATGGGCATTCAGTTGGAAGTACAGTACAATTTTATAGAGTGTAGCAAAAAGGAATAAGGAACATGCATGTTTTGAACCCCCCCAAACAAAAAAGAAGTTCATCATGTGACGATGTGGGTTCGCTGCATGCTCCCATCTTGCTTCCGGGAGCCCTTGAACCTGTCACCGTCGGTAACGTCACCGATGAGTATGGCAATGAGGCATAACATAGCAAGGGGATGGTGTAATAGTGCAAAGTGCTTTTTTTAAAAACATCAACCAAAAGAAACAGTGTTCAAATAAATAAAGTGCAATGCCTCCGAAGTCATTAAATAAATAATCTATAAAAACAGAGGGCAGTGATTTCTGGTGTTAACTAATCGCACTTTGCTGGCACGCTGTTGGCTATCAGGAAAAAAAAGGGACAGTATAACTGCGCTGGAAGATCGTCACTCTGCTGGTAAATGTGACATGGGCCGAGACCTCAGTCGTGTAATTTGACATGGTGCAGCAAACAAGATTGTGTAATTTGACATAGCCCATTGTCACAAACTCCACAAAGAGCCATAGCAAGGTTTGGGGCAGCCACCTGTATATTTGGTTTCCTGGCTGCAAAGTTACAAGTAAATGACAGCACTGATGTGCACAAAATGGAGTCCAAAACAGAACTGAGAAATAGGGGAAAGGTGGAGGCTTTTAGAGGTCAGGACAGGAAGTGACGTCAAATGGGCTGGGATCGTAAGGGTCGTCAGTCATAGGCTCGAGCCCAGACGTGACATCAAAGGGTTTTCCTCCATATGCTCGGGCCTGGGAGTGACATCAACAGGGCCTGGTGGAATCTCCCATGAATGGTCTGCAGGAAAGCGAGAAAAAGAATCAGTGCACTCTGCCACTTCCCGGTCTGATTCGGAATTGCCTTCACTCAAGCCCTTTAGCTCCCTCCCATGCACACGTGTGTGACACCCCCAACAAAGAAACACATAATGAAACATTGGTTTTACAGTCTCGTGAATGGAAACATTTTGATTTTCAGCAACAAATAACATGAAGCACTGGTAATTATGTAAATTCTAGAAATCTTGTTTGAATGATGACCTGTCCAGGGTTTGCTCTCACAGTGTGCCCAGCGCTGCGCCCACCTCCCTGATGGGATTAAGTAAATTGTTATGATACGGAGTAGGTGGAGGGGTTAGCACTTGTGCCCACCATGACTCCGGGGCCTGTGTGTTGTTTGCCTGATCTCTCTGTCCAACTTGCTTTCCTTCCATAGCCCAAAGACATCCAGGTTAGGCTAACCACCCTCTCTAGACCAGGCCACTACTATTGAGGGTGTCTGCATGCTCCTGCCATTTCCCTAAAGCCTGAGACAAACATGTGGCAAACCTCGGAAAGTAGATGTTGGTATTATAATGGAAAACCTTCTGCAAAAGGCACAGTTAGTTGCCTAGTTGATTCTGGATTTTCATTTATGACTGGTATAACTTTGTATGGCTGCCACATCTGATTAAAAATCTATTTAATCTGTGTAAATAATGTTTTTTTATATAACTTACAATTCTGATTTGGGCAGTGAGCTTCCTGGGTCGTTCTTCCTGTGTCTGCGTGGGTTTCCTCCTGAAGACATGCAGGTAAGGTGAATTGGCAACGTGCATGCGATGGGCCGGTGTTCTGTCCAGGGTTTGTTCCTGTCTTGTGTCCTGTGCTGCCTGTGACAGGCTGCAGCCCCCGCCCTGACCCTGCCCTGGACTAAGCTGGTTAGAAAATGACATGACTATTGTGATTCTCACTGTTCTCCATGTAGTCAATATGAGACTTCTGGGAGGTGGGACAAACTGGGCACTACTCCATTCTGCTAAGCTTGTCAGAGGCACACAAAACATTCTCTGATAATGGAGCAGGCCTGACAGAGATGTAAGAAGCCAGTTGCTTCTCCCCCACATGCATTCCAGAAAAAGACACCAAGCCATCAGCCTGGTTCCTGTATTTCATATAATAACCAATTGTTTTAATAAAAGATGAGCAGATGTCTCTTCAGGCTTTTGCCAGATCAAGGAACACATGGAAGTTTGTAACTGCAAGAAAACATGGATTTGCAAGTGGACTCTGAGCCAATCCACAAAAGATACAATTTTCTTTAACGGCTAAGGGGGTATGTATCATTACTTTCAGGGCCTCAAAGCATAGTTTTCTTAGTGCCAGAGCCAGGAATTCACAGGGATCTTATGTGTGTCCAGTTCCTCAAGCTCTAAGGCCCACATTATGCATTAAAGTAAGGGAGAAGAAGCTTTACTTCAAAGAAGGAATCTCACTCTGGTACCAGAAAAGGTCAGTTTCTTCATAAAGTTAAAGAGGAGCCGACTGTGCAAAGTGAGCTGAGAAAGACTACATCACCTCATGGTAAACAGCCAACTGGAAGTAAATTTCTTTATTTGAACCCAGTACTAGGGTGTTGTACCGTGTTAGCCATTATGAATGTAGTGCGAAGTCAAGCAAAATGACACCTTTTATTGGCTAACTAAAAAGATTACAATATGCAAGCTTTCAAGGCAAATCAGGCCCCTTCTTTAGGCAAGATGTAATGTTTGGTCCCTTGATTACATCTTGCCTGAAGAAGAGGTCTGAGTTGCCTTGAAAGCTTGCATATTGTATTCTTTTTAGTTAGCCAATAAAAGGTGTCATTTTGCTTGACTTCGCACTTTACTTGAACCCAGAAGATTAACCACCCAGCATTGGACATGTTAAAAACCTGGTACTATAAACCCTTCATACGTAGCTAGCAAACAGCTAGTTAAATAAAGGTAGTCCTTCTCATGTGTGACACAGTATATACAGTGTATCGTGAATAACTGTGTTAGGCAAACTACTACCTTTTACAGCCTTTGGCTAATTTGGAAACAAAAGAACCTCAAGTCCTAGCTGTGCATTTAAGCCAGGAGAAGACGAGCTGTGACGTCACGCTGAAATTCCAAAAGTGAAACAATAAACGCAAAGGCCTGTAAATTCAGGTCCCCAGAACCTCTGAACACATTAAGGAGCTGCCTCTTCTGTGTTGTATATTTCTGTCTTGCATCTCACCCTTTATACTTGCACACACAGAGATGCAGGAGATTCAAAACGTATCGAGACCCTTGCACTTTCTTCGCATTTTATTATGTTGCACATTTGTGCTAAAATCATTTAAATTAATTTTTTTCTCATCAAGCAAAACACAATACCCTGGAATGACAAAAGCAAAAACAGGATTTAATATACTTTTGCAAATTTATCAAAAATAAAAAACCTAAATATTTTATTGACACAAAAATACAAATAATCTATTCTTGTTAGTATATTTTTTCCCAGATTTTTCTTTAAATCTGGACCAGCAATCTCACAGGTTCAGACCAAGACTTAATAAAACCAGTAGCAGTTTCAAAGACATCTACACTGACATGGATTACATGGATTCAGGAATAGACAGCTGGATTTTCCATAAAATTAAATGAGGAAACTTGAAGACAGAGAAGCACTTGTAAATTATTTGTAGTGGAATAATAAATGACCTTTATTATTTTTCCCTTTAATATGCTGCAGGTATATACATATAGGGAAAGTATTGCGACAGGATCAAAATTTTAACTTTGACATTTCAACGGATTTCCAAATTTAAGACATTCCTACACATGATTTGCCTACTTTCGGAGTGATGTCTGAGTGTTAGATTGCAAGTCTGTGGACACAATAAGTCAATTATAAATCAGTCAGTCATTGTCCAACCCGTTATATCCTAACACAGAGTCATGGGGGTCTGCTGGAGCCAATCCCAGCCAACACAGGGCACAAAGCAGGAACAAATCCCAGGCAGGGCACACGCACACACACACACTAGGGACAATTTATAATCGCCAATGCACCTAACCTACATGTCTTTGGACTGTGGGAGGAAACCCGCGCAGACATTGGGAGAACATGCAAACTCCACGCAGGGAGGACCTGGGAAGTGAAGCTGGGTCTCCTAACTGCAAAGCAGCAGCGCTACCACTGCGCCACCGTGCCACCAATTTATAAATCACTCAATCCAAATAAAGGTCAGCACAGTTATTGGCTCTGTAAATGAATTTCAACAGATTTACATTCATTAACAATGTTTTTTTGTGTCCCAACTGCACCAAAGCGGGTGATAGCCAATATACATTTTTCTAACATGATTCTTCATTCCATTCCAGGTAATGAAATATTGGCTTGCACATTTCCCTGCTAAAAATCACATTATTTTACTTTATGTAGTTGACACCATATTCTGGACACCTCATTTGTATACAGCACCCTGTATCACATGTAATGCTTTATTAGTAAGTACCTTTCAGGGTATTAGCCATATATATTTTACCCTCTTCATATTTTGGAGACTACCGGCTCTAAAATTTCATAGGCTGGTATAAAGCCTTGCTTGTACTAATTGCCATATTTCACTTTAGTCAGTTTTCTAACCACACAGTAGGTCTGTTTCTTAGCTATAAATAAATGTTTATCAACAGCAAGCAGAACTTTTGTCATCCTTGCACAGGCTTTTTACATCATAAGCAGTAAGCTATAAGGCAACCTAATCACCAGTTCTATTGGTGTATGTCAGGCACATAGTAATTACATGGCGTGAACATGTGTATTTTTTAGAATCTCAATTACTATTTCTATCATAACAAATGAAAGAGAAGTACTGTACTATGGTGTACACACCCTTCCCTTTTCGTCCCGTTGAGCACTTCTTCACATAGTGCTATCCTCTTCCTGACCTAACAGTCTTCAAAGGAGGTACAAGTCATGCATCCAATGACGCATGAAACTGACGGCTTTAACCAACTCATACCCATGTTGCAATCTGAAAAAAATCCCAGAAGAAGATTGTAATTTGCATTGTCTATAAAAATACAGGAAGCAAAACTGCCTATCAAATAAGTTAATCAATGACATGTGTTATCTGTGCCAATTGTATTTGCAAGCATGACAAAACTGTGTTATGAATAATCTGCACAGATGTTAGTCTTTCAAAATATTAACAGAAGAACTGCACATTTTTTCTTGTTCTCCCTAAAATAAAATGTCCGATTTATTATTCTCAATAACTTGTGATTTTCAAAAGCAATGTGTGGACAAGTTTTTATTTTAAATAGACTGCAGCTGAAGAGTAAGGCGGTGCAGCAGTCGGTAGCTATTCACTGCTAGTGTGGCATTCGCATGTTAACCCCTGTGGGTTGTTAGTGGATAATCCAGTTTTACTCCCACATCCTAAAGACCTTCAGATTAGGTTAACTAAACTGGTACTTTGAGTGAGGACCAGCATGTCATCCAGGGTTGTGCCCGATGATGCCAGTGCAGATAACGTTGAGTTGGGCTCTATAGTTAGATGCCAGTCCTACGCCACAGAGTGGCGCTAATGTGTTTGTTTTTTTTGGCGTACTGGAACTCCAAAGCTTGGACTTAGAATTGAGGCTCACACAGTTATCCAGTTATCCTTTGTTTGCTGGTTACAAATGTTGCCATTTTTGAATAGTTACTCATTTGTGTGAATAAAACTAGTAAGAAACAGCACTTTATTGGTGGGTTATTACTGTATGTGCAGACTCTTATCTTAATGTACTTCTTTGCCAGACTAAGTTATGTATGCAAACATTAAAAACTTTTTACAAATAAAATCTCATTTATGCAGAGAACATCTGGTTTTACGATATATGAAGTGTAGAATAAATAGAATTTTCAGTCTGCTACAATATACAAATTTATGATTTAGCGATGTATATTTTCTTCCATTTCTATCTGACAGTTTTTCTACTATTCATTGTTGCTTCTACAGCTTGTAGTAAGTAAATATCATTAGTCTGAATATAAAGAGATGAAATGCAAAAGACTAAAGAAATAATGAGGAATATTGTGATTTCAATTGCATATTGTGTGTGTGTGTTTTCGCGGTGTATGAGTCTCGATCCTTGTTTCAAATATGTGGTAAACATTATCTAACTCTGCAGTGTAATGGTAAAATAAGACACAAGCAAGCAGTTTTGTACAAGGCTGATATTTTGATTAATTAAAGACCTTTTGACAATTCATGCACATAAATTTTGTACTGGATTTCATATTATCACGCTGTCCATGCGGCGTGGGTAAAAAAACTGGTCCATGACAAAGATATCCGTCAGGAAGCCTTTAATAATTAACTAAACGTTATCCAGAATTATTCAGCAATACATTTGCATTGAATTTAATGAAATAGATGCTGCTTACCAGGTCGTCGCTCTTAACGTCCCCGCCTATGTGAACGCTCCGCTCCTCAATTTCGTTACCAAGGTAAGCACTCACTTCTTCGCACCTGCTGTTTTATTTGTCTTCTACACTGGTGAATCCATCCCACTTCTAACACCACTTGTCGTGCCGTCCGTATAACGAGGGTAAAAAAAAAAAAAACTGGTCCACGACAAAGATATCTGTCAAGAAGCCTTTAATAATTAACTAAACGTTATCCAGAATTATTCAGAAATACATTTGTATTGAATTTAATGAAATAGATGCTGGTCATTGCTCTAACTCAGAGAGTACGGCACGCTTTTAGTGTACGTCCATACACCAAGTCTATGAGCAAACAACAACCAAAAAACCCCCACTTTTACTGTGCATAACAACCAAGATAACTCACCATGTGTCAAAACCACCCTGAATTTTAGAGCCTCTAAAACAGCAGCCCTGAATTTTTTCTGGTCACCACAATATTGAAATTTCATAAAATAGCCGTCAAATTCAGATCTCCGAGGACTACCTTGTTGTTTGTAACATTTTAGGTATGTGTCTGAGAACTTCATCAAAAGGTTTTCTTTTTAAATTTTTCTTACTTTTAGTCATTCTGGTGTATGTTCAGACCACAATGTGTGTGTGTGTGTGTGTGAGGTCTAACTATCTAACGATCTATCGAAAGAGCTTCAGTAAGAAGCCAAATTTCTACCAGAGGACAAATAAAGTTTGTTCTTTGTATCTATCCATCTCTAAACTACATTTATCTAAAGTGGACACTAAGTCAGCCATAACATTAATTTACCTGGTGGTAGTCTGGAGTTGGAGCGGACAGTTTGCCATGGCTCACAAGTTAAGAAAACAGTGCAAACCCAGAGCCAGAGATGGTATACCCAAAGCCCACCAACAATAACACCTCTGTAACCCTGATCTGCATTAAGCAAATGTTGAAAATGGACAGATGAATATAATTTTCCTTACATTTATCAACAAATACGCACATAATATTTTGTGCTGGGTTTCATAGTGAAATTCCATAAAACAGTCATCAAATTCAGACCCTGGAGGACTTACGTGACGTTTCTACGATTTTAGATTCGTGTCTGAGAACTTCATCAAAACATTTTATATACTAGAGCAGATTTGTATTCACTTTTTTTTCAAAAATATTTATTGAAAGAAATACTTAATGATGAACACACAAGACTACAAACTGAAGCAGGTTAGCCATTGGCTCCCTACTGGGGACAGATTAAAAACACGCAGCTGAAGCCTTTTAATACACCTGTTTAAGATTAAATACACAATTAAGATTTTTGAAACCTGATAATTGAGTACAGTAAATTTACGATACAATTTGCAGCAATAATTCTTATTTTAGTTGAAGAAGAATGATTTAAAAATGTAAGAAATCAGTTGTAGTAACACCTATACAGCCATACAGGAATTGAGCTTGACACTACCCCGTGTAAGGGATGTGCTTAAACCCAACACGATTCTGGTTTCTGAGATACTGGCCTCTCTCCATTTGTCCTAATCTACCAGTACCTGAAGATTTAAATATCCAAGTTTATTCTACAAATCATAACTTCTAAGATGTCTGTGTTCAACTTACAGTGATTCGATTGTTCAAATAAACTGGCCAAATATTCAGAAAAGTTTTTCTGTTTAAGTAACAATTCATTCCTGTTTAATGTAAGTTTTAAAAATAGTCGTAACCCTCTATAGTCCTTAAAACTTTGAGCCCTACCATGTGGAATATGTCAAGTCTAGGCTTGTGGCCACACAGCAGGTTTGGAGGCCACAGCCTACTCAGTCATGCAAAGCAAGCTAACAGAGCTTGTGGTTTATTAAGTACTTATGTGCATATATCCTGTATTTTTATTGAAACAGAATGATGCAGCACATGAGTACTGACACAGATGAAAAAGTACAATGCCACTTTATTCATCAACAATCCCAGCAGAAACATCTGCTTTGTACTGCCTGTATGCTCTCCCTGCACGTACACTCATTCCTTGCCCAATCTAAAGACGTGCCGTTACACTGACTGAGAGGACTGCCCATCAAGGGGTGGCTCCCACCTTGCTCCAAGCACTGCAAGGGAAGACACCAATTCCTTGTAATCCCATCTCAGATAAGAGGATTTGGTAGGTAAATGGGGAGAGAAAAGGCAACCCTACAGTTTTACAATAGTCTATGTATCAATTTACAAAACCCAATCAAATTTGAATGGGTGAGAAGCCAGAGTGTTTTATAATAGTACAGTTTACTACACTTTACTTTAAGCCTAATATTGATTTTTCTTTTATCAACTACAGATTTCCATCCATTAACCCAGCCTACAGGGAACTGGAGCATATTGCAGCAGCACTGGGCACAAGGCAGAAAACAGCCCTTAATGGGAAGCATTTAAACACAGCCAGTTTATAACAATAGAACATGTGGGTCTTTGAGACAGATGTTGAAATGGCACTACCAGGTGAGCATGCTGACTTAACACAGGCAGAAACCCAAGTCAGTTTGAAACACTGCCATCCACCTATTGATTTTACTTAGTAAAACATACTAATGCCTACATTTTTGATGTATATTTAAAATCTATTTAGGTCATATATTTGGCTCCACTGCCTCACAACGCTGAATTAGTATAAGTAGCTTGAAAAATGCTTTGATGGATTTAAATAATGCAAACAGCACCTCTTTATTACCAATAAGACTAGACAGCGCAAGACGTATTCTACAAACCCTAAGGGCACCTGCTTTTCATGTATACAGTGTGTTTCAAGGTCCTTAACTGAAACCTGTGAAAGCTGCAGGAGATTTTGAATGGAGGGAAGGCAGTAATTACCTTGGACAATGAAAGCGAGAAGACTCCAGGGGTACTGACAAGGTACTAACTTGCAGACAAACAACTCATAATGGTCGGTGTGGCCAAATAATCATGAAAGAAAATGTCTTGGGAGTTAATCGGCCATTTAGTCTTCTACAGTTTTCACTTCTGTTCAAATGAAACTCTAAAAACAATACTGAATTCAGACTTTTACAAAAACCTAAAAGAAGCGCTCTGTACCATTATATAGTGCAAAATAGTCCCATAACTGTGAAACTCACTGTGTGATTACTTCCCTATGCCAGAATATATGAGAAAAGTATTAATATATTATTAGTATCCTTATCCATTTCCTGGACTCATCTAATGACATTAAAAACACCTTAAGTGAAATGTGCTATATTTGATTTGCTTAAGATGGTGAACAATATTGTCAGAATGAAGTTTACAGCACAAAAAATTTAATCTACCTATTTCTCTACATGTCAGGTCATTTTTTAACCTGCTTAGTCCTGAAAGGGTTGCGGGGAGTGCAGAAGCCCACCATCTCAGCTAGCGAAGGCGCAAGGCAGGAACAAATCCTGGACGGGGCTCCTATATATATATATATATATATATATATATATATATATATATATATA
>JANRMT010062813.1:35931128-36064296 GCA_026402145.1 Polypterus bichir lapradei | reverse complement strand
ATATATATATATATATATATATATATATATAATGCCTATTTCTAGCTGTCATGCAAGTATTTAAGAACAAATAGTATTAGAACCTTGATCTTAATCAAACGCTTATGACCTGATATGTTCTGGAAATGTAAAAAATTTAGATAGTGCTCACCTGGTGGCAGAAAAGTTTATTGTAATAAAAACACGGTTCCCCCTATGACAATCTATTGATAATCCCTCTGGACGCTGCACATACATGTGCACATTTCATAATCAAGTGTAAGTTCTTACGTTTGCAGTCAATGGCAGAGAGTTTGGTATTATTAATATCTAACCTTCTGTCCCATTTTATTTTATTGCCATAGGTCTGCATGTGTCACTAGTATTTTAAGAAAAATACACTGGCACAATAGGTTGCGCTGCTCCCTCTTAAATCCAGCACCCTTTGCAGAATTCCTGCACATAGTTATGGTCTCAATGGAATTTGTGTTTCCGTGTGTTTTCAGAAATTTCTTTCCCTCTTTCCATAAACGTGTGTTAGTTTAACTAGTGACTTGAGTGCAAGTGCCCAGTGCTGCCAGGGCAGATTCTTCCCCCAACTATTACCCTGAGTTGTATTAAGATGCCATTGATGGTGAGAACAGACCCATTATTTCGTTTATTAAAGAACTGTGCGTTACTGATTATTTGAAGTGGAGGTTATCTTTGATGGCCTTTATTCGTGATTCTTTTTCTATATTTTACTGTAAATTTTGCAGAGATGCCTTTCCAACTTTAGACTTCATATAATTCAACACTTCAGCGTGTTCGCTCGATTCATCCATCCGTTTCCTTAAGTGCCTTAATAACATTCACGATCGCAGAGAGCCACAGCCCATCCCAACGATCACAAACCGTGAAGTTAAACCCAAGCAGACGCGGGGACAACCTCCACTGAGAACGTGAGCCGATCATTCAGAGATGGTACATATGTATACCCTTTGCAAAAACGGGTCTTCCGGACAGCGTTAAAAGGTTGGTGACGTCCCAGTCGACGCCTCAAAAGTACAATGAAAATAAAATCGGTTTATTGCATAAATAAACTTTATGGTGCAAAGAGTAAAATCGCGAAACTCTAAGTAACAGTCTTGACCCCAAATCTGTTGCATTTTTATACACAGTATTAAAAAAGATGGCCAAAAGACAAACAATATGGTTGTTGATACGTTTTATTTAACACCACTGAATGCCGCGCCTTGTTGTGGTCAAGTAATTACCCATTTAGTAGACCCCTGGACTTCAGGAAGAGTTAGCCTTCTTTCTGTTTTTTGGATCACAACTTTTAACTTCGCTTCTTCGACCTCCAGCAAACTCGACTACCTGGTTTCTCCCTCGTTCTCTCTCGATCTCTCCAGGGACGCTCACCCTGCACGTTTGCCTCGTTCACGCCGTCTGAGACCGCTGGGTCCTAGTGCCTGCCAACTTCATTTCCGGAGACCATATGGGTTACTGTCGGTCAAACGTTTCCCGAGGCGCTTCACAGATGAAGTGATAAATCCGGTAATGTTGGATGGATGGATGGAGTCCGAGTTTTCTGTTTGAAATGGTTGATGATTCCTCTGGGCTTTTGGGCTAGTCCTCAGGGAAGGGCACTGCAGTAAAGAAAGCACCGCTTTTGCATTACTGTAGGCTTGACTATAAATAACAAAGAGGGACCTCCTCTTTCCCACGTCGTTTTACTTTTTAAGCACTTAATGGGAACTTTGGTTTGCCTTAGTAATCCCAAACTCTGCATATCTGTGTATTTTCTAACACTTTTATCCCGTTTGGTGTCACAGTAAGAGTAAAGAAAGTGGCTGAATTATGTATAGTGGGGAATTTAGGGTGATATGCAACTTAATAAGCAAGTTATTTTTTAAACAAAATAGAAGCTTTTGCTGCGGTGGGCTGCCGCCCTCCCCGTGGTTTGTTTCCTGCCTTGCACCCTGTGTTGGCTGGGATTGGCTCCAGCAGACCCCGTGACCCTGTATTAGGATTGGATGATGGATGGATATCAGCTTTTGGAATTTCTTCTTCAATTAGGAACAACCAAGAAGATTCAATAGTCTGCAAAATTAAACTAATAAAATTTTGTTTTAATTGTATTTTTTTTCTTCTGTTTGCATTCATGAAAGTGATAAAAGCATAATTGGAATGTTTCCATTGTGTCATATTTAAGTACAAAATTGAAAAAAATGTAATATAATAAATTGCACAATTTATACATACCATATTGTTCCGAATCATCCATCTATTATCCAACAGGTGCTATCCACTGCGCCACCATGCCGGCCCTGTTCTGAACCAATTTAATGTAAAAGTATTTAGTAAATCTAATATTTTTAAACATATGTTAAGAAAACAATTAATACATATTGACTTTAACTTGTCTTGTTTTTGCCACTTCTTAGTTTTCTTTGGTGGTCTGTCATTTGCATACTTTTTCTGGAGCATCAATATGAATCCTCCAGCAGTGGTCCGTCATCATACTGACATCCCAACATCACTGGTGCCATCTTACCACATCTTTGATATCCTGATGAAATCTTTCACCCTACTCTTCACTTGCCTCTCCAAGAGTTTCAGAGAAAAATTCAAAATGCAAATTCAAAAAGTGATTTGACACTCATGTTACAAATTGATTCCTTAAACTTTACTAATACATTCTTCACAATTTCTTTGTAATTTGGATCTTTATTGTTACCTAAAAAATTAGAAATTACTTCATTGAAAGACACCCAAGCCACTTGTTTCAGGTTGTTCAACCCACCATCAAACTCGGCATCGGAAATCAATTTCCTAATATCAGGTCCAGGTTTTTAATTTACCCTCTGACAAAGTTTCAGCACAAACTCATTAAATGGGCTCCATTCTCTTACAGCACTTTGACAAACTGCATTATTAAACCAAACTCAATATGAAGCAGTGCTAGCAGCACTTTATCTGGATAGTTAGATAGGCCAGATGATGTTTTTAACACTACGCTGATGTAGCTTATTTCTAGCTGGCCATAACTTCTGAACCCAATGTCAATTCTTGGCTCTGCTGTCTCACAGAGACAAGAAGGGAATTTTAAATATGGGAATTTTTGTATGCTCTGATGGCTTCACATGCTGCTGCCCACTGCTATAACTCATCACTGCGTTCATTTCCATCTGCATTATGACATTTTTATCGAATAAAATAACTGTTTTGCTTTTAAAAGGTTTTAATATTAGAAAATAGTATGATTAAAATAAAATATTGATATTTAATTATAGTGCAGAAACAGTAAACAAAACTATAACTGACAGTGAAAAAAATCTCTTTTGTAAAAAAAATGTTATGAAAGAGAAAAATTGTTTTTGAATTCAGCACCCAAAAATATATATATAAAAATCACCTGAATTAAATAAACAATTTTCCATCATATACAGTAGTTGCCCAGTGGTTGGCTGTGTGCAGTTTGCACTTTCTTCTCGTCTATGTGTGGGCTTTCCTCCCACATCCCCAAAGAAGTGTTTGTTCGTTTTAACTGACAAGTCTACATTGTCTCTGCATAAGTGTAGGTGTGTGCATGAGTGTGTTCTCCGATAAACCTGCGCCCTGCCCGTGGTCATTTCCTGCTTTGCTTCCAGTGCTGTTGCTATAGTCTTTGGCCTTCTGCTCTTCTTAGGTGGGTTTGAGAAGGTTCATTTTTTCCCCCCAGAATTAGTGTTTTTTTTTTGTACATGGTAGCAAGAGCCTCACCCTGGCAGGCAAGGAATGTTAATGGCTAAGGCACTTAGGGACTTTTGCCCTCAAGGTTCCTGGTTCAGTTCCCACCTCTGAGCAAGTCACTTAACCTGCTAGTACTCACACTGTATAAATTAGGAGCAAACAGTTGTGAAGTATCCTGATTATGAATGCCCTCATTGATGATGATGAGAATAATAATAAAAGTAATACCCTGAAAACAAAATAGAACTACCTTGGACCAGACAACAGAGCATAGACATAAACATATGCACACAAACTTTCTTGTAGTCCACTTAAGATTGATGTGGGCTGTGGAAAGAAACCCAGACAATTTGGTATGCCGTGCACACTCCATATAGAGAGTACTCAAACTACACATTAATTTAGTGTCTGAGCGCAGTCAGGTGGTAATGTTGACACCCTGCACACTACTAAAGTATGGATTAATGTCATCTTCTTCTTATTGGCAGACCAATGGTAGGTGTATTGCTTTTCCACCAATGTGGAGCAAAGGAATGAGAAGGAAGAAAAAGCAAAAACATGGACCCAATCATAGTCTCTAACTCTTAAGTGATATTAAACTTGCTCTGATTGCAGTGCTCAATCTTAGTTTCTCTCAGAAGCTGAAAGATATATTTGAGTGGTGTTTTAATCAAATCCCAGGATCTTTGCCAAAGAACATAACCCTATTGTCTCTACGCTTGCCTGTAGAGCACACTCAATGATTTCTTAATGTTGGCAGTATGTGCAAATCCCACCCTCACTTCACCTATGCTGATTATAGCATGCTTGATAGGATTTTCAGTCTCAAGGCCTTGTCACATTTTCAGTGGTTTTCAGTCATAGCCTTCATTCACCTAATTTTAGAGAGTCGGAGATGGATGGCCGTGTGCTACCACTCTAGTGTGACATACCCAACTAGTCCATGACTGGCCCTGACAATATCAAATAGGTTTGATTTTCTCTTTAGTTGAAAGGGTGGGCTCTGTGTGCCTTGAGAGCTGACAACCAATGAGTGCTCAGCTGGAAGAATGCATTTAATGGATGCATTTAATTCAAAGCATTTAATGTATGCAATGAGGAATAAGGAACACAGGTGTTGTGGACCTCACAAACAGAAGAGAAACTTGTCTGTCTGATGTCTCGTATTTTACATACCATGACAGAATGGAGAAAAACACCAAACAAAAGGGATGAGATAGCGGGTGACCTCGCCATATCTGCAAACCATTTGTTCAGCACTGGCTCCCTCAAGCAGAATGTTATTGACTGTTAGGAAAAGGGGCTCATGATTGCTAAATGTGACATGCCCACTGATTTTCAGGTGTGTAAACTGACATGGTCCAGTGGTGAGATCTGCAACGGCAATTGGCAAATCTGACATACCCCACGACTAGTAGCCACGTTATATGACATCGGCTTTATGTGACATATTCTGAAATTAATTATTATGAACTTATCTCTTATATTGCTGCTGCACACGTTTGTGCTGATCAGGCAAATTTTGATTTTTTTTTTCACTTGGTAATTCCACTTTTTAGTATACCTTTTAGGAGCTGTGGATTTAAACAGCACCTCCACTTTTACTTCACTGATTGGGATCTAACATCTACAACATATCCAATCTGCTCATCCTTTCTGTATAGTCTCTATGTGGACAAGGATCCAGGGGAATCTGGTGTATAGTTAAGCAAAAGATAAGTCTAACATGGCCTTAAATCTGTGCATTTGATTACATGACCTTAATCAGGAGAGAAAAGTAATGTAAATAAACTGCCACTCTGGATGATCAACTTCTGTCCTCATCAGAACACAATGGACAGGAGTCCATCAACATACGCTGCTAATCTGGCAGACAGGCTGTTCAGTAAACAGCTCAGAGCGATGGAATATACACAGCTGTTCATGTCCGTTCTCCTTTTTCTTAGCCACCTGTGAAAATATTCAACATTCCATAATACTGCTGATCAATATACCGTTGCACTGTTCAGCTTTCTGTTATCTACGTATTGACGTCAGTTGTTCTGTCTCTCACGTCTCTCTCTATCCTTGAAGTGATGTTACTTTAAACTGATATATGAAAAACAGACAAAGTAGGACATTTTGTATGAAACAGGATGTTTCAGAATTTTTACCCTTAAAAAAAAAACAATTTATGAAACACTTTCCAAAATCAGCCTAGAAGTAGGAACCCATTTAAAGGATTGGAAAATAGTGGAACTTATAGAGAAGGATATGTTTTAGTGCTATGGTGTGTTATTGTTAAGGCACCATGACTGATTCTGCCTTGCAATTTGCTGCCATTGGTTTCTGCCATCATAGATTTATTTCACTTCCACGCAGACCTGATTGGATCTTTATTATTGGCATATATGTTGTGAGAGTATCGTGAAATTGTTGTGCCACGATTGTGGAGAGAATATAATATGCACCAAGTACACTCTTAAAAATAACAGTGCCACAGTGGTTCTTCAGAACGATACTATAGGGGAACTATTTTTGGGTCCCAAAAAGAACCATCCATATGAAGGTTCCATAAAGAATCTTTGTTGGTTTAGATCAGCATCAGGTTCCAAAATAAGAACAGATGATAGCATATTGGTGAAATACCAATGGCTTCATGCCTTTACACGGAGTCTTGCTGTATACAATAACACAGGCTAATTTCAGATTTTCTGTTAGGATCCTGCTAGGTAAACTATTATATAATAAAAGATTTTGGTTTTGTCCACATGTTAGGAACCTTTTCAAAGCCCAAAGAACCAATGTCATATTGTAAAGAGCCTTTCTGATAATGAAGTGTTTCTTTGGGAAGCAATGGTTCTATGAGATACCAAACAACCCGCTAAGACCATTACAGAACCAGTTTTTTAAAAGTGTTAAATAGAAGACAACTCATAGCATGATATCCCGTAAACTGGCTAAAATGGCTCAGTAATCCAATTTAAAGCCACAAGGTGCCCGTGCACAGCACTGACTCCCCATTCACAAAGATAATAACCAGGCTGGGGCTTTGAACCCAGAAATCTAGAGTTGTGATCCAGTGGTACTAATAACTGCACCACCTGAAGATATCCTGCATCTTCAGTTATCTCTTGAAAATGACATCTGTGCCATGGTATGAGTCAATGTAGTAGCTTTGTGTGGAAGGGTCCTTTCATCAGATTGACTCCACTGTAGAATGGCCAGTAGAGCAGAGGCAGCTTGTTGACTGAGGACTCTAAACAAATCTGAGTCCTCATATGTGATATAATCTCTTCTTGCATTTTGCTTTGTAGTTTGTACAATTTGTATTGTATTTCTGAGGTGGCAATGATACATTTGTCATTTAGATACGTGAAGAGGATTTCTTGTGTTTTGTTTTGTGTATTTTAACTGCTCCATTTTTGACACCCACTGCACACTCAGCTTACCTGGAAAGGGGTCTCTCTTTGAATTGCCTTTTTCAAGATTTTCCTTTTTTTTCCCTGCAAGGATTTTTTTGGGTGAGTTTTTTCTTGTCTTCTTAGGGGATGAAGACTTGGGGCTGGCTGTCAAAAAAAAAAAACAGAGCCAGTTAAAACCCATTGCAGCACTCCTTGTGTGATTTTGGACCATACTAGAAATAAATTGTTGCTGTTATGTGAGTGCATCCTGTGATGGACTGGCACCCCATTCAGGGCAGATTATGCAGGTTAAAAAAAATGGATGGTTAGAAATGCAGAATCTTTGGCAATTACTTATAGGTCAATAGTAGCTGTACTGTGGAAGCTAAAATATAGTCAAGATTGTAAAAACATTCTATTTATAACTTTGTTTTAGTTGAAATAATACTCTGACATGAATGCACCCACATAAGTCAATATAATAATCTTACCATTATTATAATCACATCATTTTTATTTCTACTATTATAAATATTGTTTGACACATATGATTGATGTTATTAATAAAAATGAGGCATTCTACTAGTGTGATCCTAGTGGAGTTTAGTAAGTGTGGCTGCGGTGTAAACATTATCATGGTGCCAATTATGTCCTGGCATTTGGGGCGCTTGTCTTTTACCACTTTAGGCATGGAGGTTACACACATATCCTCAAAAACTGAGGTTACCTATTGAAGTGTAGGGCCATTTATCAAAAATTGTCCACGTGACCATCGAGCACTTTAAATATAAAAAACGCTGTCATAGTCGCATGGATAACCAACATACAAGCTGTAATTCATTGCCTACACTGAAAACATGTTACAAAATACAGTTGTTATGAATACATTAAAGCATATTATCAATGAATATCATTTAACCTGATCTGCAGCTTCTCCAAGTGTCGCACGAGCTCTTTCATTCCGATTCCCATCCACATTCCCGAAGACGCGTGTGTTCGGTTGATTGGCGTGCGCGCGAGTGGGCTCAGTGACTGGAGTAGCGCCCCCTCCAGGGCTGATTCCTCCCTGCAGTTGGATTAAGCAGGTTTGAACATGTACAGTATGTTATTTCAGGATCTCACTAATATAAATCTGTAGTGTAAACTGGTTTGAAAATGGTTAGATGAACTGATCACTTAAATGGTATATTTTTAATACTTTAGAGATCCTCTTTGCCCAAAACTTTACAGTAACTTTCAGGGGGCGTTGTGGATCATTCAGGGTTCCTTCCCCCGTTTTCGCAACAGGAGTACAATAAAAAATTAAAAGCCGATGCATGTAAAAAGCAATTGAAGAACAGTACAAAACGTGTACACGTTTTTCTGTTTTACACCTGCTTATATTGTCTTTTATGGGCACTTGACACTTGGGTGACACTGAGGGCTTTTCAGATCTTTGCTTTGTTGGGGTAAAAGTTAATAAATGGGTGTGAATTGTTCGCCGGTGATTGTAATTTCTTACTTTCAATTATAAAACGATAAGCCAGGAAAGAGGAAGCATTATTAATAATCTTGAGAATAATGCACATACGTGTGCGGTTTTATTTTTTGTTAGCTACATTGAGACTCTAAAACTTTATAAAGGAATGCAATCGAGTGTTTTGGTCATAGCGGTGCTGACGTCACGGGCTTGCGCGCAATTACTGCTCTGGAGTTTACAGTGCGGCGCTTCTTAGCGTGCACGAGCTTCCAGAGAAATGGCATGCGGCACGCGCTCACACGACTCACTCAGTAACAGCGTCAGCATCCAGAGGCGCAGTCTGCAGCTAGCGGCTGCCAAAAGTGCAATTCGGTATACACTATTTCATCATCTCTATGACACATATACCAAAACTTAACTACTTTCCGTTCAGATACGTGCCGGCTTTCTCGCGCCACTATGATCAACCTTGAATTTTTAAAGCCACATGTTTACCAGTAATTTTATTTATTTTTTCGTGACCCACAACGTTGTCAGGGTATGATCCTGTTTCATCCTGAAATCACACATTATAAAATAAGTACACGTTAACATTATACATGAAGCACTATACACTATTTTTTCTGAATAAAATTCTAATGTTTGCAGCATTCTCGCATGAGTGTTGGTTTTCTATCCAAGCATGACCAATCTGCATTCCTGAACGAGACTCTTGTTCCCCCTCTGTCTAACACTCCAACTCTCACTCACATGCACACAACACTTACATTCCCAATTTGTTGCATTTAAATATTTTAAAGGCGTTCAAATTAGGTGACCGAATTGATCAAATTAAACAATTTATTGCACGCGGAAAATTGTTACTTTTTTAGACCTATAAACATAATTGTGCAGCACCGTTTTCTCTTAAGGTGCTTCCCCGCAGTTTGCATTATTTTATTTATTTTTGTTGATGAAATGAACGCTCCAGTACGATGTGAACATGTATAAATTCAGGAACTTGATTGGGATGGTATTGAATGTGTTTAATTTATGAAAAGACCCGATTGATTATCAAAAGCACTGAAAGCCTCTGAACTTTGGTTCACAGTAAGTCTGCAGTCTCCATTAGGACGGCGCTGCACGAACACTCATTTTGGCGACCTGAAAGAATCCCAATCCACACGAGACAGCGATATTCAGTATTATCTC
Organism: Polypterus bichir lapradei; assembly: GCA_026402145.1. Lineage (NCBI taxonomy): Eukaryota > Metazoa > Chordata > Cladistia > Polypteriformes > Polypteridae > Polypterus > Polypterus bichir. Next base: position 36,054,567 of record JANRMT010062813.1, on the reverse strand, counting down.
GAACTGGAATGAAAAATCAAATTCTCCTTATGACGACCTGTTCAGATTTTTTTCTTTGAAAATGTGGCAAAAAAATCACTATAGTAATTTTAAAGTAAGCACGTCTGGCCTGTTCAGAACGTTTTGATTTTATTTGTACTAAGACGTAGCTTTCTTGTCTTACAGCTCTCTCTGAGTCAGGTGAGGCTATAGAATGTTAAAGTTTTGTTGATAGTGCTTCAAACATACTATTGTACTTGATAATGATTTTTTTATTGAATTGTATTTTGTATTTGTGTTTTGATATCTAAATACAAAAAAAAACTTATAATTCTTTTTCATAAATCAAAAAAGTGCCACGTCCAATGTGAAAAGTAAAGCAAATATATAATGTACAGTGTCAGCAGTCAGTCACGCAGAAAGACTTTTAAAGCTGTCAGTGGGGCGGAGGGCGGTGCGCATGTGTGAAAGCAAGGCTCTATACATTAAGATAGGCAAGTTGATTAGAACTACGCGATCTGATGATATTGTGCTAAGTAGTTCAGTGCAGAAACGCTCACACTGGCGCTGGAGAAGAACAAACAGATCACGCTTGGGCAGGACATAAGAGGCAGAGTGAATTGATGGGTGTGTTTCTTTGTCTCAGCGCTAGCAAACTGGCCAAATCCTGCTGCGTCTGGTTTCCAAAAAAAAAAAAAAAAACATGAATGTGTAGCTACAGGTTAGGTAGATTTTATAAACTATCACAATACAAGCATTACTGCCATCATCTATCCTATCGTTGTTCTGTTCATTTACAGCTGCCTGTCATGTTGTTTTCTATATTTGGGAAATAATATGTGTGTACTTTTTTCTTCCTAAATACAGTGTTTCATTTTTGTTTAAACTTAACATTTTTTTGCATCACATGATAAGACGTTATTAAAAAAAAAGGATAAGTATCAACATCATCGCAGCCATTAGGTTTAAAAAGTTTATTGTTCCCATTGCACATTTTTAGTAACTTCAGGGGCTTGCTATCACAATCCAGTTCATTCTGGAATTCTCGGCGCCACCCCCACTCCCCCCCTAGTCAAATGTGCTGTCTCAGCTCGAATTTGGTTCAACAGCACTTGGAACTTGATGGATTCTCCACAAAGCTGTGATTAAAGAGGAGAAGTCATGCACCCCGTATCACCATGTGTGAGATATAAAACGAAATAGCTTATTCGGATAAAACGGTGTTAACATTTTTGGATGCCATTTGTGCCTGTTACTTAATTTTTTTAATTTGTCTCTCATTCAAAGCACCCCAAACTGAGATTGCATTTAAGATTATAACAAAAAAATAACGGGAAATGAACTGGCCATCGCTGTGTAAAAGTGAAGTTATATTTCTACACATCAAAAACAGCTGTATAATATGTGAGATGTATAATGTGCAAGATGAATTCTCTCTCTTGTCACCAAGAGGTTTTCATAAGCTCAAAGAGGCACCCTTACATGTGAAAATAAATCTGGTATTGCAAAAGATCTGTATGAAACCAACAGATAGAAAAAATATAAATGAGAATGCCAGTAAGAAAATATTAAGTGTTAAGTTTTCAAAATCATATTGTAGTACTTTTCAAACATTGTCCATCCATCCATTTACTGATCCGTCTTATTTTATCCTTATAGCTGGGCACTGGTATGTTTTAATAGTTGCATTTAGTTAATCAATTACAGTCCAGGGGCCTTGCTGGTTAGGGGAATCGGAGTTGCTAAATTGACTCGTGTGAGTGTGTGCGTCTTGGTGTGCGCCCTCTGACTGACTGGCATCCTGCCCAGAACTTATTCCTGCCTTCCGCCTGGTGGTTGCTGTGATAGGCTCCTGCAACGGGTAAGATGATGGATGGAATTGATTAGTGTGGCTTTTTGGGTAAGTTATGAAACATATGAAAGTGGTATCTGGAAGAGCTTGGTGATCTCCTTTAATTATGTTCTTTAAAAACTACAGCTCCTGTAAAGATTTTTAAAAATGGTTCAAATTCATCCTAGGGGTCATAAAATGTGAAAGGTTTGGGAAAAAGCTACTCTGCTTATCAAACAGAAAATCATTTAAAATAAAACACCTAAACAGGACAAAGGGAGCAGCACTCTGGATTATGCTGTTTATGTTCAATTTTCATGTCATGAAACCTCTTATCAGTTGTGGATTTTTAGGAAATATGGTAACTTGTATTGAAGGTTACATAGAAAACAGGATTTATTTTTTAGTTTTGTGCTTATAAAACTTTTTTTGAAGAACCGAAGCCCATCTTAGGAAACATAAGACACAATGCAGCAATTATCCTTGTATGGAACTAAATGTCAGTCTATCCTGGGACACACACCTTTATATCCACATGCACCCACCGTGGGGGCTTTCAAAGTAATTTAGGTTTTAAATATTTGTTTTGCCTTCACTAAATTGTCATTGAGTGTTCAAGAAACTGACATTTTTTGTTTCTGCCACTTTGACTCTGAAATAAATTTCAAAAAACAATCACATAGGAATAGCATGCTGGGAGACAAAAAAAAAAAGAGGTTAAATTCTATATAGCAGTCCCATCTAACTGCCCACAAAATTAATAGAAAACAGAAGTCAAACAGCATGTCAGGACAGAAATTGTCCATCAACCTGAAGAATTATAAACATAAATATAGCTCATGCAGTTGCATATGACACACCAACAGTCAAGGACAATGCATATGGAAACACTTCTCACAAAAGACAGAAAAACAAGAATTTTCAAAAAAAAAATCTTTTTTTTTTTTATTTTTCAGTTTTCCTTTAAAAGGTACAAAACATAGTGCAATTCAGGTACAGTACTATATTTGAATATCAAATAAATAAGCTTGTGACCAAGTGCCACTTGGTCCGTTTGTTTTTTCCATACAAACTTAACTATAAAGGTTGCATAAAATTCAACATTATTGGCATTAATTCTTTCTAGAATTATTTGGAAGCACAATTATCCCCACCTCCCTTCAACATAATAAAGCACTAACTTGTGCACAGTGCATGGTTATTTTACAATGGTGGACACATGGCTACATTTGTTACTTGAAGATAATCAACTCGTTTTAATGTCTTCACTAAAAAACAGTCTTTACCATTATAAGTAATATGCCTTTTTTCTTAAAAATCATAGCTGCCACTTAGGGTCAAAGTAAGCTTGCAAAATTTTCTTGAGGTAAAAATACTTTTGCTCCAAACAGACCAGCTGTTTAAACACTCTCAGTCCTTTCTTTGAAGACCAGCTTAACAGTTGGCAATACACTTGCATGAATCGTCACATGCTGGCTGAATATGTTGGGGCATGCGAATCTCATGACAAATGCTGGCCTGTCTGTCTCCTTATGTGAGCAGGCCTTCTGGTTTATCGCTGTACATGGCCAACCCTTTTATGTGTGGATTCCATTCAGACATCACAGATGTCCCACTTCAGCACTCTTCAATTAATAATTCTTCTGAGCTGTACAGCTTCCTTTTGATTACCCTAAACCCAGTGCTAAGTCTTAGTGCATGCTTGAGACCTGGGGCAGAAAACGATTTGGGAGTGAAGAGATCTTGAATTCTTGGCCAAAGCCCCCCAGACTCCAGCCTTAACACCAGAGTGAGCTGAAATGTAGGCACCAAGTCAGGATCTACAGAGATCTGTTCAACAGTCTGACAAACACTGGCATGTTCCACATACAAGTCAATAAGTGCTCCTCTCAAACCACAGGGTTCACTAGCTGCCAGGTGAAGTAACTCTTGACCAATGTGCTCCATAAGGTGGTCTGGTATAAGAAGTTTGGAGCATCCCAGTGCACTGTCTTTTGCTTCCGTAAGGGTGCGTTCAATAACTGCCACAACGTGAGAACACAAGCTTTCCTCCAGGGGATCACTGAAGAAATCCGAGTCTGATAGCGAGTCTTGATCCAAACTGTGCGTTTCTGTAGAGGAAACCAAAAGCAGAGATTTTAGTACATGTCAAGTTAAGTGATGCGACTCGTGCCCATTAACTCACAAGTTTATACAAGACAAGCTACAGTATAACGGCTATAAAAGACAATAGCTACTAAACGTTTAATACTATCAAGATAATGACCACTGACTGCATATTGCGAGAAAAATAACCAGTACAGTTAACAACAAATTATCAATCCAACAGACTAGTCCCTCCAAGTCCCATGCACTCGGTTTGAATGCACAAATCGCTTATAGAAATGATAGCCAGAAAATCGACTTACCGGAGTGAGTGAAGGAGTTTGTATCGGATTGCAGGCCATTGGTTGCGCTGAAATCCGTCAGTTTCTGTACCAGCTTGCCCCAAGAGAGTCGCTTCGTGCTGTCATCGCTTACTGGGGAGCTAGGCGGACTGTTATCAGGTGTGAGGTTCAGGTAAAGGGCCGGCATGATGTGCACTGAAACACCAAAAGCTACTGGTATTGAAACCGTTTCAAGCTTTGCCTGCAATTAAAAAAAAAAAAATCAATACACACTGAGCCGACATCTCAAAACAACTAATTTACAAGTCAGTACATATACATGGTTTTGAATCAGCGAAATTTAGATACTTACAATTATGCGGAATAACCGATGAACCACAGCCGGGTGGTGCGTGGTTGACTAGTGCTAATTTGGGTTAAATGGAAGAAAAACCCCTAACTATTACAGTGCTCACGCACCTCGACGGTACTGGTGAAAGAGCCTACAGGCGGAAAGGTTTAAATAGCTGAAGAACAGAGCCGGAGAAGAGACCGCCCATCAACCGCCCCTCGGCCAATCAGGGAGTAGCGCACGTCCGTAACGTACTTTTTGCCTGGTAACATTGTGGCCGAGACTGGGCTGTCGAGCCCGCCCACCCAATGTTCCTGCGTGAGAAAAAAAAAAGAAAAAGAAAAAAAAAAGCTCCGCAAAAACAAGCTTGTCTTTGGATAATAAAGTTGTGCAGCGAGGGGCATTTTAAGTCTGCAAAAAGAAGTCTCCATTCAGATCGCCAGTTACCAGGGTTTCTTTTTATAATTTGTAAATATTAACACTATTGTGTTTAGCGTCTTCGAGTGAACAAATAATGAAGGGAGGGTGGGGGTATGCGGAGGGGTGAGGGAGTGTTTTCTTTAAGGGACAGGATGAAGCCACAGTCCTATAGATAAAGTAAAAGAAAAATTTAATCTAATTTAAAGCCTGCTGGTATCTGGAGTTTAATGAAACAAAACTACAAATACTCCTAAATACGTAGGCTACCTTTGCAGTTCTCAAGCAGTGCATACTTGGGCAAAGAAGTAAACACGATGGTCGCTCATGTCCCATCCCCCAGCGCTCTTATGCTATTCTGAATACGGGCGCATATTAGAAATATACCGGGGAGCACGGACAAGTGATGAGCATCTCGGCTAATGCTGCAAAACCGCAACTTTAATTCACATGCATTCACCTTATACATTTTTTATACATGAAATAATCAAACATCGTAAATTCTGAGTGTACATTCACGTCGTTACAGCATACAACATATACTGCTGAATATGCTAGAAAACTGTTCCGTATAACTGAATTAAAGTCAAGCACCCTCGCTTGAATAAATGAGGGAATACGTTGTAGTTCTTTTAGTCTTACATTTTGAATAGCTTTGTAGTTATTGTAAAGTAGGTTAAAAATTCAATTTGGAGGCTGTCGACTCCTTTAATGTTAGCCCAGTCTTGCATATTGCGAATGAATTCCACGCGACAGATCCACCAGCCCCAGACGCAATGTCTGTGTGGATTTCGTGCACGTTAATTCTCGTCTAGCTCAGTGAAGAACTTTTAAAACACATTTTAATGTGAAATTAGCTTTAACATCACCTGAACGCCAATACACAAGTAAAGCAAAATGTCAGTAAGAACCTTTGTGCAGAATGTATGACTATATCAAAAGTCAGGATCCATAACATCAATATTAGATCCACGATCTCCTTGAGTCGCTGTCTACCATTTCCTGTATTGGGCACAAGTCAGGAACTAACCCTGGGTGGGACGCCATTCTGTCGAACTGAAGAAGTCTGGATCACCAGTGCTTATAGATAACCAAACGTATATCTGTAATACTATGGGCATCCATCCATCAATCCATCCATCCATCTTACAAACCCGCTTATCCAAAGCAAGGTCGCGGAGAAGCATCTGGAGTGGATGAATGGTATGCATTAAGGGTGCTTTAAAGTGATTAAGCAATAATCCATACCTTTAGAAAAATACGCATAGGACATCTCAAAAGTTTGCACAAAAAATATATATCAAAAGTTTGCATATATTTAGGGAATAATATTTGTGCTGTTTTTGAAAGCCTTAAATTCATGGCAGCTTTGCACCTGAAGCAAAATATTTTAAGGTACGAGGCGACATCGCAAGATACAGATATGGAAACAATACAGGAATCGGCGTAATTGCAGACTGCCTGTTTACATTTACAGATGCAATCTACAATGTTATCTTAGTGATGTGCATACAGCTTGGCATGAGAGAGCGGGCTCAGCGGGGAACTGGCATCACGCACAGGGGTTTACTTCTGACTTGAGGCAGTTATTCCCGTGTGTCACGCGTAATTTTTTAGATCCTGGTGTTAAAATTATATACAGTCCACATATAGACTTACTATATTAATAATAAACACGTTTTGGGATTCTGATTTATGGAGAGATTCAACACGCACAAGTAATGTTGCTTGTGAAGGACATAATGTGTCGATTTCTTCTTTCAATTTCAGTAAATGAAGAGCTTTACGGTCACTTTTCAGCAGTATTTGAAATATTTACATACTTGCTTTTGGGATGTTTGCATTCTGATTTATGAGGAGATTCAGTAGATGCTGAACAACCTTCCCTCGTGGACGATGCCCGCTTGCTCGGATTCCTTCAGTGCTGAAGAAGTGCTAATGTGTAAATTAAAGTCGGCGACTTAAAACTCTGGCAGAGCTAACGACGCGACAAGTTTGCGGTGCGCCTTGTCCTCTTGATCACTCACTTCTCTGATGCGATTATCCTTCGAGTCTTTGTAGTTGACAAGTGCAAAGCTGTCTTGATGTTGAAAGTCCAACTTCTGTTCTTATTCATACGTAAAGTAATTAATTAACCCACAAAACGGGAATAAAATGCAAATGTATAGATCAAGTCCATCTAAGTCCTGGCTCTTTACAGTTTTGCGATCACAGACAACTGTGTGACTGTGAAGACTACCATGTTTTGAAAGGGAAAACAAGCAAAAAAAAATTAAGTAATGCAGTAAGAACATGTGGCCCAATGAGTGCTTTTAAAGATGCCCCCTTTTGTTGAGAATAATTAAAGTCTTTTAGAAAGTTTTCACTAAAAAGTAGCTTCTCACCTTATCTTCTGAAACCACTTTTCCTGGCGAGGACTGACATTCTCAAAATATTTATTTTAAAAATGCATAAGCATATATGGCTATTGATTTACTCACATATCTTTTTAAGGGTGCCTGTGTTAATGAATTAACATGAAATTTTTCATATTCATCAAACATTTTATTGTGCTTAGTTAACTTGTTCTCAGTACTTTCCTCAAATTAGCAGTAGTATGACTGCTCTAATATTTGACTGTGGATTAACATCAGTTAAATAACTAAATGTAAGTCGAAAAGTAGGATGGCGCAGTGGTAGCACTGCTGTCTCGCTGTAAGGAGACCAGGGTTTGTGTCCTGCGTCCCCCCCTTCATGAATTTTGCATGTTCTCCTGGTATCTGAGTGGGTTTCCTCCCATTATCTACAGACATGCGATAGAGTGGTGCCCTGTTCACGATTTCTTCCTATCTTGCACCCAGTGCTAGCTGGGATAGGCTCAGGCCCTCCCCTAGACCCTCATCTGGATTAAGTGGGTTAGAAAATGACATGACAATTTGAAATATACTGTAAATAACACTCTGGTCTACTGAGGAGGTCTCTTAACTCAAAGGCTGCTAGTTTAAATTTCACCTTTGACCCCCAGCGTGACCCTTTAACCCTGCACTTATAGGTAATTGTACTATATAGCTCTGTACATGTAAGCATGCTGGGATGGTATTCTCTGATAGATATATAAATAAAAATTGGTTTGTGTTGTTTTATAAGCAAGGAAAATGTAATGGCAAGTGAAGGTGTCAGATGGATAGACAGTTCTTCATTTATCCCAAGAGGAAATTTAGCTTTTACACAAGCTCAAGAATACAGAATTATAACAAACAAAATCCACCCCCTAAATACACTGACAAAAGCTACAAAAAGAAGAAAGCTTCTGACTTGGCTAAAGATAAGAGAACAGTCCCAGTGAGGCATCATATCACGGTAGGTATGAAGAAGCCCCAGTAGCATTTCTTGACACATTCCTGTTGGAATAATTCGAGAGAATGTGTACCATTATTCATAATGGCCATCATTTTTGTCATAATTTTGTCTTCCAATAACTGAGCCTGCCTTCTTAGTTGGCGTTTTGATTTGGTGGGCCTCATGTAAAGTGATGTTAGCAACTTATCACATCACAGCACAGAAAATCACACTGGCCATCACACAGTTATAGAACATAATGGTTTTTCTCTGTCTCTCCCTTAGCCACATTAAAGTAACACAGTCTCCTCATTGGAAAAAAAGAGTCTGCTCTGTCCTTTCTTGTATATTTCCTTTATACTACTAGCCCAGTCCATGCTATCATTGATGTGGACCCCCAAGTACTTGTAGAATGCACCAACTACACATCCACTATCTGAACAGTGACCAGATGTAGAGGCTTTTTTGAATGTTGAAGGTTAATAAGTAGTTCATTAGTTTTTCTGATGCTGAATTGCAGACAATTCTCTTTACACCTCCACTCCATTTCATCCGTCTTGTCAATGCATTGCATTGGTGCAGAATCATCAGAGAATGTCTAAAAGTGACATGTCTTGATGTTAGATTTAAAGTAAGCATATCCTTTCTCTGTTGCTGGATGTCATGGCCGGCCTGTACACTGGTACTGTGAGTGCTGTGCAGAGTGGAGGCAGAACGTTTTTCCCAGTTGATTCCGGGGTTTGTCAGGGTTGTGTTCTTGCTTCTACTCTGTTCAATGCTTGGATTGACTGAGTGTAGGACAGGGTTGTGGGGCCCAGCGGTTGAGGGGCATCTGTTGGTAAAGAAAAATTCACTCATCTTGACTTTGCCGACAAAGCTGTGATCTTTACAGAGCCAATGGGGGCTCTAATTGGGGATCTCAAGTGAATGAGTAAGGAGTCTGAGTGTATGGGCTTGCGAGGGTCCTGGATAAAAACCAAGATCCAGGCCTTTAATGACCTCTTGGGCACAGCCATCAGCAGTGTGTCTGTCTGTGGAAGAGCTGTCGACCTTGTTGAGAGGTTTACTTACCTCGGCAGTGACATTCATGTCTCTGGTGACTCTTCCAATGAAGTCAGTAGATGGATTGGGAGAACATGGGGGGTCATGAGGTTGCTAGAAAGAGGTGTGTGGCACCTCCAATATCTCTTCAAAACGACAAAGATCCAAGTCTTTAGAGTCCTGGTGCTTCCTGTCTTGCTATATGGTTGTGAGACTATTCAGTGACCTGAGAAGAAGACTGGACTCCTTTGGTACTGTGTCTCTCCGGAAAATCCTTGGGTACCATTGGTTTGACTTGTGTCGAATGAGCGGTTGCTCATGGAGTCCCGAATGAGTCACATTACCTGCATTGTGGTGTATCGTCAGTTACGGCACTACAGCCATGTGACGCGATTCCCTGAGGGTGATCCAGCTTGCAGGATCCTCATTCTTGGGGATTTGAGTGGCTGGACCAGGCCAAGGGGTCGCCCACGTAACACATGGCTGCGGCATAGAGGGTCATTGCTGGAGGGTGGGACTAGACTGCGTGTCTGCCTGGGAAGTTACCAACCAGGATCCCGAGCTGTTTTGTCATATGGTGTGTGCTGCAGTGTGCTGTACTCATGCATGCTCCTCAACCTGACATGACCTGATATTCTTTCTCATTATTATTAGTTTTTCTGAGATTATTTTGGTATTTTAATGTAGACTAGTAATTAGCCAGGATAACAAGGCCTAGCCCACCATTTATCTTAGATATATGCTGTTTCCAATAAGGCATCCTGCAGTTAATGAGAAGACTGCTAGTCTGGGACTTCCTGCAATGTTTTTTCAACGATCTCAGTGCTATAGTAACAACAGGGAATTGTTCTCGCCTTATATTTCTCAATCCTATATCTTATCCATCCATCCATTTCCTGAATCATGCTTGGTCCCCTTTAGAGTTGTGGGTGGTCAAAATCAGGCCCAGCAGGATTGGGTGGGAAAGGGACCAGTCCTGGAAGAGACGGCAGTTTTTTACAGGCAGAGCGCTGCATACATTACCACCCAACTCATACAACAACAATTTTTGAGTCACCAATTAACCTGATATGTGACTTTTCGATGTGGTGGGAACCCATGCAGACTCAAGGAAAATGTGCTATCTCCAAACAGAGAGTGGCCATGCAAGAATACTAAGCCAGGACCCTGAAGCTGTGCCCGTGTACGCCGTATCTTCCTCACTCATTATTCACAGAGTTTCCAGAAAGTGAAAAAAAAGCACATCGGACACGTGATTCCGCCACACTAGGAAGGCTGAATCATTTTATAGGAAATTATTGTCACATATTCACAGTACACTGAAATTCTTACTTGCATGTGCCAATCAACATGCAGCATGTTGCCACTCTTCACCACCCTGACTAGTGAGTATAACAACCTCACTTTGAAACTTCTGTCTTCCTGCTCCTGTAAAATCTCAGAGCTTATTTATTACATCATGACAGAATACTACAATTATAGTTTATATTCCCTTAAACAATCTAATAAGGTGTACTATCAAGTGGAATTAAATCAGTTATTTCTCAACTCTGTGCCGGAGAAAAGAAAAAGAAAAATGAACAAGAATTGTATCTCTGCAGCAGGCAAAATCTCTTATAAGAGTCCAGCCACTTAAAATGTCACACGTACTGGGTAGCGGCTTTAGAATAGAGGCAGAATGGAAGGGTCACAAATTAGAAAGGCAAGGGCAGAAATTGGCAAATGTGCCTTTTCTTTTTATTTTCTTTAATATCAAATAATACTTAAACATTTTTATTATGCTTTGGATTTTGCAGTAAAGTGATGGGTTACGTGGCGGCACGGTGGCGCAGTGGGTAGCTTCCCGGGTCCTCCCTGCATGGAGTTTGCATGTTCTCCCTGTGTCTGCGTGGTTTTCCTCCAGGTACTCCGGTTTCCTCCCACAGTCCAAAGACATACAGGTTAGGTACATTGGCGATCCTAAATTGTCCTTAGTGTGTGCTTGGTGTGTGGGTGTGAGTGTGTGCGCCCTGCGGTGGGTTGGTGCCCTGCCCGGGGTTTGTTTCCTGCCTTGCGCCCTGTGTTGGCTGGGATTGGCTCCAGCAGACCCCCGTGACCCTGTAGTTAGGATACAGCGGGTTGGATAATGGATGGATGGATGGATGGTGATGGCTTACCCTGGCCACACGTGCAACGTGAATATGCTTGTGGTCCGAGAGAATCAGACTGGCATAGTCATATCAGTTTTCACTCCTTAATAGTCCAAACACCCAATGGGAAAAAGGATAAAGGGTAACATAAGGGATGTCATATTGAAACAAGAGACAGAAAACTTCATGAGAGGTGCCAGCCATTTTTATTTGAATTGTGGAGAAAACCACTTGAGTGTTTAGGTAGTGACAAAGGGCCATTTATAGCCATGTCCATTTTCATTATATAAAGTCTACTGGATTCTGTAGCAGACATTCTCTTAAGGCTAAAAATGTAGTTTTTGGAATTTCACTGCAGATATTTAATATCCTGAGCACACATATACACACATTTTTGAGTCTGTCATTCAAAGTGTTGACAGCATTAATTATTTTTGTTCATCCATAATTATTATCGAATTTGTAAAGAGAAAAAATCAATTTAAGTTGAAGAAATGGTAGTCTTGTAAGTCTTGTTCGCAAATTTCTTTTTATGCCATTGCTGCATCAAATACTGTGTTATAGTACCATCAAGGCAGAGACAGTACACAGATGATTTCATGTCCAAGCTCGGCCACATCCACAACTTCTCTTTGGCTTTGTCACAAGTCCCATAACAAGATCTGTTGCAACCCTAACTGTCGAATCGGCAGGCTTAAAATCAGAAAGGCTCTGGCTACCCTGGTGCACACCCGTCAGTTAACATACCACTTGGCTTTGTTATGACGTGGGATAAAAGGTGCCGGCCAAGAGTGACAGACTGTGAAAAACAAAAGAAGTAGGATGTCAAGATTATTGTATTAGTCTAACTGTGCTATTTGAGGCAAGTTTTAAATTTTACCACCCGGTATTTTCAACAACAAAAAAAAAAATCCACACGAGTAAACTCTTAAAACAAAAGGGGTGAACGGTGTAAAGGGTCAAAGCAGAGGTAAGGAGGTGTTGGTTAAGAGTGACTGCAGAGAGGCTCCTTCATGTCTTATAGCACAATTGACATCCCCAGCATTGTACACAATGGCCTGCGTGTCTGTTCCTTTCTGGGTGAGCGTACTTGTTGGCTAGGACTCCTGTTATTAAATAAATAAATATATTAAGTAACTGCAACGTGGATAAAATGCATACAGTACATGGTGGGGTGTTGTATTAAGATTTGTTTCTAAAAGCAATGCATAAGCTGCAAATTATTGTGTGTGTGTGTGTGTTTGTGTATTCTAAAAACCAGAAATGGGCCCAGAGGGGGCCGGTCGGGTACAAAAGTATATGGAAAGAGAGGTAGAAGCGAAAGTAAAACGAATTGTGCAAATTTGCGGCTGCCAAGGAGAGATGAAAGGGTTTGCAGATACTGGGGAAATGGGAATTTTGGGTTTTCCTAAAAAATGTAAATTAAGGAATAGAAGTATTTAAAAAAGGGCTCTAGTTAAACATTTAGGGATAGGTATATATGGAATGTTAGGAGAATTTGGGATTAGAGATGATTTGGTAATGAAATATTTCAATATATTGTATACTAGCTATATACATGTCAAAGTCTGGTAATAGCAAATGATTTTAGTTATTCTATCACTTACTCTATGTGTACCTTCACCAGCTCTACCTCTTGAGTGTGTTCCCCTAATGTCTGTTTCTCAGAGTCTGTCATTATTTTTGAGGCACCTTTCTCACCTCCTGTCCGGTTTCATACTTTCCAACTCTCTCAATGTGAGCCTTTACTTCTCCTTATGTGTCTTACACTCACACTTTCTCTTGGGCTGCATAACTAAAGCAAAACTGACCAATCAGATTGTTCTAAGTGACTGGACACACAGAACTTAGTGTTTTATTTTATAGTAGTTGTCATTTTTTTTTTGATGATATGAATGACAAAGGCCTTGAAATGTGAATGATTTTGTATTTTGAAATGTATAAATTGAATTATTACAAAAAAGCCCCATATCAAACATACAAATACATGTATAAAACATTTAGTAAATCCATTCACCTATTTTCTGCACCATATTAACCCAGTAGTTTGAGACACATGCAGCTCAGGTCTGTCTTAGGAGTCAACTTTAGTAAGTACCACAGTTAGTACAGTAAAACTTCAAACTGGTAAATAATACAGCTGAGGACTGAATCATCTGAAATATGTTCATTAACTATTGTCAAATAATACATTGTATTCCTCTAATTGTTCAAATGTATGTTATGTAGTACAAAAGAGGATAAAATCAGTGTTCTATAAATAGGAAGAAATACAGCAAAATAGACAAAATTAATCAGAAGAAAAATCCTTAAGACATGTTGTGTCCTGGCTAATTGCACAGGAAAGGAAATGAGTTAACACTGCGTCTGCCTGTCGGGTTAAAAAGGTGTGGCTTAAGGACACCTAATCTGAATCAGTCAGTGATTAATTTGTAAACAGAAAAGACTGGAATGAACCAGAATCTCCTGACGTGGAACAAACAGAAACGCAATAACATAGCTGGTTGTTACATAAAAACCTCAGTAAAGAAAGGGGCTCTTTTGCTGGAAAGCAAACCAAGGAATACATTGAAGGCCGATGTGCCATTAAGGTACATGCCCTGGGACAGACCAGCAATTGTTTGAAAATAACTCTTTTTGTTGTTTGCTGACTTGCTCTTTATTTTAGAAAGATAAAAGACCATTTGCGTTGTATTCCAATAATTGATTCCAACTGTCATACTGTCTGTCAGACATTGTCAAATTGTTTACAGACGTAAGCATATAAAATATAATCACACTATCCCAGCAACACTAGGCACAGGGCAGGAAGCAGACTTGGCTAGGACACCTCTCACCTTATCACAGGGCTCCTCACACAAGGGCCAGTTTGAAAACTCCAGTCAACCTAACCAGCATGCCTTTGGCAACCCACAGAGGCATGGAGAGAGCATGCCACACAGGATGGTAGAGTGGGGGACTCAAGCCCATAATGCTGATTCGGGAAAGGCAGCAGAGTTGCCCACTGTGCTACTCCAATGATAAATGTATTTTGTATAAATATTTTGACTTTTTTCATACCATTATTCAGAGAGTATTGTTCACAGAATTGAGCAAATAAAATATATTATGCTCTATCTAGCTGCTTGAAAGGTGGGTTTAATGTCTTTAGATGGGTGATACAGACATACACTAAGGGGTTCTGAGAATGTCATACGGTCATACTTGAAAGTTTATTAAACGATTGCGTAGTTTGAGATTTTAGTTTTCTTTGCCACAGAATAGGTTTATAGAGTCATTATTCTTGGAGAAGAGTGAAATTCTAACTTAATCAATTAACTTAACTAACTTAATCAATCAATCAATTAATTAAATTTATATAGTGCTTTTCATAATAATAATAATAATAATACATTTTATTTATATAGCGCCTTTCCCATGCTCAAGGCACTTACAGAATATAAGAAAGAACGGCAGGGTATACAATATATAGCATTGTACAAACCAAATAAATAAATAAAGAAGATTACGACAGTGAATTCAGAGGAAAAAAAGCCTAACAGACAACAGAATTGATGGTCTAGCACACACACATACAGGTTACATGAGCATCTTGACAGAGAGGTAAAGTGAGAGAAGGGGAATGAAGTCAAGTAGAGCTAAAAGCCTTACTGAACAGATGAGTTTTGAGTTGTTTTTTAAAAAAATTCATGGAGTCAGCTGACCTGATTAATTTTGGTAGGTCATTCCAGAGTCTGGGCGCTATACAGCTGAAGGCCCTGTCACCCATGGAGTGTAGATTAGTGTGGGGCACAACTAGATTGCCAGAATCAGAGGACCTTAGTGGGCGGGCAGGCACATAGTGATGGAGAAGGTCACTGATGTAGTTTGGCGCAAGGTTATTTAAGGCTTTGTAGGTTATTAGTAGGATTTTATATTTGATTCTGTAAGACACAGGGAGCCAGTGAAGACGGCGCAGGATGGGTGTGATGTGCTCACTGCTGCTGGTTTGAATGAGGACTCTTGCAGCTGAGTTCATAGACTGAGGGGAATCACTTCCACCACCACCAATGCATAGTACCCACCCGAATGATGCCACAACAGCCATTCTTGTGCCAGTACACTTACCACACATTAGCTATTAGGTGGTGAAAGGCTGACAGAGAGAGAGAGAGAGTGATACAATAAAGGATAAGGGTTGATTAGGGGGCCATAATGACCAGGCCGTGGTGTGCACTTTAGTCAGAACTTTAGAATACACCCTACTCTTCTAAGATACCCAGTGATCTTTTTGGATTACTGAGAGTCAGGACCTCAGTTTTATGACTCATCTGAAGGATAGTGCCAATTTTTATAGCACAGTGTCCCTATCAGCCAGTTAGAGACAGGGAATAATTAGGGGGCCCTAATGGATGAGGCTGTGATGGGCAATTTAGCCAGGACAGTGGGATAAACCCAGCTCTTTTTTTAAAGATGCCCAGGGTTCTGTAATGACCATAGAGAGTTGGAACCTCAGTTTTATATCTCATCCTAAGGATGGTGCCATACCTGTCGCTGCGCTGAGGCATTGGGATCCACACACAGACCACAGAGTAAGTGCCCTCCTGCTGGCCTCACCAACTCCTCTTCCAACAACAACCCAAACTTTTTCTAAATGGTTTCCTATCTAAGTACTGGAGTGAGTGTTAATTAATAACTAAGCTAACCGATCAAATTGAAGATCTGAAACAATGCGTTTGGGAGAAACAAACATAAATAATTGGAAAGAAGCAGGTCAGTTACTCTAGTTTAGCATCATGCCTCAAGCTAAAGAAACATCAGCAGAACTGAGAAAAAATGCAGTGGATGATTATCATTCCTAATACGGTTATAAGGCCACTTCCAAAAGATCTGGAATGTTAGGCAAATGCCACACAAGTGGAGGACATTTAAAACAATAACAAACATGCCACGCAGTGGACATTCTCCTAAAGGTTTACGCAGGACCATGAGAGAGAGAAGCTAGGAGCACGCACTGATACAGTGCATTGCCGCACCCACCACACGACAAACCAACTCAGGATCTAGATTAGGACCCGAGTGCAGCCATGCAATGGGTGATACCTCAGCACCACACTAGTTCAGATGGTGTCCACAAGGAGTTGAATTAAATACTCCTAAAAGCATGCAGAACCCTATTAGACTCCCTAGCTGCCTCTGGTAGGTGCGCATAACAACAAAAAGAACCCTAAACAGAAATGACATCTATGCACTATGAAGAAATGTCTCCAGTCAAATAAGAACAAAGCTGACTGTCTGATATGTGTAGAAGACCACCAGAACATGCTTGAAGAGTTCTTAGAACAGATGAGTCCAAAACTGAACTATTTGGGAACAACAAAAGGGCTCATATTTAAAGAAGAGCCAACACATCCTACCACCAACCCAAACCCAAACTCAACTGTCAAGCATGGTAGAGAGACTGTCCTTGTATGAGTCTTCCTCTGGCCTTAAACAGCATGACATGAGAAAATCGTGATTTCTAAGAAATAATAAGAAATCCTTAGGAATATCAGACCATAAGTTTGAAAACTGAAAACTGAAAACTGGGCAGAAAGTAAGTGTATCAACAAGACAGTCCTTAACATTCAAGTAAGGAATGGTGGCTCTGAGGCTAAGGATCTACACTGGCAATCGGAAGGTTGCCAGTTCAAATCCCGTTAATGCCAAAAGGGACTCTGCTCTGTTGGGCCCTTGAGCAAGGCCCTTAACTTGCAATTGCTGAGCGCTTTGAGTAGTGAAAAAAGCACTATATACTGTAAATGCAAAGAATTAATAAGTAAGTCCACTGAAGAATCACTAATGGTGAAGAGGTTCTGTGTCCTAAAATGGCCAAGCCAAACCCATGACTCGAGTCCAATTAAAATGCTATGGCAGCAGATGCAGAGTGCTATTCATGAAAGACATCCTTCAAATCTTACAGAGCTGGCAGAGTCTAAGCAAAGAGAAATGGTAAAAAAATCTCTCCAACAAGGCTGACATTTGCTGATAGAAGGTGACTGTGTGAAGTTATAGCTGCTGAGATAGGTTCCACAAGCTAATGAATGAAAGAGGCTAATTTACTTTTGCACACAAAAATATCTACTGATTTGGTAAAAATCGCAGTCTAATAATCTATAAGGTCAAATCCTGTTTTATGTGTGAGAAAGCTGTTTTTAGGATATTTATTCTGTACATTTTTTATAAGTTTACACTTTCAAGCATGCCCGTATCTCATATTACAATTGGAGTAGTGCCAAATTCAGCAAGGAACGTGCTGAGCGTCACACAGTGAATCTGAGGTGGAGGCAGAAGTTTAACTGTTATGCTTTGCAGTCCTACACTATTGCCATTAAGTCACAAGTACACCACCATCCTGAAGTAAGCTGAAAAGACGTCAGTGCTGGCTTATCAAAGAAGAAGTAATAAGAATCCCTACTTGGCACGGTCTCTGTGGACAGAGAGATTATATACACTCACCTAAAGGATTATTAGGAACACCATACTAATACGGTGTTTGACCCCCTTTCGCCTTCAGAACTGCCTTAATTCTACGTGGCATTGATTCAACAAGGTGCTGAAAGCATTCTTTAGAAATGTTGGCCCATATTGATAGGATAGCATCTTGCAGTTGATGGAGATTTGTGGGATGCACATCCAGGGCATGAAGCTCCCGTTCCACCACATCCCAAAGATGATCTGTTGGGTTGAGATCTGGTGACTGTGGGGGCCATTTTAGTACAGTGAATTCATTGTCATGTTCAAGAAACCAATTTGAAATGATTCGAGCTTTGTGACATGGTGCATTATCCTGCTGGAAGTAGCCATCAGAGGATGGGTACATGGTGGTCATGAAGGGATGGACATGGTCAGAAACAATGCTCAGGTAGCCCGTGGCTTTCAAACGATGCCCAATTGGCACTAAAGGGCCTAAAGTGTGCCAAGAAAACATCCCCCACAACATTACACCACCACCACCAGCCTGCACAGTGGTAACAAGGCATGATGGATCCATGTTCTCATTCTGTTTACGCCAAATTCTGATTCTCTACCATTTGAATGTCTCAACAGAAATCGAGACTCATCAGACCAAGCAACATTTTTCCAGTCTTCAACTGTCCAATTTTGGTGAGCTCGTGCAAATTGTAGCCTCTTTTTCCTATTTGTAGTGGAGATGAGTGGTACCCGGTGGGGTCTTCTGCTGTTGTAGCCCATCCGCCTCAAGGTTGTGCGTGTTGTGGCTTCACAAATGCTTTGCTGCATACCTCGGTTGTAATGAGTGGTTATTTCAGTCAAAGTTGCTCTTCTATCAGCTTGAATCAGTCGACCCATTCTCCTCTGACCTCTAGCATCAACAAGGCATTTTCGCCCACAGGACTGCCGCATACTGGATGTTTTTCCCTTTTCACACCATTCTTTGTAAACCCTAGAAATGGTTGTGCGTGAAAATCCCAGTAACTGAGCAGATTGTGAAATACTCAGACCGGCCCGTCTGGCACCAACAACCATGCCACGCTCAAAATTGCTTAAATCACCTTTCTTTCCCATTCTGACATTCAGTTTGGAGTTCAGGAGATTGTCTTGACCAGGACCACACCCCTAAATGCATTGAAGCAACTGCCATGTGATTGGTTGATTAGATTAATGAGAAATTGAACAGGTGTTCCTAATAATCCTTTAGGTGAGTGTATATTCAGCCATAGATGGACCGAATTTTATTTGCATCATAGCGCAGGGCTTTAGACCTCATCATTGTTCACAACTTCCAGTACCTTGTAGTCCTGTGGTTCTGTTTGGTGATGTTTTCTGCTGGTCTGATCCAATATGGTGCTAAAGGTGGAGGAAAGATAAGTAGGTTATGAATATGCAGTGGAACCGAAGAAAAGGTCCACAGAATGGAATTGGAATAGGAGGGTGGAAACAAGATTTGATGTGGAGATATGGAGAGAGGTAAGCCAAAAAGATCTGGAAAATACATTGAATGACTTGAATTGGCTGATGGTGTGGGGGAGATTGTCAGTTATAGACAGACGGTATACACAATTTTTCATGGATAAATAACAGTCTGAGTGTAGCACTTATTGTTTCCACCTGTCCACACTTATTTATCACAACAATTGAACACTTTTTTAGAGTGTAGCTGGACAGAAGGAGTGTGGGCTGATGTGGACAGATTGAGCATAGTACCATAGTACAAGTTGATTGTGAGAGGAGAGGGGCTTAAAGGAATTGGAAGGAGCACAAGAGATGACTTTTTGTTATGGATGCTGATAAGTATGACAAACAAGAGAACATAAGATACCAGGAATATTTTAAAAGCAGAAATGTGCCCAAAGAGGAGAGGTGGATGCAAACGTGTTTGAATAGGGAGGTGGAAGAAAAAGCAAAGAGAAATGCAGAGATTTGTGGCTGCTAAGGAGAGATGAAATGGCTTGTGAATACTGGGGAATGGGAATTAAGGGTTTTCTTGGAAATTGTCTGTTAAATAGAGGTGGAAGTATTTAAAAAAGTGTTTAGAGAAGAGTATACTCTTAAAAATAAATGTGCCAAAGTTCTTGAGAGTAATGCCATAGGGTAACCATGTTGATTTACAAAAGATTCATCCACAAGAAGGTTCCAGAAAAAACAATTATTTGTTAGATCTGTAACATGTTCCACACATAATCCTTATTAGATTGTAACAGATTTATGAAGTTGCAATAGCTTCATGATTTTTAAAGGATTCTTGCTGCATACAATAGCACAGGCTAAGTCCGCGTTTTCTTGATCTGTTAGTATCCCATCATTTGTCTACTATACATATACGATTTATGATTTGCTCACATATTAGGAACCTTTTCAAAGCCCAAAGAATCAATTTCATATGCACAGAACCCTTTCCAGAACAAAACAGCACTTTTTTTCAAGCAATGATGGTATGAGGAACAACATAATAGTGTTAAATGGCACCATTATTGTTAAGAGTGTGTGTAAGTATATGAAAAGAGAACAATGGATTGGAGATTATCTGATAATGGAGATTTTCATTATAGTGTGTAAGTATTTTGTTTTGTGTTTGATGATGGAAATGACAAAGACCTTGAAATGTTAATTATTATATTTTTAATGTGTAAAAACAGTAGCACAAATTACAATGTTAAGAAACAGGTACAATTTGTGGCCCTGGATTTCACTCCCAAACATTTGCTTGCTGTGATTTTTGGCAGGTCTAAATCAGCCTGTATAAGAAAGTGTGGGCATCTGAGTGAACGTGCCCTGTGATGGACCAATGTTTATCAACCGTTGGTTCCTGACTTGACTCCAATACTTCCATTTTAGGCTTTAGTCTTTGATAGATAAAGCAGATTTAACAAAAACATAGGTGGAACATCTGAGTGGAATGCTGTTTAATGGAAGTAACATATATGTATAAGCAAATTGCGGAAAATTATAACTGAAAAAAATATAATTTAGCATTGGTAACATCTATATGTTTCTGTGTGAAACAAATATCAGATGTATGTACTGTCATTAATTTGATAATTTGCTTATCAAGTTCAAAGTAATAATAAGCCAGTGCTTATAACTGCAGCATTGGACCAACAGCAATGGCCAATTCAGAATCCCCAGTTCAGGCAAACTGCGATTGTGACTTATTTTTGCAGTGCCTTATTCTTGGTGGCTCTTATACTCAACCAAAGTTTTCATTATGTTTCTCATTCAAAAAAACTTTTTTCTTGTTCACATGAATTCACATGACTCATCAGGAATGGTGTCACATCTGCATTCAGGTGGAAGGTTGAGCAGCTGGCCCTTTAGTGTGCTGAAAACAACCTGAAGCTAAACACACTAAAAACTGTAGTGATGACAGTGGACTTCAGGAAGGCATCCCTCCGTAGCAGTAATTCTCCTCTCAATACTTAACAATAAGGCGTCAGTTGTGGAAACCTTCATGTTTCTGGGCTCTGTAATCACCGGGGGCTTGATATGGAAGACCAACACAGACTCCATATTAAAAAAAGGTACAGCAACAGTACTTCCATAATGAAAAAGGTACTTTCTGCAATAGCTGAGGATGTTGAATCTGCCACAGAATTTGCTGGTTCAGTTCTACACATCAATCATCAAATCTGTTCTGAGTTCATCCATCATAGTGTGATCTGCATAAGTGAATAAACAAGA
Source organism: Polypterus bichir lapradei (assembly GCA_026402145.1). Lineage (NCBI taxonomy): Eukaryota > Metazoa > Chordata > Cladistia > Polypteriformes > Polypteridae > Polypterus > Polypterus bichir. Next base: position 36,032,976 of record JANRMT010062813.1, on the reverse strand, counting down.
GACAAATAGGCTACAACAAATAGTTGTGTGTGAAAAGATCATTGGCACCAGTCTATTCCGGGAAGGGAAAATCATCGCCAATACCTCACATCCTGGCCACAACCTTTTTGAACGTTTCCCATCTGCCAGGTGTTACCTACTAAAAGATATGCCAAAACAAGAAGATATAAGAACAGTTTCTTTCCACAGACCATCAAGCTCAAAAATGGTTAATTCGGCCATCACTGTGTTCTTACATATAGTTATTCTGTATATTTGTCAGAATTTTCTGTACTGCCTTGCACTTTGTGTGCATATGTTTACTTGTGTGTGTTATACATATTTATCTCAGATGTGTACCTATCAATGCTGTGTAGGTCTGTAATGTAAATATACTGGTAGAATCATTAGAAAACCAGAGTCAAATTCCTTGTATGCAAGCACACTTGAACAATAAATGTGATTCTCATTCTGACCAATAATCAAATTTACCCAAGAGTTACTCAAGTAGACACTGACAGGAATATAAGATGCTCTACTTAGCTTTGTCCATTTCAGTGGCGTAGCTAGCTTGCTGAAGGCTCCTGTGCAGCATCCAGAAGTGGGCCCGTCCTGTTTAGCATAACTGTTGGTTGGTAACTTATTTACAGGGGCCAGCTGGGCAGTGGCATCCGTGACCGTGTCACTATCAGATCACACTCTGGACAAACAATCCACCTCTCTAAATGGAATTTGTAATAAGTTTTTTAATGTCTTTATTACAGCCGCTGTAAGTTAGCAAAAATAAAATAAATTGTGGGAATGACTTCAAGACCAGGCTGTTTCTAATGAGTTTGCACGGAGTTTGTGTGAGGAACTTTCAGATTTCGGTACGACTGCTGATCGTAATGTGATGTGGGAGACCTTCCGTGACAAGGCCCTGAAGGTTGCCGAGGATTGTGTTGGTGTTACTGGTGTTCCCAGAAGGATGTGTTTCATCTCACAGGGCACCCTGGATATCATTGAGAGGAGTCACAGCGCACGGCTCAATGGCAACTCTGGTCTGTACCCGGAATTGAGAAGGACGGCTGTGAGGGCTCTGAGGGCAGATAAAGAGGCGTTTGTTAGAGGGATCTGTGAGCGTGACACACCATCTGTGGTCTAATGACCCACATCCTGCTTACAGAGGAATCGAAGCATTGCGCACATCTGAATCTGTTCCTCGGAGAGTCGCAGTCAGGGCATCTGATGGAACGGTCCTTATGGATGACACTGCAGTTGTGACCCGCTGGCTGGCTACTTTGAGTAGTTGTTCAAAGCTGATGCCATGGCTAGGATGTTGAATATCTCTAGGTCCACGGTTCTTGAGGCTGATCCTCCAATTAGCTGTGAACCACCCAATCTCACTGAGATTGCACAGGTGGTGAACCAGCTGAGTGGGGAAAGGCTGCAGGGATCTGTGGTATCCGGCTGTGAACTTCTCCAGGCTGGTGTTAAGGCTGTCCTCCTGGCATTGCAAGCAATCTTTTTTTCCATTTGGGAGACTGGTATCATCCCAACTGACTGGAAAACTGGACTTGTCATCCCTATCTGGAAAGGGAAGGGTGATCGCCTGGATTGCAGCAATTAAAGGGGGATAAAACTGCTCTCGGTGCCGGGTAAGGTCCTTGCTAGGGCTGATCCTCCATTGGATCCATGATCACTTGCTCATCTACCAGCGACCGGAACAGTCTGGTTTTACGCCTAAGAAGTCTACCATTGTCCACATCCTGGCACTGAGGGTTCTCATGGAGCAAAAACGCGAATATCAGCAGAGTTTCTTTGCAGCCTTTGTCGATTTTCGCAAAGCGTTCGACTCAGTTGATCGAGCTACCCTGTAAACATCCTGAGGATCTGCAGGATCCCCTAGAGGTTGCAGGATATCATGGCTGGCCTGTACACTGGTACTGTGAGTGCTGTGCAGAGTGGAGGCAGGACCTCTACGTTTTTCCCAGTTGATTCTGGGGTTCGTTAGGGGTGTGTTGTTGCTTCTACTCTGCTCAATGCTTGTATGGACTGGGTGTGAGGCATGGTTGTGGGGTCCAGTAGCTGTGGGGCATCTGTTGGTGAAGAAAGGTTCACAAATCTTGACTTTGCTGACAATGCTGTGATCTTCGCAGAGTCAATGGAGGCTCTGATCGGGGTGGTCGAGAGACTGAGCAAGGAGTCTGAGTGTCTGGGCTTGCAAGTGTCCTAGATAAAAACCAAGATCCAGGACTTTAATGACCTCTTGGGCACAGCCATCAGAAGTGTGTCTGCTTGCGGAGAGAGTGTTGACCTTGTTAAGGGATTTACTTACTTTGACAGAGACATTCATGTCTCTGGTGACTCTTCCTATGAAGTCAGTAGATAGATTGGGAGAGCATGGGGGGTCATGAGGTCGCTGGAAAGGGGTGTGTGATGCTCCTGACATCTATGCAAAAGGACAAAGGTCCAAGTCTTTAGAGTCCTGGTGCTTCCTGTCTTGCTATATGGTTGCGAGACTATCCAATGACCTGAGATGAAGACTGGACTCCTTTGGTACTGTGTCTCTGCGGAAAATCCTTGGGTACCGTTGGTTTGACTTTGTGTCGAATGAGTGGTTGCTCATGGAGTCCCGAATGAGGAACATTACCTGCATTGTGAGGGAGCATCAGTTACGGCACCACGACCATGTGGCGCGTTTCAGCTCGTAAGATCCTCATTGTCAGGCACCCAAGTGGCTGGACTAGGCCAAGGGTTCCCCCACATAACACCTGGCTGCGGCAGATAGAGGGTAATTTCCGGAGTGTGGGACTGGACTGTGTGTCTGCCTGGGGGGTTGCAAACCGGGATTCAGAGTTGTTTCATTGTGTAGTGGGTGCGACAACGCACTGTACCAGTGCACGCTCCCCAACTTGACTTGCATGAAATATGGGAGGTGTGGGTAGTAATAGTGGTACATAAATATATGTAAAATGTGGACCTGCTTACTTTTCCAAGACAACTTTGTGAAGGAAGATGATTAAAATATAACGTAAGCTAGAAAGTAGGAACTGTTTTGTGCTATAAAATGAAGCAATTTCAATTTGTAACAAATTAAAATGACAACATCGGCTGACAGGATGCTACTACACAATAAACCTGTTTTACATAAGTTCTGAGAAAATGGACATCATAACGTATTCACGCTCACAAATCCTCACAGTAGTGACACTAATGTACAGTAAGCCATACTAAAGTACGCAATAAAACATATTAAAGATATTTTAAACTGTTAAAGCTTACAAAAATGGAACTGACTGACAAGTCACAAATCATATTACTTATAATTTCACTAGTACCTTAAAATACTTGCTTGTGTGCTGTCAGTTGCGCAAAAGTCTCAACAATGTTTGACACCTCAAGTTGTCTGGCATGGTCTTTTTCTATTGAGAGGACAGCCAAGCCACTAAGTTTATCTTGCGACATGATGCTTCTGAGGTAATTTTTGATACGTTTTAACTTGGAGAACAATTGTTCACACGCAGCAACAGTCAATGGTATAGTCAGCAGTAACACGTAAGCAAATGTCACTGAAAGTAGACGACAGTGCACAGTGATCTAACGGCAACAGTTCAGCTACTTCGAAAACAGTTCACTTGGTTGATAGGATGGATTGAAAACATGCATGAAATGAAAACAATTGAGCAGAAAACACCAGTGAAACATTGGTGCTATAGCATTCAATGAGAAGATCGGCAGCAGCATACAATTCATTGTCAGCCATCGAGGTCAGACAGACATTGAACGCTGAAGCCTCTGTATTGAGACTGTGAAAAAATTGTTTTAGTTAAGTTATTAAAAAATTTTTTAAAAATCTATACGCCCTTTGTGCTTTGCACAATATGCACAATCCATTGCTACGCCATAGGTCCAGTTAATGGGCCAACAGCTCCAGATGATTTCTTTGATCAACAGGTGAAGAAGCTTAGCTGAACAAATTTATATAATTTTCAAAAGAAATAAAGTGGATTCAGAAAGTATTCAGACTTTCTACACACTTTATTTTGCTGTAGATTTCATTTTAAATGGATGCATCTGCACTCAATAACACATAATGACAAACAGAAAACATAATTTCAGATTTTGATTTCATAAATTTGCAAAACCTTTCTGAAAACATCTCATTCATATATTCAGAATCCTTGTTGTGGCACTCAGCATAGTGGCCAGGTGCATCTTGTTTGCTTTAATTGTCCTCAATGTGTCTAGAATTTGATTGTAGTCCACCTAAAGCAAAATTAATTAACTGGAAATAGTTTAGAATGGCACACAACTATGTACTGTATATAATTTACACATCGTGTGAACAAAAAACAAGCCATAAAGTCCAAGGAACTCTTTGCAGACCTCTGCGATAAAATGGTGATGAGACATACTGTAAAGCTGGGCAAGAGTATAAAAGTATAAAGTCTTAAGCTTTCAGTGTTACCAAGAGCACAGTGGTCTCAATAACTGTGGAATGGAAGAAGTTTTGAACCACTGGGACTCTTCCTAGAGTTAGCTAATCTAGCAGTAAATGAGTAACTGGGCAGGAAAGACCTCAGTCAGGGAGATGACCAAGAACCCAATGGTCACTCTAACAGTGAACTCTGCTGACATGGGAGAATCTGTTGGAAGGATGACCATCTCAGAAGCACACCATCAATTAGGTGTTTATAGTACAGTGGCTAGACAGAAGCTACTTTTGAGTAAAGGGCATATGACAGCCTGCTTGGAGTTGACTAAGAGGGTATTTAAAATGAGTCTAAATTTAAAAGACTCTAAAAGGTTCTCTGGTGTGATGAGACAAAAGCTGAACTCTTTGGGCAAAACTCCAAGCACTGTGTCTGATAAAGATCAGGCACCGTTCATCACCTGTCCATTACCATCCCTACAGTGAAGCATAGTGATGTCAGCATCATTCAATGGGATTGCTTCTCAGCAACAGGGACATGGAGGTTGGTCAGAATTGAGGGAAGGGCGAATTCGGCCAAACTACAGAGAGGACTTTGAAAAAAATCTGCTCCAGAGTGCGTGTGATCTCAAATTGAGGCAATGATGCACTGTTCAGCAAAACAATAACTGGAAGCACATAGACAATGCAGGAGTGGCTGTGACAAATCTTTGCCCAGTCCAGACTTTAAAGTCATGGGACATCTGTAGACAGATCTGAAGATGGCATTTTACAGATTTTTCTCATCCAGCCTAACAGTGCCTGAGATGATCTGCCTGGGAGAATGGAATAAACGGCCCAAATCCAGGGGTGAACAGCTTGTAAAGACTTAACCAAGAATACGTGACTTCAACAAAGTACTGGATTGAGATTCTGAATGATATGAATGAGAGATTTCAGTTTAGATTTTTAATACATTTGCAAACATTTCTGAAAACATGTTTTCATTTTGTCATATGGGTTATTGAGTTTGGATTGCTGGGCAAAAATTGCGAATTTATTCATTTAAAATTAAATATACAAAACAATAAAGTATACAGCATATGAAGGGGTCTGAATACTTTCTAAATCCAGTATTTATTGTTTGGATAATTTTAACAAGGCAACCAGTTGAGACATCAGGGTCACAGATTGCTAGGGTAAAATATTCAGCATTCAAATCTGAAAATGCCATTTAAGTGATTTTCTGGGCATTCAATCGATCGAGTAAATAAGTACACATTTTATAAAGCGCCTTTCACATGAAAGCAACAGTACATTTTTTTCACAAATGCATTTTAACACTAGATAAATATTATTAAGAAAGAGAGCGTAGGCAACTGAAATGAAACACTCAGTACCAAGGCACAGTTTTTCTCTCTGAAGTTCAGCACCGATTCGGGAGAACCAACCAAATTCAGTCTGGCAGACACAACATTACCGCGCTGTGTGCAGTCAATAACTTTAAAATTGTAATATTAATAAGTACGATGTATAGAATGCGCTTAATAGTAGAAAGATTAAGCAGCAGAACTGAACACCTAAGAGGTTAAGGACAAGGCGACGTGGAAAAGTAAATATCACGGATGAAATTTAAGAATGGTAGCTCCACGTGACGCAAGTCGAATTCCAATGGAAATATTAGCCCAGAATAACAAGCGCCTTCTCGTGCAGCCTGCGCACACTGGAAGGGCACTAGGACCGTGTACGGTTGTTTTCCAGCTTGGAGATGATGTGATCTGCCAGCACGTGCTCCTGAGAGGGCGGTGGGGCTCGATTTGTACGCGCTGTTCTGAAGACAGGAGCGCGAGGCACCAACACTGAGGCGAAATGCCATCATGGTCAGCTGGCTCTTGTTTTCATACTGGTGAATACCCGTATGTAAAACCTCTGGCTGAAACTGGTTTAGTACGCGTGCAGTAACGGAGTAGAGGAGAACCAAGACGGCGCTCTTTCTTTGTTGCACTAATCAGCATCACGCCACTCTTTTTTTATTTCATCTGTTTATTACACAGAAGGCTTTTGTTACTATGCAGTGTCCCTATACAGCCTGCAATAGCCCTTAGTCTATCGTGGAGACCCCCTCTCTCATCCAAACAAAATAACAGCTGTCCACGTTAGGCTCACCACTTAATCATACATTTGCACCAAATTACCTGCATTACATTATATGCGGCTTGAAATCCATTCAATAATTTCCAGTTCGGCGAGGTGGTGCTTATGCAGTTATACAAAGTCGGATATGATAGTTGTGTTTTTGTGCAATGATCTATCGACCAGCCTGGACCAGTGGAGTTTGGGGTTTAAAGGCTCAAGCCCCTTTTCTATAGAGCGAAGCCCCTATTTATTTCAGTCCTTTTATTACTTACCCTCCTATTCTATACTGCCAAGCCCCTGATCTTTGCGTCCTTTTATTAGCTAACCACCCACTTTTGATGTTACAGTCATATGAAAATGTTTGGGAACCCCTCTCAGCCTGCATAATAATTTACTCTAGGTTCAACAAAAAAGATAACAGTGGTGTGTCTTTCACTTCCTAGGAACATCTGAGTACTGGAGTGTTTTCTGAATGAAGATTTTTAGTGAAGCATTATTTAGTTGTATGAAATTAAATCAAATGTGAAAAAATTTGGGTACCCTTGTAATTTTGCTGATTTGAATGCATGTCACTGCTCAATACTGATTACTTGCAACACCAAATTGGTTGGATTAGCTCATTGAGCCTTGAACGTCATGGACAGGTGTGTCCAGTCATGAGAAAGGGTATTTAAGGTGGTCAATTGCAAGTTGTGCTTCCCTTTGACTCTCCTCTGAAGAGTGACAGTATAGGATCCTCAAAGCAACACTCAAAAGATCTGAAAATAAAGATTGTTCAGTCTCATGGTTTAGGGGAATGCTACAAAAAGCTATCTCAGAGGTTTAAACCGTCAGTTTCAACTGTAAGGATTGTAATCAGGAAATGGAAGGCCACAGGCACAGTTGCTGTTAAACCCAGTTAAGTCTGGCAGGCCAAGAAAAATACAGGAGCGGCATATGCGCAGGATTGTGAGAATGGTTACAGACAACCCACAGATCACCTCCAAAGACCTTATTCTACAATTCAGTTCAATTTGCACAAAGAACATCTGTGTGGCAGGGTGATGAGAAAGAAGCCCTTTCTGCACTCACGCCACAAACAGAGTCGCTTGTTGTATGCAAATGCTCATTTAGGCAAGCCAGATTCATTTTGGAACAAAGTGCTTTGGACTGATGAGACAAAAATTGAGTTATCTGGTCATAACAAAAAGTGGTTTGCATGGTGGAAGAAGAACACCACATTCCAAGAAAAACACCTGCTACCTACTGTCAAATTTGGTGGAGGTTCCATCATGCTGTGGGGCTGTGTGGCTAGTTCAGGGACTGGGGCCCTTGTTAAAGTTGAGGATCGGATGAATTCAACCTAATATCAACAAATTCTTCAGGATAATGTTCAAGCATCAGTCACAAAGATGAATTTACGCAGGGGTTGGATATTCCAACAAGACAATGACCCAAAACACAGTTCGAAATCTACAAAGGCATTCATACAGAGGGAGAAGTACAATGTTCTGGAATGGCCGTCACAGTCGCCTGACTTGAATATCATCGAAAATCTATGGGATGATTTGAAACAGGCTGTCCATGCTTGGCAGCCATCAAATTTAACTGAACTGGAGAGATATTGTATGAAAGAATGGTCAAAAATACCTCCATCCAGAATCCAGACACTCATTACAGGCTATAGGAGGCGTCTAGAGGCTGTTATATTTGCAAAAGGAGGCTCAACTAAGTATTGATGTAATATTTCTGTTGGGGTGCCCAATTTTATGCACCTGTCTAATTTTGTTATGATGCATATTGCATATTTTCTGTTAATCCAATAAACTTAATGTCACTCCTGAAATACTACTGTTTCTATAAGGCATGTCATATATTAAAAGGAAGTTGCTACTTTGAAAGCCCAGCCAATGATAAACAAAAATCCAAAGAATTAATGACTGTATATGTGAATATCAACATCATATGCCAGAGGGGGCTAAAGATTCCAATCTTGATACAATAAAAACTTGCAGATGCCCCTGCCCTGCGCTAGACGCCTGCTCGTTGCAAGACATATCCAGTTACATTAATCCATCTGCCCATTCATTTTATTAATCTGCTTATCTAGATAAGGGTTACAATGGCCAATCAATCACACATTCGTCTCCTCGGCATTGAGATGATGAAAGACATCCTGCTTTTTTGTATCCACTGTCATTGAAGCTTATTCTGGCTGCAAAATGTGCAAAGCAGGAGCCATCTCTGGAAGGGATGCCAATTCAAGTCAAAAGAGGACAATTTTGAGTCCCCCTTTAATCCTCATTTTACCTCATCTAAAACCTCTTTTCCTGGTGAGGGTCACAATCCATTTAATGCTTTATTGTATTTTAGTGTTGTGAGAGAATATTCACTCATACTGTACATTGGTGGTGTAACTAGAACATGATAGGCACAAGTTCAGTTCAGGATGGGGAGCATGCACGGTACAGCATGTTGCCGCACCCACCATATGATGAAACAACTCTGGATGCCATTTGGCAGACACTCAGTCCATTCTCACCCTCCGGAAATGCCATCTATCTGCCCCAACCAGCTGTTAAGTGGGCGTCCCCCTGTGAGCCAGATCACCCATGGGGGAATCGCACCACATGGCTGCAGTGCCATAACTGACGCTCCCTCACAATGCAGGTAATGTGCCTCATTCGGGACTCCATGAGCAACTGCTCATTCAACACAAAGTCAAACCAGTGGTACCCAAGGAGACACAATATGGAATTGTCCAGTCTTCATCTCAGGTCACTGGATAGCATCCAAGTCTAGCACCTATATAACACAAGATGCAAGTGCAAAAATATAAATTAAGCCCACTCCATGTAAATTAAATCTAATTTAAAAATGACCACTCAATTAATGTGATACGCCAAGCAAATAAGCTACAAAAAGTCACAGTTAAGCTTTATGGAGTTGTGGGAATAATATCACGATTAAACCTTTGCATTTAAATGGCAAGTAGGCTACCATGTCAATAGTAAAGCCTTGCACAACATAACCAAGCAGTCACCGCAGGCCCCCGTGCCCCATAGGCCTGGATATAACTGGCCCACTCACAAAGCCTATAATTACTCAACTGCTGTCTTCTCCACACCCAGTATTCCATTATGGGGTCTCCACACACATCTCGTCACGATAAAATTGAAGCCCTGTGACAACAAGATGTGGTTGGATGAGTTTGATGTGGAAGAACTTGACTGACCCACACAGAGCCCTGACCTTAACCCCATCAAACACCTTTGAGATGAAGTGGAATGGAGATTGCAAGCCAGGCCTTCTCTTCCAACATCAGTGCCTGACCGCATAAATGCTGTACAGAATGAATGGGCACAGAAACACCCCAAAGTCTAGAGGAAAGCATTCCAAGATGAGTGGAAACTGTTACAGCTGCAAATGGTGGACCGACTCCGTAGTAAAGTCTGTCTATTTGAATGCAATGTCATTAAAGTCCCTGTTGGTGTATTGGTCAGGTGTCTCAATACGTTTGTCGGTATAGTATAGTGAAAAACTATTTGCCCCCTTCCTGATTTCTTATTCTTTTGCATGTTTGTCACACAAAATGTTTCTGATCATCAAACACATGTAACCATTAGTCAATTATAACACAAGTAAACACAAAATACAGTTTTTAAATGATGGTTTTTATTATTTAGGGAAAAAAAAATTATTATGTGTGAAAAAGTAATTGCCCCCTGAACCTAATAACTGGTTGGGTCACCCTTAGCAGCAATAACTGCAATCAAGCGTTTGCGATAACTTGCAATGAGTCTTTTACAGCGCTCTGGAGGAATTTTGGCCCACTCATCTTTGCAGAATTGTTGTAATTCAGCTTTATTTGAGGGTTTTCTAGCATGAACCGCCTTTTTAAGGTCATGCCATAGCATCTCAATTGGATTCAGGTCAGGACTTTGACTAGGCCACTCCAAAGTCTTCATTTTGTTTTTCTTCAGCCATTCAGAGGTGGATTTGCTGGTGTGTTTTGGGTCATTGTCCTGTTGCAGCACCCAAGATCGCTTCAGCTTGAGTTGACGAACAGATGGCCGGACATTCTCCTTCAGGATTTTTTGGTAGACAGTAGAATTCATGGTTCCATCTATCACAGCAAGCCTTCCAGGTCCTGAAGCAGCAAAACAACCCCAGACCATCACACTACCACCACCATATTTTACTGTTGGTATGATGTTCTTTTTCTGAAATGCTGTGTTCCTTTTACGCCAGATGTAACGGGACATTTGCCTTCCAAAAAGTTCAACTTTTGTCTCATCAGTCCACAAGGTATTTTCCCAAAAGTCTTGGCAATCATTGAGATGTTTCTTAGCAAAATTGAGACGAGCCCTAATGTTCTTTTTGCTTAACAGTGGTTTGCATCTTGGAAATCTGCCATGCAGGCCGTTTTTGCCCAGTCTCTTTCTTATGGTGGAGTCGTGAACACTGACCTTAATTGAGGCAAGTGAGGCCTGCAGTTCTTTAGACGTTGTCCTGGGGTCTTTTGTGACCTCTCGGATGAGTTGTCTCTGCGCTCTTGGGGTAATTTTGGTCGGTCGGCCACTCCTGGGAAGGTTTACCACTGTTCCATGTTTTTGCCATTTGTGGATAATGGCTCTCACTGTGGTTCACTGGAGTCCCAAAGCTTTAGAAATGGCTTTATAACCTTTACCAGACTGATAGATCTCAATTACTTCTGTTCTCATTTGTTCCTGAATTTCTTTGGATCTTGGCATGATGTCTAGCTTTTGAGGTGCTTTTGGTCTACTTCTCTGTGTCAGGCAGCTCCTATTTAAGTGATTTCTTGATTGAAACAGGTGTGGCAGTAATCAGGCCTGGGGTGGCTACGGAAATTGAACTCAGGTGTGATACACCACAGTTAGGTTATTTTTTAACAAGGGGGCAATTACTTTTTCACACAGGGCCATGTAGGTTTGGATTTTTTTCCTCCCTAAATAATAAAAACCATCATTTAAAACTGCATTTTGTGTTTACTTGTGTTATATTTGACTAATGGTTACATGTGTTTGATGATCAGAAACATTTTGTGTGACAAACATGCAAAAGAATAAGAAATCAGGAAGGGGGCAAATAGTTTTTCACACCACTGTATCTATGAAGGACGTTCAAAACGTTTACGCTTTTTTTTTAACTCTATTTATTAAGGATTTCAAAAACATATTACACCACTTCTCTACATACAGTTGTGGTTGAAAGTTTGCGAACCCTTTAGAATTTTCTATATTTCTGCATAAATATGACCTAAAACATCATCAGATTTTCACTCAAGTCCTAAAAGTAGAAACCAGTTAAACAAATGAGACAAAAATATTATACTTGGTCATTTATTTATTGAGGAAAATGATCGATTATTACATATTTGTGAGTGGCAAAAGTCTGTGAACCTCTAGGATTAGCAGTTAGTTTGAAGGTGAAATTCGAGTCAGGTGTTTTCAATCAATGGGATGACAATCAGGTGTGAGTGGGTACCTGTGTTATTTAAAGAACAGGATCTATCAAAGTCTGCTCTTCACAACACGTTTGTGGACGTGTAACATGGCACGAACAAAGGAGATTTCTGAGGACATCAGAAAAAGAGTTGTTGATGCTCATCAGGCTGGAAAAGGTTACAAAACCATCTCTAAAGAGTTTGGACTCCACCAATCCACAGTCAGACAGATTGTGTACAAATGGAGGAAATTCAAGACCATTGTTACCCTCCCCAGGAGTGGTCGACCAACAAAGATCACTCCAAGAGCAAGGCGTGTAATAGTCGGCGAGGTCACAAAGGATCCCAGGGTAACTTCTAAGCGACTGAAGGCCTCTCTCACATTGGCTAATGTTCATGTTCATGAGTCCACCATCAGGAGAACACTGGACAACAATGGTGTGCATGGCAGGGTTGCAAGGAGAAAGCCACTGCTCTCCAAAAAAACATTGCTGCTCATCTGCAGTTTGCTAAAGATAATGTGGACAAACCAGAAGGCTATTGGAAGAATGTTTTGTGGACGGATGAGACCAAAATAGAACTTTTTGGTTTAAATGAAAAGTGTTATGTTTGCAGAAAGGAAAACACTGCATTCCAGCATAAGAACCTTATCCCATCTGTGAAACATGGTGGTGGTAGTATCATGGTTTGGGCCTGTTTTGCTGCATCTGGGCCAGGACGGCTTACCTTCATTGATGGAACAATGAATTCTGAATTATATCAGAGAATTCTAAAGGAAAATGTCAGGACATCCGTCCATGATCTGAATCTCAAGAGAAGGTGGGTCATGCAGCAGGACAACGACCCTAAGCACACAAGTCGTTCTACCAAAGAATGGTAAAAGAAGAATAAAGTTAATGTTTTGGAATGGCCAAGTCAAAGTCCTGACCTTAACCTAATCGAAATGTTGTGGAAAGACCTGAAGCCAGCAGTTAATGTGAGGAAACCCACCAACATCCCAGAGTTGAAGCTGTTCTGTACGGAGGAATGGGCTAAAATTCCTCCAAGCCGGTGTGCAGGAATGATCAAATGTTACCAGAAACGTTTAGTTGCAGTTATTGCTGCAAAGGGGGGTCACACCAGATACTGAAAGCAAAGGTTCACATACTTTTGCCACTCACAAATATGTAATATTCGATCATTTTCCTTAATAAATAAATGACCAAGTCTAATATTTTTGTCTCATTTGTTTAACTTGTTTCTCTTTATCTACTTTTAGGACTTAAGTGAAAATCTGATTTATGTTTTAGGTCATATTTATGCAGAAATATAGAAAATTCTAAAGGGTTCACAAACTTTCAAGCACAACTGTAGTTACCTTCGTTTGCGATGCAATTTTCCCATTGCCGTACCAACTTTTTAATATCCAATTACTACTCCTCCCGCCTGCACCGTTTCAAACGAAAATATAAAAGTGCGGAAACTTTTTGAACGTCCATCGTATTATCCGTCAACCTTTAGCCCGTCACAGAATTTTTGGAAGACCCTCTCTGAATTGGCCAGTCACCCGCTGATCTGACGCCCCAGCACAAGGATGCGGGATGCAAAGCCTGCCCGACATCGCAACTGTGTGGAGACCATCGTACTGCCTGCTTTCATTTTTAATTCCCTCGATCAAATTTTACTTTGCAAAGTGCGGTCCGGCATTATAGTAATTTCCTAAAGGGCACTTTTTAAAATTAGTAACAAGACTTGGCTTAAAAGCTCTAATGTACATCGCAGTTACTCGAAAGAAAATAAACAAAAACAGGAGCAATGAGGTACACGCAATCAGTGTCTTAAAACCTGCCCCGCCAGGGCTGTATGTAGATGGTCGTGTTTTTTTTTACTAAGGGTCTCAGAGACCCCGTAGCGATTTAAAGCGCTGCCTCCACCCACACGAGCTGGAACAGGACATTCTGTTCTGCGGCCCCAGCCTGAGCCTATCGAGTGCGAGGAGGACTCAAGTAAACAAGCTGGCGGCGCGGCTCGGCTCAGCTCGTCGCACCGGCCTGCATTTCAATACAATGTTTTGCTTAACTCTAGTGAAAGGAAGTAGACTTTGGGGAGGGGGTGTCGGAGGATCCACTGCATGTCAATGGCTCCGGACTAATTGAGATTATTATTAAGCGATGACTGAACACCACAACAAACATCCCCTCTGCAGTGAATAGGACTCCTTGTGGAGCCCCCCGCTAAACGTGCGTCAAGCTAAATATGTTTGGAGAGCGTTAAACCACAAAAGAACGCTGTCTGTGCGGTCACGTAAGAGGAAGAGAATGCTTGTATTTAGGTATTTACTGCTGCAGGACGTTCAAAATAACATTTTCTAATTTTAACACTACCGCGTGTTTCAGGACAATATCATTTCTGACCAAAATGGTGAAAACAACACCACTGCTCATCACATTTTTGGGAAGTTGTTTCAAATGTGCTTGTAAACATTTGTACTAAAAGGGAGTAAGAAAAGTACACTGGCCCGAAAATAGTTGTGAAAATATTGCACACACCTACTTGTTTGGAAATATTTTATTAGGTTATAGTAATAAAAATTACTTTTTGGGATTTTGTACAGGTGGTCGATCTCAAATCCTACAGATGAACTTTCCAAACTGGTTTGTTGTGGGTTTTACAAAGGTAATGCTCTCATTTCTATTTCCTGTAAAAAAAAAATTGAAATTTTAAAACAATTTCAATTTCGACTTTTAATATAGAACAAACATTTCTGCAGGAGAGCTGTACAATTAGCGAAAACTGGTGTAAATGCTCATTAAGTATGCTAGTGGTGTTCAGAAGTTTGGAATCACCTGGACATTTTCATGTTTTTGGTAAAACTGAAATCTTTTTAAATTGATTCAGACATATAGAGAAGACAGTACTAATGCTGCAAAATTTCTATTACTGCTTGATAAGACTGATTTATAATTTATTATTCACTTATAACTGCAGGGTCCCATTTTCAGCAGCCATTCCTTTAGTGTTCTAATGCTAATCTCTCCAGGCTCACCTTTAATTATGTTTTAACATTAGAAAAAGATGAGAAAAAAGCCATTCTACCCAATAAAGCTCACCAATCCTATACACTTAATTCCTCCAAAATAACATTGTTACTGTATATACTGTATTTTATTTACCTTACCTTATATACTGTATATATAGGGTGGTCCAGATCTAATTATGCAATTTTCATTATGCTATAACTTATTAAGTTTATTACATAGAAAATCACCCGAAAAATCCCAGACCATCGAGAAGTGTGCAAACTGACAACATGAAGAGTCATCTTCGTGCCGAACTGGAATCGTCCCCACATAAAATCAAATTCATCCAGACAATCTGGATCTGCATAATTAGATCTGGACCACCCTGTATACAGTATATAAGGTTTTTTAAGTAGATTCCTAAACAACTAAAATCTTCAGTGGTAAGTGGTATACAAAAGTATATTTGTCACTGAAGCTTTCTAAAGACTTGGAAGAACATGAAATTCTAGTACTAAGGCCGCATCTCACCCTCTAGTGCTTGAGTGCCTCTGTACTTAGCACTTCCAATGATTTCCAAAGACATACAGGGCATCATAGCAAAATGCTGGTTTATCCGTCCCTGTCCATTCTAGGTTTTTACTTGTTTGGAAGTGTGACAGTTTGGGGGCGCTATTGCTCCCTTGAACCCCTGTCCACGACTCCAGACACCAGGTAAAAGTCCAAACGATCACTTTATTAAATCACCACAGTGCACAAAGTACCCTCTCCTCCACTATACTCATAAATCAACAATAATAAATACAATAAACAATCCTCCAACTCCCAGATGCGTTGCCACCCTTCCACCCAGCTCAGCTCGCCGTCTGGGAGCTCCCATAGTCCTTTTATATTCCCTGACCCAGAAGTGTTCCCAATCCCCAGTCCATGTGATCCTGTATCACTTCCGGGTCAGGTAAAAAGTTCTTTTCTTCACCCCGGAAGCCCATCGCTCTTCCTTTGACGAACTTCGGGGTTATAGGGCACACAGAAGTCTTCGCTCCTCCCTGCAGCTCCCTCTTGTGGCCCCTGTGGTATCCAGCAGGGCTGAGGATAAAAACTACAAAGTCCATGACTCCCTGCTGGTCTTCGGGGCACCTTCATACTGCAGGGAGGGCTCCATCTGGCGGCCTGGGGGTATTGGCCGGGATGACAAGCCGGCCAAATATCACAGAAGTATCTTATTAGGTTATAGTAATCACCTGGCTGCACCAGATAGAGGGTAATTTCCGGAGGATGGGACTGGACCGTGCATCTGCCTGGAGGGTTGCAAACCAGGATCCCGAGTTGTTTCATCGTGTAGTGGGTGCGGCAACACACTGTACCAGTGCATGCTTCCCGACTTCACTTGACTTGACTTGTTATAGTAATAAACATTACTTATTGGGATTTTGTACAGGTGGTTGATCTCAAATCCTACAGATGAACTTTCCAAACTGGGTTGCTGTGGGTGTTGCAAAGGTAATGCTCTCATTTTTATTTTCTGTAAAATAAACAAAAGATTTGAAATTTTAAAACAATTTTAATTCCGAATTTTAATATAGAACAAACATTTCTGCAGGAGAGCTGTAAAATTAGCTAAAACTGGTGTAAATGCTCATAAGTATGCTAGTGGTGTTCAGAAGTTTGGAATCACCTGGGGCCTCATGTATAATGCCGTGCGTAGAACTCACACTATAACATGGCGTAAGCACAAAAGCGGAAATGTGCGTATGCACAGAAAAATCCAGATGCAGGAATCTGTGCGTACACAAAATTCCACGTTCTTCTGCTACATAAATCCTGATCAGCGTGAAAAGTAACGCACGTGCATGTGCCTGGTGTCCCGCCCCTACTCCTCCCAGAATTAAGCCTCTTTGAATATGTAAATCAATATAAATAGCCCTTAAGCTTAGCGTTCTGTGAAAAGACAATGGCAAAACCATGAGGAAAAATAGAACAATTTCAGCAAATACCAAGTGGAGGCAAGGAAAAACGTACTATTTGTTGGTTTAAACAGTGGTATAAACAAGAAAAGGAAACTGACCAAGTGACATAGCGTGTCGGAGAAACTCGGAAGCTCAAGTTCACAAAGTCGCACAGTGCCCGAAATAAAAAAGAAGTCACATATCAAAGTCACCGTGAAAAGGCGAGTCGTAGCCCACCGTCTGAGTGTCATATGAAAGCTTATTAGGGTACAGAGAAAAAAAAAAAGGCACACGGTGGGGAAAAAGCACGAAATGTCAACTTTAATCTCAAAATTTTCACTTAAATCATGTAGTTTATTTTGTCATTAAAATAGAACATCATAAACTTCATCTTAAAATCGTTTAATTTACTAGTTTCTTAAATCCCATAGTAACTAAAGTAGTACGTTAAATGCTTTGTTTTGTATTTGATCCTCTATGTGCTCTAAGTGTGTGAATCACTACGTGCTTCTGGGCTTTCTCTTTCTCTGACAGGACACAGACTCCATTACATTCGTAATATTACAGCTCTCTGAATAATTAAAAAACTGAGATGTATATGTGATATCTTTTTCATGATGATAGGAATGAAAGCATGTTATTAAACATGGGAACATGGTGGCCCAGTGGTTGTGCGCTACCTTCAATGAAATTATTGCAGCAGTACTGTCTCTCTCAAACGTACTAACCTCCAATTCCTGTCCTTACTTTTCTTTCTCCAAATATCAAATCGCGACACAATCAGCTTTGTAATAGACATTAAGCCATCTGTAAGCTTACAACGACGATTCTTCAAAACTTTTAAGGAACATTGAAATATCTTCGTAGTACGTGTTTAATTATTCTATCCATCTATCCTTACAGTGTCGTGCCAGCCCAGCAAGAATAGATACAACATGAGGTACGAGTAGGATCAATCTGTGAACTTGCTAGCGCTGCAGCACCGTGTCTTCACATGTTTATTTATTAACAATACAGATTATTTAAATGAAGTTAAAGTTTTATCTGTATAATATAATCAACATATTTTGCTTCATTTCATGTTAAAAATGATATTGTCATCATATGTAAATACGTGCTTTATGAAGTGGCGCAGGTTGTGCAATATTATAACTGTAGTGCAAGTTTACAGTGAGGTGATTGTACTTATAAGTACAAACAGTTCTACAAGGAGCACTTGAATGACTGATTGAGTGTGTTTAAAGTTATTGGGATGAAACTGTTTCTGAACCACAAGGTCCGTACGGGAAAGTCTCTGAAGCGTTTTGCCGTGGCTGAGGCAGCGTGTGCTTGATGCTGTATACCGATAATTCTCTTTCTGATCAGCTGCTGCTGAAATTCCCCACTCAGATACAGTGATATAAATACTCTGAGTGGTGCAGTGAGAGGAATATGGAAAAAGATGATCCGCTGTGGCAACCCCTAGTGGGAGCAGCTGAAAGAAGAAGAAGAAGAAGGTGCAGTGAGAGCAACAATGCTAAAGCAGCTATGGTATTTGGAATACTATGGCTATTCGCTGAACCATTATATTGTTACAGGTTAATTACAATCAGATGCATTACACTAATAAACAACAAGAAAGATAAACCACACAGGAACAGTAGCACTGCTTTCACGCTGGATGCTGCCAGCCTGCAAAACCGAGTGCAGAACTTGCGTACGCCAGGGTGTTAGGTACCGTGGAAATGTGCGTGGCTTTATGGCAAGTTTAGGTTTCATACATCGCGATTTGAACGTGGAAACGTTCTTTCGCAACATTTCTGTGCGTACGTACCATTTATACATGAGGCCCCTGGACATTTTCATGTTTTTAGTAAAACTGACATCTTTTTAAATTGATTCAGACATATAGAGAAGACAGTAGTAATGCTGCAAATGGCTATTACTGCTTGAAAAGACTGATTTATTATTTACATATAACTGCAAAGTCCCATTTTCAGCAGCCATTCCTCCAGTGTTCTAACGCTAATCTCTCCTGGATCATCTTTAATTATGTTTTAACATTAGAAAAAGATGAGAAAAAAGCCATTCTACCCAATGAAGCTCACCAATCATATCCACTTAATTCCTCTTAAAATAACATCAAGTTGCGTTCTGAATGCGAGTTGAGTTGTTATTAGAGAGACTTTTGTGATTGTGTTAGCACGGCTCAAACCTCTACATTGTCTTTCATGTGGCTGCAAGGTATTGGTGCTCCTAAAGTTAAATTCTGGGTTCAGAAATGACTATAATTTCTCAAGATATACATCAATCCGTTGTTGTTTTGTAAAATGAAGTTTATTCCTTGTGACTGACTGCCACAAAACTGCAGATTTTGTACAAAGAGTCCCACTTTCTTGAGAGAAGTGGGTAAACGGGATCTAACTAGGACCCTAAAGCACAACTGCATTAGAGCACATCAGAGTCTGTATTTTGAAAGAAAAAAAAGAAAAAATGCCTTAAGGGTGTTGTCACTTTACGCGACTTTCCCAGCGATTTTCAGTTGTAGCCTTCATTAAGAATCATAGCAAGTTGGGGGCAGTTGGCTGCGCGTTTCTGTAAAGCCAGTCACATAATGCGACATACCCAGTTATTTACGCCAACTAGTTTGTGACTTGCTCTAATAAAATCAAACAGGTTTGAGTTTGTCTTTAGTCGTATGGGCAGGCTGTGTGTACAGAAAAGCCAGTAAGCAAACAATGCTTATCTGGAACTACTGTATGTAGCGGCAAGGAATGAGAGACAAACAGAAGAAAAGCTCGTCTGTCTGATGCCTTGTGTTTTACATACCACAACAGAATGGAAAAAGAAAAAAGGCCAGAGATTGCGACTGAACTCACCGTAGCCATTGACCTTTTGTACAGCACAGGCTCCGTCAGTCAACACACTGCAACTGTGCTAGAAGATCATCACTCATTCAGTAAATATGACACGGGCGGCGATTTTAAGTCGTTTAGACTGATATGGTCCAGCGATGAGATCAGTAACTGCAGTCAGCAAATCTGACATACCTCACAACTAGAAGTTACGTAATGTGACATAGGCTTTAGAGAAGAGATCTCCAACTCCTGGCTACAGGTTTTCATTCTAACCTTTTTCTTAATTAATAACCAGATTTTGCCGATAATTAACTCTTTGCCTTAATTTTAATTGATGCACAACTTAAGACTCAGGCCCCTTAATTATTTCTTTTTTTTTCTTAATTATCAACCAAACAATATTAAGACACAAAATTAACCAACACATAAACAACAAATTGTGTCCATCACACAATAACTGAAAATAAAGAAAGGTGAAGGCCTCAGTAATGTTGATCTTCTCAGGTCCACAAATCATTTTGACCGCGCTCTTAAAAAAGAAAATCAACAGTGTTAGAAATGTCTGCCATGGCAGAGTGAGCACCATGGAATTAAATAACAGGTTTAATTAGCAATTAGAATTGGCTTTAAGTTAAGAAACTGAATGAAGGACGGAGTTAGAGGCCCCAACTTAGTTGGTCATCTGTTGGCTCACTTCACATCAAGTTTATGTTTAGGTGCCGTTTAAGGAAAAAAGAATAAATTCAGCGGTCAGTCTCAAGAAAAGTCAATTAAAATAAAGGAATACAGTTAATTAGAAGCATAAACTGGTCACTAATTAAGAAAAGAGTTAGAATGAAAACTTGCAGCCACAGTAGCTCTCCAGGAGTGGAGTTGGAGACCCCTGCTTTAGAGGTCCTCATTTGGCTGCATTCCATAAGTACACACCAAATCTTAGTGTTATCTACAACAGTGAAAAAGATGACTCTGGGATGGTGACCTTAGAGGCAAAGTTTTAAAAAGAGAAGCAATATCTAAAACTGACAAATTTAAAAAAAAACGCCTAAAATGGAGAAAAGAACTCAGGTACTGGACAGTGGATGACTAGAAAAGTGTATTATGGCCAGCATCCCAGAGTCATCTTTTTCACTCTTGCAGATGACACTGATATTTGTTGTGTATTTAATGAAGATATCAGCCGAGGACCTGCAAGGCATTCGTTTCTCAAACTACAGACTCTGATATCTTTCTGCTCTTGTCCAGTTGGATATCCGTGCCGTCGCTTTCTTTTTCTATCCTGGTTAGGTCCAGTTTGCCTCCTTGTCTCATTAGAAAATGAGAACATCAGAACAGGCCTTCCAGCCCAACAAGCTCATCCATCCTGTTTATCTTGATCAGGAGTCTCCAACCACCGGTCCGCGGCCCACAAGCGGGCCATGGCCATCTAACAGTCGGGCCGCGAGAGAACTGCCGGCAATGGAGACTCACCAGTGAAGAGCTACAGCAAAATGGCTGCCCCCTTCACTGAGGACACTTTTCAGAACGCTAGGCAGGCAGGGCTTTACAGCGGCGCAGAGAAAGGAGAGAGACCGAGCTGAGAGAGTATTACAACAAAGTATTTTTATGACACGAGTTTATAGAAGTCTTGTTACTATGAAGTACATTCAGCAGATACTTTCATTACAATGAAATGACCTTGAAATGCTTGAATGAATTATCCACAGAGCAGGTAGTTCTGTGGTCGCAGCTCAGTTGTGCACAACGATCCCCAAACAGAAACATTGTAAAAAAATTTCCTTCTTTGAACTTTCCTTGTACTGTTTTTTTGATGTTTTTGTTTTCTGTGGTTTTCAGTGATACCTTTTGCTTATTGCTCGTCAACATTTGAAAAACATCCATTAGAATTTAACTCATTGTCACCCTCCCATAGAAATGACAGGCACGAAAAAACGATAACAGTGTTAATGTTTGTGATGTGCAATCTGTTGGAATGACAAATGCAATGCATATTTCTTTGTTATATGCAAAACAAAAGAAGAAAAATCTAAGGTTACAAACGTATGCGAAATGCTGCATTTGAAGATTGCAAAAAAGCAGTTTTTATGTGGTTCAGTGATGCTCATTCAAGAAACATTCCTAATAATGCGGCACTCATTCAAGAAAATGTGAGGTTTTTAAACTCTCTTGGGACTTCCCCCAGCTGGACAACATGCCAAAGAACGTCCCGAAGACGCATCTATGGAAGACTGTTTATCCATTGCCAGAGCAACAGCAGGCTCACAGCTCTTCTGCGGCTCTTCACCGAAGCAAACAGAAAAGATCTCGATGGGTGATGCAAGGAACATTGTAATGCAGAGAACAGTATTACTTACACTAACCTGGCTACGACCCTGCCTGACTGCTGTGTCTGTGTATAGGAGAGTGGTAGATCACGCTACAATAAATAACCCTGCTGTTCCTGTTTCAAGTTGAATAAAGCTGGTTTTGCTGAAGTACTGAGACTCAGCCTCATGTTTTGGGGTGCAAGACAGGGACTTATAGCGTGACCACAATCTTTTAGGATTCACTTCTGTGGCGCGTCACTGCAGTGCTGCGAGCCTGCTGTTGCTCTGCCCTGGCATAGGACAAACAATCTTACACAGACACGGCAATCGTGCTTCAGGATGCACTTCAGCGTGATGTTCCCGATGGGTGGGGGAGATCCCAAAAGAGTTCAGAAGCCTCACAATATGAAGAAAAGGAAAAGGATGATTCAGCTTCTGATTGATAACTGTGCTGCCCACAACATGAATCCACATTTAGATAAGTTTGTGTTGAATTCCTCCTACCCAATTGCACAGCAGTGCTTCAGCCATTGGGTTTGGGCATCATTCACACCCTGAAAGTGTATTATAACAAGGAAATGCTGAGAAAAATTCTCGTCAGCATAACTTGTAAACAGGAAAAGATTAAAATTAATGCGAAAAAAGCAATTGAAATAATTGCAAACGCCTGGACGCAAGTTAAAGAAAGCACTATAGTGACAAATGCAGAATCTCATTACTACGAAATTTTCATTACAATAAAATATTTTTAGGTTTTTGGCAGTTTGTTGTAATGGAATTTTACCTGTATTTGCACTGCAGACATACAGGCACTATTGGGCACCCCACCTTTACCCACTCTGCAGACTCAGTATCCAGCCAGGCTGGAGAAGTGCTGGAGGAGCCTGAGGAGGAAAATCTGAGGCAGCGGTGGAGCAGCAGCATGAGGGGCAGAGGCAGAAGATACCCGTTGTTCAAGTTGGCAGATAAAGTGGCTGCATTCAAAGCTAAACTTGATTTATGGGGCCGACGAGTGAATATTGGGATTTTTGATATGTTTCAAATGTTAGCAGAGGTTGTTAAAGATACCAAGCCAGGGCCTTCTTTCTCCCAGCTGGTGTATGATCACCTATCTCAGCTTTCAATAGAGTTTGAGCATTATTCCCAACCACAAAAGACCCTCGAAATGGGAAGGAATGGATCTGTGACCCATTTGTGAATAAGCCAGGTGAATCAACATTGTCTGTGCTTGAGGAGGATAAACTGCTTGAGGTAGCAAATGATGGTGGCCTTAAAAGTATGTTTGAGACAACTTCAAATCTCCATACTTTTTGGATTAAAGTCAAGGCGGAATATCCTGAGGTTGCCACAAAAGCATGGAAAAGTCTGCTTTCATTTCCAACATCCTACTTTGTGAGGCAGTGTTTTCTGCAGTGACAGCAACCAAAACGAGATTATGGAATAGACTGAACATAAGCAACACACTTTGTGTGTCCCTGTATTCCATCGACCCCAGGTGGGATTGTCTGGTTGCAGGAAAACAAGCTCAGTGCTCCCAATGATTCTGCATTATGGTAAGTTGTATAATTTCTATTAGGATATTATAACAATAATAATAGAAATGTAATGTAAATTGTGTATAAAACTGCCCTACAAACCCGCCCTGAATCCTCCCCCAGCACCAATCCCTGGAAAAACTTGCCTCTAGTAAAGCGGTCCTTGGTGTCAAAAAGGTTGGAGACCACTGATCTAGATTATCTAAAATAGCATCAAGTCGACATCAAAAGGTCCCTCTTAAGACAGTAATAGACCCCTTTGTATAAAATGTTCAGTTTCTTGGCAATCTGTTGCACGGAGTAATCTTCATTTTCCAAAATGATAACAGATTCACCTTCTTTTGTTAAAGTGGTTTCATTTTGGCCATTTTTGAATGCAGAATTGAATAGTAATGCCAGTAGTACCTTACAATGCAAGGAAGGACACTCTACTTGCTTTATTGAACAGAACAACATGTTTCACTTGTGCTAACACAATCACAAAGGCTCCTCTAATAACTAATTAGCATATAAACATGAGTGATTAAGGATGAGCTAATTCCTATTAGGACATTGGTGAACGGCTGATGAAAATGGGGCTTTCCAGTTGCACAGTATGTGTATAACAGTAGTAACCATTTATAACATTAGTAATATCTTGGCTATATTTTACATCATCTTAATTGGATAAAAAAGTATTAATTTCTATTAAAACATGAAAATTTCTATTTTGTTCCAAACTTTTCAACACTAGTGTGTAATTACAATGTATCTTAAATATTCTTTGTCCTGGATACTGTAAAAAACCTCACACTATTCCAGCGGGGTGCTGAGGTGTCACCTGCTGCACTCAGGTCCCAATTCACGTGGTTTGTTGTGGTGCATGCTCACAACCTCTCTCTCTCTCTCTCCCCTCTTAAATATTCTGGATGTTACATATACATTTGTGCCTTTTTATATTCATTCCTATTCATATTTTTAATTCTTGTGGCTCATGCTTTAAAAGAAGCAGGTGAGCTTTGTCTTTAAACAAAAGTGACACAAAAAACCACAACCCTTCATAAAAATTGGATTCTGTACACACTATGGCCAACACTGGGAGCACCAGCTCCCCAAACCTGACACAGTCAGACACAAGTCCAGCACAACACATGGTTTTCATTTACAAGTGGGGAACGCTTTCCCTTCGTTCCCCCTACAGCAAGCACAGCACAATGAAGCGCAATATACACAGTCCACAGCACTTTATCTCCTCTCTTTCTCTCCTTCTGCCTCTCCTGAGTCCTCAAATGAAGCACCTGGGAGTACTCCAGGTGGCTCATTAGGGAGGTCTGGAATCACTCCCAGGTGTGGTGAAAGCCCAACAAAGTAGGGTTCTGCAGCTCCCCCTGGTTCCTCCCATGAAACTCAACAGGGCTATGCCAGACTCCAACTCCCATGGAGCTCTGCATGGATCCGAGATGGGGGGCTGCCATCTAGAGCTCCGGAGGAGGGAGTGCCCTTTGTACATCATTTCCCCAAGTCCTTTCATTTTGACGGCCTCCTGACTGGCAAAGAGCCCCAGCTGTCCACCACAACACATAAATTGATATAAAACGAGAAAGCAGAATAGCCCCTTTTGATTTAGCGCAAGCACATTAAGGTACAATTTTTCTGATCTCTTTGCTCACCGTTTCACCCTTTGATTAAACACAAGCTCTGTTCTAAACGGTGTCATGTCTGCCGGTAATGTATATTTGCTCCCTTTGTTTTCTGGAGTGTGCATTCTTAGTTTTCAGGTGAATTACAAGTTCGAGTTATTTTAATTTTAGCAGAGTGCCCTTTTTTTGAAAGGTGACATAAAGCTTTGTTAAGTTTGTTGAAAAATGGCACAAAATATTCCATTTTATCTTCAACCAGGCTGATACGCATACTGTGTTCTATTAGTAACTAGCCATCCCCCGCGGCTCCACCCGCGCAGTAGTGAAACAGGACAGTGAGGTGGGCCCTGCCTGGCTCCCCACTCCTGACATCACGCTTCCCCTTCCCCTCGGCCTGCAACCTCTGTCTTGGATTAGCACGAATATATTGCTCCTGCATGCGAACTATGATAGTTAGCGCGATGAGAGAAGTCGCAAAATGAACAGGAATGTTCGAGCAAATCATAGTAAAAAAAAAAACTGATCGAAATCCATTAAGTAGTTCTCTTGTTCACTAGCTAAGCAGAGGTAAGGTACGCCTCAAGGCTGGCGTGTGAGTGAGGAGGGCCCGCCCCCCTCCCCTCAACCCACTGCGTGTCTCTTGGATTTACACAAATAAATCGGTACTGCAAGCAAATTGTGATACTTAGCGCTATGACAGAAGTTGCAAAATCAACCGGAATGTACATGCAAGTTATAGAAAAAAAACCTGATCTATATCCGTTAAGTAGTTCTCATGTTTGCTAGCTAAGCGGAGGTAAGGTGCGCCCCCTAGGCTGGCACGTGAGTGAGGAGGGCCCGCCTCCCTCCCCTTGGCTCATTGAGTGTCTCTCAAAATTGCAGAAATAAATCGGTACCGCAAGCGAAGTATGATACTTAGTGCTATGACAGAAGTCACAAAATCAACCGGAACATTCAAGCAAATTAGAGAAAAAAACCCAATTTAAAACCATCAAGTAGTTCTCTTGTGAAAAGCAGACAGACAGACAGACAGAAAGACGTTGGATTTTATATATGTAGAGATGTAGTTCATTCTGCAAGGAGATCTCATCAACAAAGAGATATGGTGCAAGTATAGTAAAGTAGCAATGCTAATATTAGTAATAATGAAAATAATAATAATTCATTTCTTGGCACCCAAGACAAACCATTTAAAAATGTGCTCATCCACTTTCTATAGGTGGTCTTAAATGTTTTCTCAGGTGTTTATTATGCAGGAGTTGTTGGGCAGAATTTTAAACGTCTTTGAAGGGGTGACCATGGAAAAAGTTTGGAAAGCACTGCTTTGCCACACCAAATTCTTCAGATTCTTCTCAAAAATCACAGATCTTTAGTTATTCCACCACCTAGCTCCACTCACAGACAGGTCTGTTACATTAATCGATGGCTCTCCCATTTTGGGTTGTGTGTGGGCCCTGTGATTTTGCCCAGAGGGGACTGGGCGGTCTCTTGGTCTGGAATCCCTACAGATTTTATTTTTTTCTCCAGCCGTCTGGAGTTTTTTTGTTTTTTCTGTCCACCCTGACCATTGGACCTTACTCTTATTCTATGTTAATTAATGTTGACTTATTTTATTTTCTTACTGTGTCTTTTATTTTTCTATTCTTCATTATGTAAAGCACTTTGAGCTACTTTTTGTATGAAAATGTGCTATATAAATAAATGTTGTTGTTAATGAGATGCCATCCTGGCCAGGGTTGCTTCCTGCCTTCCGTTCGATGATCCTGAGATTGGTAACTTGCCATCCTAAATTGGATGAAGTGGGTTTGGTAAGGCTATGCTGGGTTAACCATCCCCTTGAACTTTATTGGGTGGCAATATGCGGTCTTAAACCATTTATTCAGCATATTCTGTGGATGAAACAAAGACTCAATTCATGTGTAGATGAAAAGAAATCTTACAAACCTTTGGAAATTATATCTAAACATAAAGAAAAAAATTCCAGGTGTGTTCAACTCATTATAATTTTTTTCACATTTTCTTTTCTTATTTTTTACTGGTGGCACAAGCTCCCTGAAGGAATACTGTAGGTTCTTTTATCTCAAGCATAATGCTAAACACCCACTCACCTCAAAAACAGTTGGCAGAAGTAAAGAAATTAGGGTTGCCCTTGCTGAGCTTTAACTTGGAACAATCAGCTCTGCAGATATCACCTCGTCATTGTCAAACTAGAGCCTTTAGCACTGCAAGCCCAAAGGCCATGCTCTTTTCTCATGCTCATGATCCGTCTCTCTCTTTGGGTGTGCCCAGACGGTTTGGTTTAGGGACAAGGTCCAAAAGTAGGATGGCTCAAACACTTCTGACAAGTCAGCATGTTAAGATGTTAACTCCAGAAGACATAATAGACAGCAGGAAACAGCCAGTGGAGCCTTTCCTCTTTTATCACCCTATTTAAATATTTAGTTCAATTAATTTATTTTGGTACAGCGCTTTTCACTGAGTGCAAGCCTGGAGCGCTATAAGTTCAGAGGTAATATACAATTACAAACTTTACAAATATTATTTAGAACATCTGCCCCACAATTCCAAGCACCACTACAACTGGCAATGTCTGTACCTTCAGTTCTAATCTTGTTGTCTGTGTTCTCTCCAGACGTATACATTTCAAAAAGGTTTGTTCTGTAGGTCATATAGTGTCTCATATTCCCAGTAGAAACCTAAAAACATTTTTACATGTAGGCAAGCTAGATTTAGGTTTAGAGTTTGGAAATACAGAAAAACGAGATCATGCATGTGCTTGCATAACCACTTAAAACACACACAGTTGTGGACAAATGTGTTGCTACCCTTACAGCTCACTGAAGAAGTGCTGTATGCCTCCTGAAAGTTGATTCCATGAAAGGTATACTGGCAAGCCTTTGATATGTCAAAGCAAAGCAAGTTTGAAAATAGACAAAAGTATTGCTTATTCTACAAAGATATTCTAAAATGGCCTGGACACATTTGTTGGTACGCCTACAAAAGATCAGAAATAATTGGTTTAGAGTGATTTTTTTCAAATTAGACATTTTCTTTAATTAATATCACACGTCTCTAATTGTGCATTCAGTCATTCACCCTATTTAAATGGAGAAAAGTAGCCCCTCTGCTGTTTGGTATCATCATGTGTCCCACACTGAACATGGATCAGTGAAAATAAAGGAGAGAGTTATCTGAGGAGACCAGAAAGAATTTTAAACACAGGCATGTTAAAGGCAAAGGCTGTAAGACCATCTCCAAGCAGCTTAATGTCATTGTGATAACAGTTTCAAATATTGTTAAGACTAGGGGGCTCTGCCCCCTGCTTGCTTTGCTCGCCAACCCCTGGGTGGGCGCTACGCGCTAGTCACTTCGTGGCTCTGCCGCTTGCGTATGGGGAAGCAGATGTACCAGATGACCAACTAAGGTGGGGCCTCAAACTCCAACCTTCATTCAGTTTCTTAACTTGAAGCCAATTCTCGTTGCTAATTAAACCCGTTATTTAATTCCATGGCGCTCACTCTGCCATGGCAGACATTTCCAAAACTGTTGATTTTCTTTTTTTAAGAGTGCTGTCAAAATGTTTTGTGGACCTGAGCAGATCGACATTACTGCGGCCTTCAGCTTTCTTTATTTTCAGTTATTGTGTGATGGACGCAGGTTGTTGTTTATGTGTTGGTTCATTTTGTGTCTTAATATTGTTTGGTTGCTAATTAAGGAAAAAAAGAAATAATTAAGGGACCTGAGTCTTAAGTTCTGCCTCAATTAAAATGAAGACAAATGGTTAATTAGCAGCACAATCTGGTCACTAATTAAGAAAAAGGTTAGAATGAAAACCTGCAGCCACAGTAGCTCTCCAGGGCTGGAGTTGGAGACCCCTGCTCTAAAGTGCGCTAATGTGGGGCTGATATCCACACTCACATACAGCGCCAACAATAAGCCTAAGCTTCATGCCTTTTAGGCATATCAATATTCACATGAGGACACGGGGAGAACACACGAAGTCCACACAAGATGGTGACTCAGCCAGGGCATGAAACCAGGACAGGTGGGCAGCAGTACTAATCACTGCATCACCATGCCACCCTCAGAAAACAGCAGCAAATGATTCATATTACAGCTCAACAATGCAGTCATAGCCAAGAGCAGGGACCATTAATGCTGCTGAACCATTCAGGAGGCTACATACGCACTCACAGCCATTTTGATAAAACTCAACTGTAATTGCAGAAAGACTGGTAATTCTATTATATTATTGTAAATGTATAAAGCATGTATTATCAATGCTAACTATAAAGTAGGACATTTTAAAGCAACAATGCCAGGATTATGGTTGTTTGTTATATCAATTTTTTTTTTTTTTTCACTGCAATTTACTTTTGCCACCAGTGGCCCAGGCAGTTTGAAAATGGATGCTGAGGTTTTCTAATTATGCCCTAGTCAAATGCTGGTCATCTTTCAGCTGGATGACTATAACATACTCCCGGCAGGACTCCCACATTCTGTCACCAGGCCCTTTGGTATCAGAATGCAGCCGTCCACTCTGGTTACACATTCTCAGGCTATGCCCCTCTTGATGTCCGGCCTCTGGCCAATACCACATGGAGGTTGGACTTTCCAGCCCCTTTAATCTCCTGCCCCAATCTGGTGTCTGTCAGCCTCTGTTAGTCACTTGATGGATGTGAGGCACTTAGCTATCCAGTGTTAGGACGTACTCTCTGTCATAATTTGATGATTCCATCTCTGGTTTTCAAAAAGCACTGAGAGTCCACTGATATAGCTTTTGAAATCCAACGTTCTCTTCACTGTGTCATGAATGCTACAAACCAGCCCTTTTCAATGATAAGCTTTTGTCACACTTTTCCTAAATTTGTTGTATTTTTAGAAGTGCATGTATCAGTGAAGCAGATACATTTAATTCTTTGTTAGCCTCTTATTATTACTTACTTGCAGTGTGTCTGAACAGTCAGCACCTATGGTTTTGTGCTTGCATTGTTCCCCTGTGTTTGTATTCTTCAATGTATGTTTGGTATTTAATTTTTTGGAAACAAATATTTTCTTAATAAAAGCATCTCGTCATCGCAAACCGCATTTCCTGCTGAGGGTCATGCAGTTCAGTGTTACGGAGAGTTCAAGCCTGTCTTGGCAGCATTGGGTATAAGGGAGGAGCCCATCTATAATACATCATTAAGAAACACATTAATATGCAACCTCGCTACAAACTTCCATGGAAGCTTCGAGTAGGCAATGCAGTTTGAACTGAAAATGAGGTGAATCAGAGTGGCCAAGGCATATGGACCATATACTGTATTGTCCATTTTAAATGGCCATAAGTTAACGGAGGGACACCATGAACACTTGAGATTTTGAAAGTGTTGCATTGTTTTGTTTCAGTTCTGTGTAGACAGGGTTTTGTTGAAAGTAGTATTTTTATCATTTACCTCCTTAGGTACCACCACAGCGTGGGCTATCTTGGTAGCCAGTATTATTGTGACTGGTTATGGACTGGACCCAGCTGTTGCTGCCTCACACATCCAGGGACTGATGGCCAGTTCAGGCATTCTTCCCATATCCCACAAGAAAGTAGACTTCCATTAAGTTTGGCAGTGTGCACAAGTGGGTCATGAATTTAGCCTGCAATTCCATTTAGCACGGTATACCAGTCTCATTCCTGATAATGGTGAGGTAGTCTCCAGCTACTTGTGAGTCTCTAATATTTAGAGATGGCTTAGGAAGTGAATGAGCTAGAAAAGGACAGAGTGACGTCTCAGTCTGTAAGGTACATCAGTGCTGCGGCTGTCACGTACTGTACCTCACGGTGTCTGATCTGGGTAATCATCAAGTGAAGCTTGCAAAGGAGGACAAGGAAGGAAGCTACGGTCTTTGCACGTACAAGGAAGAGGTTTTTACATCCTGCAGCAAAAAAATCCAATCGTGCATGCAAAGTGAAGATTACAAGCAAAAGGTACAGTGCATCAGTGTGAAGCCCCTAGTAAATGCTGCTAGTAAGAATTAAAGATACAAATACACACATTTTAGTCATCAACTTTTATTTCCAAAAATAACACTATTCATGGATCCATGGACCCTTTCATGAACTTACTTTAGTTAAAAATACCACAGTTTAAGGTCAGAGCTCCAGGTTATCAGTCCATGGCAGAGCACTCTCGTTCCTACCAAACCACTGAAACGTCACCAGTTAACCAGGCCAATTACTGCAACGTGCCTGTTACTGGGATGTATGAGGAAAAATGCAGTACCTGCAGAAAACCCCCCAGAGACCCTGGGAGAACATGGAGATTCTAGGCAGAATGTGACCAGGCCAGGGTTCAGACGCAGTTAGCACAAACTCAGTTGGTTTATAGCATCATTTTCAGCCTGGGTCAGAAATTGTGATCCTTAAAATGAACATATCCAAGGATTATCTAGTAATGGAAGATTACATTCAATTACTTCTATGGACTTTTATAATGTGAAAAGAACATACTGTATACTTACTATACATACAATTTTGTTTTCAATTAGGAAAATGCAAATACAGAAGTTTAGAATTAACATTTTACTGGAAATATTTTTATGCACTTACCCACAGAAGATGAACAGCACATATGTTTAAAAAGGAAATGTACCCACACATACCCACACACGCAAATGTGGTTATGCAAGGAGCACGCTCTAGCTATACAGCTGCCTGCCTATGGATATTTTACTTATCACAGCTCATTCTACAATAAACAGTCTGAAAAGTCACCTTTACACAGGAGCACTGCTCCTTTCTAGATAAGACCACTAAGTATTTCAGCTGCCAAAATAAACAGAAAAAACTAATTAAGCTTAAAACATACACAATTAAGGAGAATCATTCACAGGAAAAAGAAACACATGCAAGAGTAGAGATTTTTTTTTATAAAGATTTGGAAACTGATGCCTGGACAATTTTACAGAGTCACAGTGAATTTCAAGGTGGTGGTATTGTGACTCGCCAACATGCATCACATCAGATGCAGACTATTTTCATTCTAATCACATTATTTTGCCATCTTTACTGATAGTCCATCCATTTCTAAACCAGTAATGTAAGAAGCCCAGAACCTACACCCCCGGCAAAAAGCACAAGACAGGAATGAACCCTGGATGACACACTAAAGAGAGAGGAGAGGTTAGGAGCACACGCTGATAACAGCGCTTTGCTGCACCCACCACATGACAAACCAACGCAGGATCCCAGATTAGGACCCGAGTGCAGCCATGCGACGGGTGACACCTCAGCACCACAGTAGTTCAGAAGGAATGGAGCAGTGTGAGGCTTTTATTGGTGGCTGGAGTGCCAATTCTGCCACCAACCCCCAAGTAATTCCCTGCAGGTTGGAGGACCTACATGCAGGGCTGGATGCAGTTTAACGTCATACCCAAGATGGAGTCATTGCAGGTTAAGGGCCTTGCTCTTGGACCCAACAGAGTAACTTTTTTTTGTTTACAGGATTTGAACCGGCAACCTTTACGATTGCAACAGCAGATTCCTAGCTTCAGAGCCACCGCTCCACCCTCCAACACACTAAAATCCCCCCACAAAGTCATACCTGCTCAAACCAGGCCACTAAACCTTGCATTCATATCTTTCCAATGTTTGGGGATATTCATCTAACCATCCACTTTGTCAGCCAGTTTCCATATCTAGCAGCATGTTATCCGAGATGTATCTCTACAATTTATACAATCATTATTCAGATTGAAATGGTCTTTCACACTTAACATGCACATAAATATGACAGCAACAGCATAAAACAAAAAGATTAAAAGATCTTCGTACGTTTGCAAGTGTTTTCACAAGCACATTTCTTCTTCTTTACAACTGTTAGTAGTCTATTATGTGCAAACAATAACCGAGTAGTTTACAATCATTAAGAATGAATCCAATATGTTGGATGCTGCCTTATTATTAGCACTGCTGAGATACAAAGCAGCCCCATGGGTATTTTTGACACCTAGCAATGCTCTGAACTAGAACACAGATGAAACTGCAGGATTGCGTGAAACACACCAAGGAGCACTTTCTGTGCTCTCTCATTTGTAAAACAACTTGACACACCAAAGAATTTACCATATTTTTACAACTACAGTACAAGTACTGCAAAAACAAAACCTACAACATTTGATGGATTGACTTGGAGATCTGAAAAGATTGTGGACATTTTTGTACAAATACACAGTCGACTGGTTTGACTAGATAGCAGATCTTTAGTGTCACTCTCCTTTGTCCAAGTCTAAAATTACCTCTGGCACAGCAGTATGCCTTCTTTAATGCTTACTCTCCCACCCTGAGTGAAGTAAACAGCACGGCGTAGCACACTGCAGTATCACAACTTCGCACCAAGCAGACTGCTAACCAGAGGCTAGACTGTTTCTGTGGCATTTTATTCTGTTTATTTGTTTTGTGCTACGCAAATGATCTCTATAGATGTCATATGAATCCTAAGGAAGCAGTTTAAAAAAACTAAGTAAAAACTAAGTTACTGCTTATGCATTGCTAATTACTAAACATTATTGAAATATTAATTTTACTAAGTAAATTTCCATTAGATTAATCAATATTACTAGGTCTGGAAAGCATTGGTTGTACTCTGAATAAATCTGTATCTATCTTCCCATCCACTTTCTGAACTGAATTTTTTCTATTATCGGTGCTGCAGTCCCTCCCAGCAGCACTGTGTATAACAGAAGGACTTGCTTCTCCACAACTCACATATTTACACTTAAACATCTTGGGAATTTGGAGGAAACTAAAGTACCTCAAGAAATCCACATGAAGCTGGGGAGACCACATAAACTAACTGCCATAATGGCGGTCCATGCACCTGTGAGGTATTAGCACTATTCACTGCAATGCTGTCTAGGCAGAAGGGTCTTACTTTTAATTACAATGACATTTTCTGCTTATTTGATTTGCTTTACTCAAATCACCTTATAAAATTCAGGATACATCACAATTCTTAACAAACTTGCCCTTTTCCGTATCTCTATATATACAAAATCCAACATCCGTCTGTCTGCTTTTCCCCGAGTGAACTACTTATCAGATTTAGATCTGTTTTTTTTTTTTTTTTTCTTTTCTAAAATTTGCTTGAACATTCCGGGTGATTTTGCGACTTCTCTGATCATGCAAAGTTCACTTGTGGTACCAATTTATTTGCGCAAATCCGAGAAAGACGCAGCAGGGCAAATCAAGGGAGGCTGGGCCCTCCTCACTCACGTGCCAGCCTCGGGGCAAATCTTACATCCACTTAGCTAGCGAACGAGAGAAGTACTTAACAGATTTTGATCGGGTTTTTTTCTATAATTTGCTTGAACATTCCAGTTGATTTTGCGACTTCTCTCATCACGCTAAGGATCATAGTTCGCCTGCAGGAGCGATTTATTTGTGCTAATCCGAGAAAGAGGTTGCGGGCCAAGGGGAGTGGGAAGCGTGACGTTAGTAGTGGGGAGCCGGGCATGGCCCTCTTCACTCACATACCAGCTCAAGTCGGTCTACCTCTGCGTTTTGGAGGGTACCTTGCCTGCGCTTAGCTAGCTATACCTGTTTGTTGATTGATTTTTAAAGTTTATCCTGTCTCATTACTACATGGGTGGAGCTGCAGGGGACGGCTAGTTGTATATATGAATTAAGTATATTAATAAAAAAAAAGAACTTCAGGATTTCAGTGAAAAAACACATTTTGATTTCCCAAGAACATGTTTTGAGCACTTTTAGAAAATTGTGTATATAGAAATTAAGGATGAATTGACCAAATTGTATGAAATTTATGGATAACATGCAATTGTTAGTCTTTATTCAGCTTTGGATGTTCAAGGTTTTTAAAGCCAATACCAAAAGCAGCCAAACCAATGCTAAGACCTTCATAATATTGGTATTAGGACTTTAAAAAATGCTTTTGTGAATTTTGAGCTCAATCCATACCTTGAGCTGTGCATTTTTAAAGATCATAATTTTCAAACCCAGTAGTATGTAGTTCTGCATCTATATCTTGATGAATTTATATCCTATACTGTCTTCATGTTGCAAATATAGAGAAGGTCATGTGCCGACCACATCAGATTTTGTCACAATTGAGGCATTAGATGGTTAAAATAATTGCTCCAGTTGGAAATAAATACCTATAAACAGACACAGCCTGATCTTATTGGTAAACTTGAATAAAGGCTGTAGCCATACACACAGCAATAATAATCAATAATCAGTAACCTTGGATTTTAAGGTCCAGCCACACTGCAATATGTTGGAGTAGAAAAAATACTTCATTACATAATATCTGAATCTGCTTATTTCCAATCTTAATGAAGTATCCATTGATTTGGTAAAGTATTTAAATGAACAATTTCTATTCCATCTACATTTTTGAAATAATATAAAAGTGCTGAACATTCATTTCATGGCAAGAATCAGATGTTCTTGGTATTGATTTTTCAATCTGACCAACTGATTTTATTGTTCTGTAAACTGAAACTGATGCTTCACAATATATGTAAGGAAAGCACCGCAGGAAACACAAGAGTACTTTAAGTCCTTCTTGGAGATATGGCAAACTAAAAAGCTGCTCAAAGCATGCAAATATACACATCTCTTATAATTTAGCTGACACAACAGCCCAGCTGTACCCTTATGTGCAACTGGAGCCCGCTGGTAATCTATATAAAACAATGAGGCCACACATAATTTATTCTCAAGAACAGCATCAAAGCATTACTCATATGACACTATGGTACTGTATGTTCTGTACATTAATTTCACACATTTCTTTCATCTTCTAATCTTACAGAATCAACAAACATTTGCATATATCCTGTTGCACTCTTTGCTCTCTGGCTACAAACATTTTACATCCCACTGGGCTACAATTCAATAACAGAAAACTAATGCCAACATATAATGATATTTTATTGTACCATTAGATTATAAAATGGGAAAAAAATCTTGATCGCCACAATATAAATTAAATACAAATGTACATTAGTTAAATGTGTTGTCATCTGTTTGACTCTGCTGTTAACAAGAAGAATAAAATAATGACTGAATTACAAATCTGTCACTTAGTTATGTTAATTTGCATTTTTTTCACTTATCAATATCCTTTTATTAAAGCATTTGAAAATGTCCACAAAACATTTAATGGTATATAGGATCAACCTGTATAAGTGACTCATCCATTTCAACATACTGACATCACAGGTTTGGCCAAATGACTCAAAAGGTGCTGAAACCAATCCTAATATGTGCTTTATAAACATTTAAATATATAAATTGTCAGGGATTCTGTCATAATGGAACACCGTTATTAAAATTTTCTTACTTAATGATATTACAGTACATTAGTATTATTATCATCACATTAATCTATTACTTATAGCAAAAATCGTTTCCTTTCATTGTCAGATTTTTGCTTTTAAGTTAATTTGTTAGGAAATATGTTATCCACCTATTCCCTGAACTAGTAATCCATTCAAGTAGAGAACAGACACTCCAATTTATATTTAATGCAACTTACCCTTATTTAGATTAAATGGTAAGGAATTTGCATTTGAGTCTTTTTAATCAAAAAATTCTCTTTACATATGCACTGAAAACCTTTTTGAGTTTTTACATTTAAAGGTAAAAAAAAAATTAAGTGCGACACCCAAAAGCACCTTTTGAGCAAGTAAATACACTGATGAACAGTTAATTGCCAATGCAAATATATTCTTTATGTTTCAATAAACCTAGACTTTGTTTTCTCTTCTTGTATGATGTGCTATTTATTCTGATCCTGTATCAAAGATCAGGTTATTGTATTTGAAATCACTGAGCGCCGTAAATGCAAACACAAACCCTGACAATGTTTATTAAAAGCTCTAGTTAGCACAGTTATAAACCTAAAGAAAACACAACATCCCATCTCTCAATGAGGCAGACATTTGACCAAAATCAAAAAAATACACATTCAAGTATAAAAACAAATTAAAAAAATAAACTTAACATTTAAAAGTGCGGCTTATGATGAAGTAAATCCTAAAAGCTGTTCAATAGGTTTATATCTCCATTCATCAGCTTCCAGTTCTTCTACTAAACTTGCCAGTTTCTCCATACGGGACACTTGTTGATCTATGAAGGTAAAAATATTTTCATGTTATTATATACGCACTAAACATTCCATTTGTCTTCAAAGATAAACAATTCAGAGAAATGATGCCCACTTTGTGAACACCACATTAGGTAATACCTTACCAGCAGTGTTTTTCAACTAGTGTGTCATGAGGGCTACCTAGGTGTGCTGTGAAAATAATAGAGTAGCGCTCCTGGGTCTGAACCTGAGAGAGACAAGCTCTACAGGGGGATGAGAACCATCTGTGGAGGACAGGACTACCCGGAGAAGCCACTCAGCAAACGCTATGTTAGAGTACTTCAAACAGGTCTACAGGCTACAAGAATCCATCTCCTGGGAGTGTGGTCACCAGTGAGCCTTATAGGACAGTGGGTATACGAGTTGCCTCTGAGGCAGAGAGGGGCAAGCAAAGGGACAAAGCAGCTAGAAGATGCCAGCAAAGTGCTCACTAAGTGTTGTATCAGCAAATGCTAATCTCAGAGCTTGGTTTTCTCCAGCAGTCCGATCCTTTGGACAGTTGAGCATGTGTATCGGATAGAACATGTTAGTAGAACAGTAGTGTGCCTTGGGATGTTTTTGGATACAAAAAGTGTACCACTCAAGAAAAAAGGTTGGGAAATACTGTCCTACGCAAATAAAACTTTCATGAAGCCCCAAAAATAAGCAGTCTACCAACACAGTTTTTCCTCCATGTTTGTAGTAAATACAACAAACATATTAAAATGTACAAAGCAATTACAGACATGCCCATCTCATCAGTAACAAAACTGTAAAAGTAATTCCATATTCAATTCAATATACAGGTCTATGATTAAGAATAAAAATATGATACCCATTACTTATCAAAGAAAACATCAAAAGTGTAAAAAGGAAAAAAAGTAAGATATTCATATACTGTAAAGTCAACCAAGGTTGGGATGCGTTTACATACTACCCTCCACGTACATGCTGCATCCATTATCTATGCTATTAACAAAGAGCTTAATCAGCAACAACATTCAAAAGGTTGAGAAAGTTGGAGTATATCTGTCGCGATGTTTGGTGTAGTCACCAAATTCTTTATTCTGATCAATGTCTGACTTACTAAACTTTTCTTCTTGTAGATGATTATATAGATATTAAAAAACATACAAGAAAAAATAACACTTAACAATACTTACTCTTTTACAGTATTTTTTCTATAACTTGAAAAAACAGTTTTTAGTACAAATAACATGCATTTCACATTATATATATTACATATACAGATGGAAAAAGAAACGCACCATTTCCTGGAATGAGAAAACCATTTGCGTATACCTACACAAGAAGATGTCCACTTGATTTTTAGCAGTATGATCAGCAATACAGTTTGTGCAGTGAAGTACTGCAACTTGCCAAACACGCGTAAGGGAGTTAAGTGCACTTTCATTCAATGATGTCAAGGTGGAACGATGCCTGATGATCAAGTTACCGTTAAAAAGGCATTAATTCACAACTACGGTCACACCAAGACAATGGGCACACAATTTTCTGTGCCTTCTGTAATATGTCAAATGTAAACTGAAACAAGGCAGAGGGCCAGTGGCAGGTGGCAGGTATACACGCCAGCATTGCCACACACTATGGATTAAAGCCACTACATTGTGTCCCCACTGCAATCAAGATTTCTGCAGACTGGCAATATAGATCATAGTCCAAAAATCACACCAAGGAAGGACTGGAATATGAGACTGGTCCAGCTGTGATGAACTTTCAAATCTTCAATCAGTACTGCTGCTGAAAATGTCATAAAACACAATGCCCACATCACCGTCAGGATAGTGAGGGATGGGCTCAGAACTGCTGGCTTTAGAACAGAGTGAACTGTCAGAGGTCCTATACTCGCACCTTCTAAAATGTATGATTCTACAGCAGGATAAGGTCAGGGTAGTCACAGCTACTGTGGTCACAAAGTCCCAAGGAATAAATGTTGCTGTGAAGGTGTTGCCTTGGCTTTCTTTCTCTTCTGACCATAACCCTACAGAGCACCTTTGGGATGCATTGCAGTGTTGAGAGATATGACCTGCTGCCTGCCAATGGGCCAGCAACCTTATCATGCACTTCTACAGGGACTAGATATCATCACACATCTGCAGAAACAGAGGCATTTGGGCTTTCTGCCCCATAAGTGTCAAGTAGTAGTGACTACAGAGGCGGTCACACAAAATACTGTACTTAAGAATGACTGTTTATGCTCCCAGTTGCTTTCACTGTTTCCCTGTTTTGTGTTCCTATTGTCATAATTTCTTCATTTTTATCTGAGCAGTGGTATTTCAAATTTCAGTTCAATGATGACTGTTGTGTTCTTTTCTTCTCCCAATATATATTTTTATAGTGTTACTAAGTTATTCGCTTAACATTTTTGTTACATCAAAAAATACAAAAGCCTTTCCCAGGACTTTCATTCTGCATAATGTAACCATACATGCTACCGGATTATAGTCAGCAGACAAGAAAAGATCTCTTTTCAAGTTTACAAATGTCAAACACTATTTTTGTAATCTTTTTTCCATGAAGAAAAAAATGTAAATGCTTGTCACTTAAAAAAGTTTTTCAGAATCTACCACTAATGACATTTTTTTTTCTGGTGGCAGTAATTTGGATGCATCAAATATAAATGCTGTACTAAACTATTCCAAAAACAAACACAATGTACAAAAAAGAATCAAATGCATATATTTCCTCATTTCTAACTGAAGCGTCCTTATCACTTGTAAAATCTTTTTGACAGAAAGACAGTTCTTTTATCTAAATTCCAATTTCAAATGGCTATTCTTTGACATGTAAGTAAATTTTCTCCACTCAAATACTTGCCATTTTAAGGTGTCTGAAAGTTAATAACATTTTTGTTATAACGTTACCATTAAGATGGCCATATTAAGGATGCAGAGCTTTTATAATCGTGGTGGGGCCATGCCCTTCTAACTTGAACCACTTAATCTGTGCTAGTGTTACGGACTTTAATCCACTACATATTTATTTAAGTTTTAGTCAGATTCCTGGTGTCCCCTTCACTCATGCTGTTAAAATACAAATGCTTATCAGGGACCAAAAACATACATTGGTCTTTACATAATGTACTATAACAACATACAGAATCATAGTCAAACATGCCTTGTTTATTTAGATAATCAGTTTTACTCAGGCATTTATTTGAATATCTGGTTAAGCAAACAGCTGACTTTGCTGTTTAAAATTATAACATTTATCTGGTTACTCTGAAGTTGTGCCAGGAGGCAGATGTGTCGATAGTAAGAACCTTCTTTATTTCAGTTTTTCACTTCTATTCTCA
Organism: Polypterus bichir lapradei; assembly: GCA_026402145.1. Lineage (NCBI taxonomy): Eukaryota > Metazoa > Chordata > Cladistia > Polypteriformes > Polypteridae > Polypterus > Polypterus bichir. The sequence goes on along the minus strand of JANRMT010062813.1, from coordinate 35,992,339 downwards.
TATTACTTACCTGCCTAATACACTACATTCATTACTATACCTTTTCTAGAATGTTTTAAATCATTTTACAAAAACCAAAACCTAACTTCAAGCTGTGAAGCAAAATTTATATAGCCACTTATGCATTAGGTGTCCCCGCTGTATTTCAAAGTTGTTTGTGTAAACTCACAAGTCAATCAAAAGTAATAATGGTATTTTTAAATATCAATGGGTGTCTTATATCAAATAAATCGTAAGCTTCCATATTGTCTTTCATTAATAAACATTTGGTTGGCTCATATACATGCAGTGGCGAGTAGCACATCAAGGCTGAGTGACTCTGCTTTTATCAAAGATCCAACGTGCGTTAAGCCTCATACAGTGACAGCCTCATTACCATTGGATAGCCGAGGTTCAGAGTACTGCAGTGATGTACTGATGTCTATGATTGGTGCTTCATACTACATGTCACAGATGTGCATAAAAGCAAGAAATAAATTTGTCTTGCAACTGCACAAGCTTCTGTGAGAGTGCATGGGGGATTGTTTGGTTGAGGTGCAATATGATGTTAAGTTTGAGCTAGGGAAATTTTTTCTTTAAAAGAAAAGAAAAAAAAAAAGAAATCATACGGTTGAGGAAGTCCTAGAAGAGTTAGAGAATACTACTGATATGGAACATAAATGATTTCAGTTTCAGATCACAGTTTTACTCTACTGAGTATAACGTTTGCTGAAGGATCCAATGCTATCCCTGATTTGTAAATACTGCTTATAGTGTAACTCTGATGCGTCAAAGCGTGCCGTTTTACAGTTCAAGTGTCATGAGCATGTTCACCCTGTGTTAGTTTCCTCAGCAGTTCTCTTTCAATTTCAACTTAAGAGTACCAGCAACCTTTTTTGCGTACTGGCGAGTACTGATACATTGTACCTGCGGCTCTCAAAGGTTCATACGAGGACCCTCTCTTCGATCAAATGTCTCTATATCACACTGCAAGAACAGGAGAAAAAAATATCTGGTATAATTCTCCTCACACTCCACCCCTGCCAAAGGCAGTGATAGTGCTGCTTCACCCCCAACCCCACATACAGAAATGAGCATGATTACAAATGGGAAATAAAATCAAAGACCAAGCTTTTGAAGCAAGTGCTTGGTGAAGCAAGTGCGATTAGAAACAGGATAAAAAAAAAAAAAAAATCTCACACCGCTTTGTCAACCTCTTCAGTGGTGTGGGGCGGATTGTACCGTGTATAGGTCTCATGTGCTTGTGACCCAGTGATGACCACCTGTGCCCCAAAGATGGCTTAGAAACACTGGTTTAGGTGTATATGTGGTGTGTGACTAACTCTGGGGCCTTGTCCAGGGCCATTTTCTGCCCTGCACCCAGGGCTGGCAGGAAAGACATTATCTCCAACTCCATAACTCAGAAGTGGAAAAAGCTGGTATGGATATATAAGGATGTAGTATATTCCAAGCATTAAATGCAAGAAAACAGCAAAAACAAAAATGGCCAAATGCCACAGAAGACAAGAGATGATGTATGAGTTGCAGCACAAAAACTCTAATCTATTGTGCATAAGGTAATGTTTTTCTGTGTCTAGTGGTAAATAAAAATAGTTTCAAGGACTTGAACAAAAACTAATTTTAAAAGTAAAGGTTTCAATGAGTACATAATTAAATGTACATAGTTACAAGTTGTTTATTTTCTGTTTAAGCGCAATACATATTGTTTATTTGTTGTTTAAGAGAGATACATATTGTTTGTGTTTATATATATTTTATTTCTAAAAAATGAAATAAAACTGAAAAAAAAACTGCAATACTTGTTTTGAGAGACTGCTTAGGTGCAAGAAACTAAATGTTTCCTTATCCCAAAAAATATGACTTTGCAATACTATAGGATATGACATTTACATTTGTTATAATGATAGCTGACAGATTGAGTAACAAAAGGGATGTGCATCATAAAATGTCTTGGTTATGTACTGCAAAAATCCAGTTTTTTGGAAAAAAATCCTTAAAGTGGCAACTTCCTTTGCGTTCTATTTAATTGAAATTGGTGTAAACAAAGGTTTTTAATCATATAAATAATTTCTTTTGAAAAATTGGGAGTGTTATACTCACTACTCTTCAGCCATTTGCAGCTCCTTTATTACATAAGCAGAATAGCAGCCACTCATTTTTGGGTATGTAATTTAGGTACAATAATACCAAAAACCCCTAAGTGCATAAGAGATTCAGAAGGTCAATGAGCAAAAATGTTGACTGGATCTTTTTTGGGTTTTGAAATCAATTTTTTTCTTCACTTGATTTTTTTTTTTTTGTTGTAAAAATGTGCTTACCTGTTACAAACAAGCTACTAAGGTCTTATCAGTGTATTCATGTACAGTTAAAGCAATACAATACCTGTCTACTGGATTGCTGCTGGAATAAGGTCAGTCTCTTGCTATCCTAAATTGAATTAAACCAGTCAGAAAATGAACACAAAAATAGATAGAGTAGTTTCTCACCTTTTCAAGTATAGTCCCCATTTCAGTATAATGATCTTTTAAACCCATGAATATGAATAAATGTCAATCCAAAAAAAGAAATTACAATTTTTATATTTTAATTTAAAACTAGGGGGGGCTTCGCTTGCCAACCCCCAACCCCATATTGTGAAGAGGGGGGCTGAACGCACCCCAAGGAGATGAGGTCGCTAATCCGAAACCCCCTCTTAAACTGTGATACAATGGGTAACAAATACATATATATTTTTTTAACTCCTCTTTGCTCAATCAGCTGCTGGCTTGCTGCTGCAGCTGCCGCCGTCTCTAAAATCTCCCGTATATCTGTAAAACTCTGTAACCCAAGCGTAACAGCGTATGCGGATTTCACTTTCACCAAACAACAAAACTTTAAATTCTCACAGATACGCCTCTCCATTGGGAAGAAACACTACTTTTCCCTGATGGCAACACGAATTAGACGATCTGAAAGTCTCCAACTTAAAGTTTAAATCCGAACAATATATTCAATCTGTTTTCGCTGTTCCATTATTTCACTGAGTAATAATTTCTGTTTCTTTGCGTCAAGGCAATCTTTACTATCATTTTTTTGAGACTTTCGAATTTTCATACTTCCATTATCTCTAACATGCTCTGCATGTGTATCACGCCAACGTTTTTGAATTCTTTGCGACATTCTACTTTGTCATCTACTCTTTGTCTTTTATTTCCAGCCCCAGCATGGTTAAATCTCTTGGCACAAAGTCTCGTCTTGCGGGACGTGAAAGTGTCTCTCTTCAAAAGATCACGTCTCATCTCCCAAGATTTGTTTATTATAATAGAGAGATTAAGAATGTATATATTTGTGCTCTTTAAGTTATAACAGTAACAAAGAAAGGTTTCAATGGCATCCTTGCTAAAGTACTGAAAAAGTCTGAATAAGTGTAAGCCCCCCAAATCCAGAGTGTTCATAAGAAATGTAATGATTTACTTCATGAGGTAGACATACATAATAAACAAGAATGGTTGCATCGAATATTTGAAATATAAAATGTTTGCTTCAATTAAAAATGTAAAAGTCTAAATATTCTCCACTGTAATAGAAACATTTCATTTCACTCTCTCTGATTGAGTTCTACAGAGAGCTAAATCCCTAGTAAAGCATCAAAAGTAACATCATATTCATAATCACTTACCTTGAAAGAGTCTAAAACAATACCTCACATGGTTGTTTGAAATTTCCCATTTTTAACCTTCTGGGAGTGGCACTAAGAGGGCTCGGACTACTGATAAAGAATTACATATCAACTCAATTCGAGTTGGTCTCGTCCATTGCGAGAGATGGGAGATGGACTTCTGAAGTGGAGCTCCGCTAGCAGCGGTGTTATTTTTCATATTATCTGCTTATTATTCTGAGATATCCTGTATTTATTCAACCCGAGGGGCACTGCTACAGTATATGTAAGCATATATAAACATGGCCAACAAGAAAGGGGGTCCGAAAGAACCGAAAAGTAAAGCTGCACCCAAGCTAAGATCAGCAAACCCTAGTTCAAGTTTCAGAGACAGACCTGGATCAGATGGGCGAAAGTACAGACTCCTCGGGACCAACGTCCACTACATCGTCGCCGGCTAAGAGCGAAAAGGGGAGTGAATGTACGATCGTGAGTGCAGGTCTCGATAGCTCGCCGATTGGAGAAGATCACCTAAAACTGGAAAAGGCCTTGTAGTCCGCGGTTTCAATTACTCCACGCGAGCCAGGAACAGCAGGGACACCGGCTACAACAGAGCCTGCCACTTCACCTACGGTGCAAGAAAGCACAATTGAACTGTCTGAACTGAAGTTGATGTTCGCTGAGCTCATGCAAGATATAAAGAAAAGCGACAAGGCAAATGAGAAGGCAAGGGTAAAGGCAAATGAGAAACTGCGACAGGAGTTGCAACAGGCAAATGAAAGGCTGCGACAGGAGCTGCAACAGGTAAATGAAAGGCTGCGACAGGAGCTGCAACAGGCAAATGAAAGGCTGCGACAGGAGCTGCAACAGGCAAATGAAAGGCTGCGACAGGAGCTGCAACAGGAGCTGCAATAGGAGCTGTGACAGGTGCTGGGTAAAACTGAAGAGCACATTCAGGAAAACTCGGTTAAACTGAGCACGCTTGCTGATCAACTGGAGGATGTCAAGGAGACATTCACGACTCAGATTGAAATAGCCGAAAATTTAGCTGCCAGTGCCGAAGAAAAAGCAGTAAATGTCAGCTCCAAATGCAAAAAACTCGGAGACAGACTGGCTGCTTTGGAAGATCTTTGGAAGGTCTACCTGAGAATCGAGAAAGTCCAAACCCTGTGAAACTCGCAACTGAACTTTTTAAAATAAAATAATCGGGGAGGACTTTAAAGCAGATTCTGAGATAGCAGCGGCTTATCGCGTTAGACCTAGATCTTTTATTATTCGCTTTGAAAGATTATCATTTAAGCTAGAGGTGATGGCACTCCTCAGACACAAGCAAGAGATTATATATGAAAACAACCACATCCGTATCTTCCCTGACTTCTCTCCAGCAACAGCTACTAAACGCGCAGCCTTCTACAACATTAAACAGCGGTTACGGCAAGCCAACGTCAAATACAGCCTCTTGTATCCGGCCAAACTGAAAGTGGAATTGCAGGGTCAATTCTATGTCTTCGCTAGCAAGGAAGAAGCAGAAAAGGAATTAAGAAAGCTGATCCCGGGACTATTCTGATACATAATAGTGAGCCATGGCCATTAATGATATGGCAAGGATTAATAATCTACTGTCTGATCTATTTGTTTAAAATACAGGTTTTTATCATCATATATTCTCATTATTACTTGGGCGCTATCTGTTTATGTTTTATTGTGCTTAATTACTTTTTCTTTTTTTATCATCTAATTATTTTCTCTCTACCCTAAACGAGACTGTTCAACATCATACCCTTGGTTTATTGTTATTGCTATTATTGCATTAAGACATATTATGCTTATTCTGGACCACTTTCTAACACCATTCCCCGGGTTTATTATCCGGGTGTATTATCTTAATACACTAAGATTGCTGAAGATTATATATATTCTAAGTGCACAGTTTTTTTAGACTATATTGGTAATAGATATCTCTATTTTTTAATCCTAAAACGCTGCTGCGTGGGGGCTTGTTTTGCTTTGGGCGTGCTCTGTCTCTGGGTATGTCAGAGGACTGGGACTGTGTGAAGTGGGTTCTAGCCTCACGAGGGGAGGCAAAAAGGGAGGGTGGGGGGTTAAGGGGGGGGGGGGAGAGAAGGAGAGCAGGCTTCATCTATACCTAATCTATCCTTTTAATCTTTATAATTATAACTATCAACGTAATAATAGGTTGCATGGCAATAATTCTAGGGGAAATAGGAAATTAAGGCCAAAGCTGTCTCACTTCCAGTTAAGACTATAAAATGACATCAAAAACTCAGAATCAATGTCTCCATGATGGGACAGTTAACTTCGTGAGCTGGAATGTTAAAGGCCTGAATCACGAATTAAACCGAAAGAAAGTACTCTCTCACCTAACAGGTCTAAACGCTAAAATAGTATTTTTGCAGGAGACCCATTTACTAAGCAAGGATCAGTTCCAGCTGCAAAAAGACTGGACTGGCCAAATGTTCCATTCTAGTTTTACAAAGAAAACTAGAGGTGTGGGAATTCTCATACATAGAACAGTCTCATTTGTAGCATCAGATGTAGTATTGGATCCTAAAGGGAGATACGTAATGGTCATGGGAGACTTGTAAAATGATTTGATAAATGTTTATGCACCTAATGTTGATGATAAGGAATTTATACAAAATTTATTTGTATCCATTCCCAATCTGAACACTCATAAAATTATAATGGCTGGGGACTTTAATTGTGTTTTAAATCCACTCTTAGATAGGACTTCTTCCACAGGGGGAACGGCATCTAACACCACAAAGATAATTACACAGTTTATAACTGATCACAACAGACCCCTGGAGGTTTTTAAACCCAAACTCAAGAACATATTCTTTCTACTCGCCAGTACGTCATTGCAACTCAAGGACTGATTATTTCTTTATAGATAACTTCTTGCCTATGATTAAATCTTGCAAATACGATGCTATTGTTATTTCTGACCACACACCTATGATCTTGGAGCTAAAGTTACTAAGCCCCACACACTCACCTCGCAGATGGCATCTCAACTTGCTTCTATTAGCAGACGAGAATTATACAGAATTCATATCCAAACAAATCAATTTATTCCTAGAGACAAATACATCCTCAGAGATTTCTGCAGGAATACTCTGGGAAACTCTTAAGGCCTTCTTAAGAGGACAGATTATCTCATATCTTTCCCACAGAAATAAATTAGAAACCAAGAAAGTAGTAGAGATAAAAAGCGAAATTACTAGAATAGATTAAGAACATGCCAGACTACCAAGCGAGACTCTATATAGGAAAAGGCAGGCTCTGCATTCAGAACTAAACCTCTTGACAACTAAAGAAACTGAACAACTAATTTATAAATCCAGACATCATTACTATGAACATGGAGAGAAAGCTATTAAGCTTTTAGCTCAATAAATTCACAAGCAAGAAGTGCGCAATGCAATTTCAGTAATCACCAACGCGAATGGAGATAAAATCATCGACCACAAAAAAATAATGCACACTTTCAGAGACTACTATAAATCCCTATATACTACTGAGTTTAAACAAGACAATACACAATCTAATGCATTTCTGGATACATTACAAATACCACAAATAGACACTTTTAGTGCGGAGGAACTTGATAAACCTCTGCCGTTATCAGAATTACTAGATGCTATAAAGTCACTCCAAGGCGGGAAAGCAGCAGGCCCTGATGGCTACCCTGCAGAATTTTACAAGAAGTTCTCTGCTCAGCTAGCTCCCCTCCTATTAGCAACATTTACAGAGCCAGAGATGACCAAACTCTTCCTCAAACTTTTCGCCAAGCACTAATCACTGTTTTTCCAAAACAAAATAAGGACTTATTACAATGTGCATCATACAGACCAATTTCACTTCTGAATAATGATGTTAAAATACTCTCTAAAATTATTGCTAGAAGGATGGAGAAAGTGCTCCCCTCGGTAATATCACAAGATCAAACTGGATTTATTAGGGGCCGACACTTATCTTCTAATCTTTGACGCCTGTTTAATGTACTATACTCACCAACTAAATCAAACACCCCAGAAATATTATTATCATTGGATGCAGAAAAAGCATTTGACATGATTGAATGGAAATACCTTTTTACTACATTGGAGAAGTTTGGGTTTGGCCCGAACATTTGTGCATGGATCAAATTACTGTATACTAACCCAGAAGCTTCAGTTTGTATCAACAACATTTGTTCAGACTACTTTAAACTAAAACGTGGTACTAGACAAGGATGCCCCTTGTCACCGCTACTGTTTGCAATTGCCATTGAACCACTGGTAATACATTGTTGAAATACTGATCAGATAAAGGGGATTATCAGAGAAGGACTGTAACAGAAAATTTCATTATATGCAGATGATATGGTACTGTATATATCCGACTCAGAAAATTCTGTGCCTGCAGTCTTAACAGCACTCACAGAATTTCAAAAGATCTCTGGTCTCAGAATTAATCTGAATAAAAGTGTACTCTTTCCAGTGAATTCTCAAGCATATAATATTAGATTAGATACCCTACCTTTTATCATTGCAGAACAGTTTAAATACCTAGGGGTAAACATCACAAGTAAACATAAAGCTCTTTATCAACAAAATTTTGCCGTCTGCATGGAAAAAATGAAGCAAGACTTGCATTGATGGTCAACCCTTCATCTCACACTAGCCGGAAAAATTAACACTGTTAAGATGAATATTCTTCCTAAGCTCCTTTTTTATTTCAAAACATTCCAATATACATTAATAAATCATTCTTTAATAATTATCAAGCGGGGTCATTTTTCCTAATTCGCTTGTAATTCGACCTCTCCAAATTAGAATCATTGCTGTTATTGAACTATCTGGAGTATAAACACATGTTTGGTCTCTTTGTAAAGGTAACATTCTCTAGTTTCACCCTTAGTAGTCAGAATCACTGTAGGTGTGACTGATCAAAAGTTATGCACATTAGAACTCACAAAAAAATGAATTTTTTTGCTCTCGCCTAAGTTTTTTTGTGAAAATAAAGGCCTCTATAGCTGCAGTAGGTAGGTGGGGACAGAAACACACTATGTACCAACAGAATAACTTTTTGACTACTCACATTTCAAATTTGAAAAGAATACCTGTAAAAATGACATTTTTACACCAGTTTTTATGTGGGCATGTCCAGGTGCTTTTTAGAGGGACAATTATCCACATTTTGGAAGTATGGAAAAAGTGTAATAACTTTTGAATGCTTCAACCCACATATATCAATGAGGGCTCTACTGAAAGCTTACACCTAAAGGAATCTATATCTACACACAGTGTCACTCTATTAGTTATAAAAATAATAAAAACAATAAAAAATACACATTTCAATATAAAAATAGTCAACACAAGTCTTATGGGCCAAAAATATATATATATATTTTATTTTTTACTTTTTTTTTTTATAAAATGCACACAAACTATATACATTTCTTTTACAAACTGTTAACAACACAGCTCAGAGTTTTTCCACGTTCCACTGATTGCATCAATCCCTAGCAGGCAGAAAGAACAAGGGCGTGTCACATGTCGCTCTCTGCCATTAGACGTCTCCTGGGCCGATTGATTACTTTCACGCCGCGTACATGCCTCTAATACTAATCGAGAGTGTATTCACGTTTATCTGTACTTTTATCCATATTTAAAATGCAAAAAAACTTGGTGAAATCACAATAAACAACCACGCACCAAGTCTGCAGACTGGCACAAATGCCAGCTTCGCGCAGCTCTGATCGTTTTGTTTACAAGTTAGTATGGCAAGTTACATATCGACGTGCTCAGCTGCTCATTGGCTGTAAGTTTTGAGTGTCACTCACAGTGTCCAATCAAACTGGTAGATTCTACCAGGGTTTGGAGTTGTACGTCATCGTTCAGCTGTCTGTGACACTCGTTGGCTATACGAGGTGCCAGTCAACCCCAGACCCGTCGTAAGTGGCCAACTTAGGTGTCAATCAGAAGCTAACACTTCCGTGTAACATGCTGTAGCATGGTTATCGCCGACAGAAACAAATTACGTCTGATATGATCAATAAAAGTGAAAAAAAATGACGTAGCTAGTCTCAAGTTATGAAACGTTTTCTGGAGTTTTTGTCCCTTTGAGGATATATCGTGTGTTTTGGACCTAATCGTTTTACTGAATTATATTCGCTGGATCCTTACGGACAGAATGAGACCAATACTGCTCGGAAATATTGATGTTTGAGTTGCAGAGAGTCTTCAAAGGTAGGGAAAGTCAACTCTTAAAAGTATGTACTTCTCTGTAAAAAAGGCTTTAGTGTCAGTGCTGTGGTTGTTGTGTGTCAAAATGGTTGATATCATCGGAAAGACGAGACTTTGAAGTTTCATTTGATGGGTAGTATCTCGAGATGCATGGCAGAGGGGCATGCACACATGGCTGTGACGTCGTCAAATCGCCGTCATGTCCCGGGACCGGTACGTGTGCGCGTTAAGAGGTTTTTAAGCAATTAGATTCAACAATAACCTCATTTATTTGGAATTCAAAACATCCACGCATCCAAAAAGCGACCCTACAAAGACAAAAGGCAGAAGGCGGCATGGCTCTACCTAACTTCCAGTTTTATTACTGGGCAGCAAATATACAGGCGATAAAAACCTGGACACAAATAGAAGAACATACACAGGCTTGGTACGCAATAGAAGAAAAATACTGCAGTACTTCTTTGTATTCCCTGCTCTGTGCTCCAATAAACACACGTTATCGGCAATATACTAATAACCCAATTGTGCTTCACTCACTTAGAATATGGAACCAATGTAGAAAGCATTTTAAGATGGAGAAGCTTCTATCTGTGGCACCTCTGCAAGAGAACCACCTCTTTCAACCTTCGCAAACATATGCAGTTTTTAATATCTGGAAAAAATTTGGAATTAACTTGCTTAGAGATCTTTATATAGACAACGTCTTTGCATCCTATGAACAATTACATTCCAAATTTAACATTCCAGCTACACATTTCTTTCACTATCTTCAAATCAGGAACTATGTTAAACAGAACCTTCCCGATTTTCCTCATCTTGTACCCTCATCCATGCTGGAAAAAATATTGCTCAATCTCAAGGACTTAGACACCATCTCTGCAATATATAAAATCATTTTACAATCCCTCCCTTTCAAAGATCCAAGAGGACACTGGGAAAAAGATCTCTCAATTAATATATCAAAAAAGGAGTGGAAAGTAGCAATGCAGAGAATTCACTCGAGGTCCATATGCGCAAAGCATACAATTATACAACTCAAAATTATATATTGAGCACATCTGTCTCGTCTAAAACTCTCCAAAATGTTTCCAGGGCATGACCCAACATGCGAACGCTGTAACCAAGTCCCAGCCTCACTGGGTCACATGTTCTGGGCCTGCACCAAATTAACATTATTCTGGACCAAAATTTTTAATCACCTTTCAGACAGCCTTGGTCTCACAATCCCTCCTAACCCATTAACAGCTGTGTTTGGGGTTCTTCCAGATGAGTTTAAAGTGGAGAAAGACAAACAAATTGTGATTGCATTCACTACACATTTGGCACGCAGACTTATTCTGCTAAACTGGAAGAACCCAAACTCTCCTCTTTTAAGTCAGCGGGAAACCTAAGTGTTATACTATTTGAAATTGGAAAAAAATCCAATACTCAGTTAGAGGAGCCGTACAGACTTTTTTCAAAACATGGCAGGATCTAATCAGTAATATTTTAAAATAGGATTTTAAAGCACAGAGGAAGCAGTTATTTCCATATTTCTTTGTCTTCTGCATTCATCTCTATTGGCTTATCAAATTTATTAATTTAGGTATGTTTACAAGCCTTAAATTTCACGCCGTTTGCCTTGCACTCTCTCTCAGGGGTGGGGATCGATTTGTCCTTAACTCAATTTTTCTTTTTGTAAAAACTTGATTGATTTGTAGGGATTACAATAAAATTAATAAAACTTAAAAAAAAAAAAAAAAAAAAAAAAAAAAAAAGTAAATATCAAAAAGGATACCATATTCGTGATTAGCAACCATGAAAGAGCATGAAATGACAATCCACATGCCTATAGTACCGATCTGCATTTTAACTGAGTTTTGTGAAAACGAGAAACTTTGACCCCTCAAATCCCATTAGGAGGTGAACTCCTGGGGTTGGTTGATGTGGCAGTCTATTACAGGCCACACCACATCCATTTAAGAGTTACCAATCAAACTAATCTGTACGTGTTTGAGAAGTGGGAGGAAAATTGGAGATCTCTGAGAAAAACACAGAAGAGAACAAACAGAATATTTTAAATACATTCAGAAGTGGCTGGCATTCAAACTGTACTGGAGTTGTGAGGTAGCAGCAGTAACTATCCCAAAAGCACAGGGTGCAAAACAGGAACCAAAACTGTACTGGGCACCAGTAATAGACTAAATTTAATTATAATATGTTATTCATCTATAACTGAGCTTTGTTAAAAATGCTTTGTAAAAATGCTTGGGGTTTCAGTGCCTCTTTTTGGGACTGATTTGAAGGGTGCATGAGGGAAGGATTTGTGTATGAAATAGATGACCCATTTTCCTGTTCTGTCCTCAGAACTGATGAGAAAGATCCAGATGAGGAAAATTAATGCGAGTCCTAACGCTGACTTCACCTCACCAGCCACACAACATAAATTTCCACTGATCTAAAAAAATCAGTTATTTAATGGATCAGTGCACGTCAAAACAGCATTGTCCTGTTATGTGTCCTTTATGGTTTTTGCTTAGACTCAACAACATGAATTAAACAGAGTTATGCTGTGATACCCGGAGTCTTCTTGACATGATTATGCTATTCCTTTTTACAATATTGTAAACATTTTTTGATTAAACTGGCATGGATATGTACTTCAGCAAAATACAGTGCATGCCCAGCAACACTATCAAGCCATTTTGTGCATTATCAAGAGGTCAGACTAAAGGTAATCCTCATTTGAGACATAAGGCTACAAAGATATACACCTGGAGATAGTAAAAATCCAGCTTTAAACAAAGCTGTATTTAACTGTGTAACTATTCACTATTATAGAACAGCACTGCTAGTGATTAAGCCTCTACCTTTATTCCAAGGTGGCATAACATACAGATAATCTACTTATTTATGCTGGCTTCATCCCTGTTCTCATTCTCATTTCTCTTTGATGAAATAGTTCCTATACATTTTCACATAGTGAGTATATAATTTAATTCTGAATGTGTATATTCTGTAATAGACTAGTGTGCCTATTGGGTTTGTTTTGTCTTATTTCTCTTGCTGCCAGTACTAGCTCTGGTTATTTTACACTGGACTGAGTCGACACGTAAAATAGATGGTTACATAAACGACTTTTTTTAATCATTACCCTTTTAACCAGGCATTAACATAAGATCTGGTGCTTCAAGCAGAATAATATTTGCTTGCTTAACATTTTAATCATTAAACAAAATCACATAAAAGGTGAGGAGAAAAGACATTAAGGTATTGAAAATATATTAAGCATGCGTTGATCTTATTATATTAGTGTAAATGACTGCATATCAGACAATAATGTTGGAAGCTCCTACTTATCTCGATCACATTAAATTAGGACCACTGATCTATATTGCCATTCTTTTATATACTGTATTAAGGAGCACCAACACTCAAAACAAGGAAAACACAAGAACAAACTAAGGCTTTTTTTAGTCAGATTAAAATAAAAGTAGATGTAATCATTGTATTTTAGCATAATCCAGAGCAAATATATGCTAAATGCATTTTCAAAAATTTTCTAACTGCAAGAATCTATAAAAGCTGGCAGGTATTAAAAATGCAATGTTCACAGATATAAGCTATGCCTTACTGTTGTGGAATACTGGGGTAAACCTGCTGCCCCAACCCTGACACAGACTGGCAAATTCAGCACACAACACACTTTATTTGCACATTTGGAGCACTTTTTCCTTGCTCCACAAAGAATAGCACAGTAGAAAGCACCAAACAGTGCAATACACAGTCCTTTTCTTGTTTCTCTGCCTCCACTCCTCTCCCAACAAGCTCCATCTTCCTCTTCCTGACTCTGGCTCCTTGAGTAATGGTGGCTGGCTCCTTTTATAGGACATCCGGTAGCACTCCAGGTGACCAACAACCTCTTTTCTGTAACACTTCCGGGTGTGGCGAAAGTGCTGCCAAACAGGGCTCAGCAAACATCCAGGTGCCCCCTGGGGGTGGCCACAGGCCGCAGCAGGGTTGAGCTTCCATGCTCCAAACTTGTGGCCCCGCTGCAAGCCAGGGGGGCTGCCCTCTAGCGTTCCTGAGGAGATTACATCCTGAATTCTCCCTTTCCCCAGGTCCTTCCACTATTGAGTGTATACTGTATATATACATACTGTATAGAATTTTAGTACACACAGGCTGGTTAGGTGACTTTTTCAGCAAAATACAATGAACTGAAGGCAGGAACTAAACCATCCTTTAACTGATAGTCCAATGTCCCATCCACTACACTACATTCAATCAAAACTACATATTTCCACTAAAATTTCACCAACTGTGGTATATCAAAGTTTTTGTTCTTCTAAGGTCTGGGAGTTTGTGGATTCAACTCATTTCTAAATTATTACGAAACTGGAACGACAAATTTTCTGGATACATTTCTCAAAAATGTAAAATCTCTCACTACAAATAGCAGACTAAGGATTTTAGGCTGGCCTTTTTTAGGTAATGTTAATGTTGCTATTGGAATGCATCAACTTTTACAATTGAACAACTGGATCATAATTTTGACTTGTCTGATTTCTCTGCAACCTTACTGCCTACTGTGTATGTGTTGATAGTTTAAAATGTATGCAAGGAAAAAGACTTGACTTGATGTAATTGTTTTCTAAAGCAGAGGTCATGTTACACAACTCCTAGTCATGGGGTATGTTAGATTTGATGACTGCAGTTACTGATCTAATTGCTGGACCATGTCAGTTTACATGAATGAAAAATCACTGCACGTCACACTTACTGACTGTGTACTGGACCGTCCAGCACAGTTGTGCTTGCCACTTTCTGTGACAACCATTAGAATGCTGCCTGATGCAGCCCGTGCTCTACAAAGAGTTAACAGGTATGGTAAGTTCAAGTGCAATCTCTGTACTTACAACTAATGACAAAATCAAACCTGTTTTATTTTGTCAGGGTGAGTTGTGGACTAGTTGGAATCTCTGGGCATGTACCATTACATGATTAGAGGTCACCCCAAGTGTGCAACACTGACTGCTTTTGGCTCACTAAGATTATGTAAATGAAGTCTATGACTGAAAATCACTGAAAAAGTCACATAATGTGATATGGTTTTAAGGCAATTCAAGGTACCTGTTTAGCTTCTATTCTATTTGTACAGCAGTGAGTTATCACTGCAAAAGAGCAGAGACAGAAATACTTGCACTGTGCAGAGAATATTAAGCTTGGATGATTGCAGTTCTTCTCTCAAAAATGAAATAAATGAGATAGCATTTTCCCTACATCTCTATATAAAACATTTGTCTATGCTTAGGGTGACACCCTGCTCTCAGCTGCTCGTCCTTCCTTAGTTAACAGTTTTACAGGGCAGGCTTCTCTGCCACTATATAAAGGCAGTTTTCCTTATTTGCAGGTGACAAAAAAGGCTGTTCTGTAATCTGAAGGCCCTGAGTTTGAGTCCCACTATTGCTGTCTAAGCAAGGATAAACAGGGGAGGTCTCACGCTGATCAGGGATATCATTATAGTAAAAACAAAAAGATAAGTATCCGTCTGGTTGGTATGTCTCTTTTATTCCAACAGATGGTGCATCACAAAAAGTTGTAGTTATAAAATGCATTGCATTTTTCATTCCAATACAAGGCACATCACAAACATCAACACTGATTTTAAGAATCCCATACCAAATGGCATAACAAACCTATGCACTGCATCTGCTATTCCAGCACATGGTACACCACAAATATTTGTAGAAATGCATATTACTACAAATGTTAGTGATATGCCATCTGTTGAAATGACAAATGCAATGCATTTCTATTATGACATGAATTTCAGAAAACATGAATAGATGGCGCACTGCAAATATTAACCCTGATGTCTACATTGATTAATTAGATTTTAAACCATCTAAGACAGTTAGCACAGCTAATAGTCTTAATAAAATGTAAAATACAAAGAAATTTGCATAAAGTGTACTTCACATTGAATATTATTGATGCTACTTCACCTAAACAAATAATTTAAAAATGAATTAAATAAATGAACAGTACTGAACATATCTGGCTATATGCTTAGACAAGCACTTGGCAAGGTATTATTATGTATCTTGAACACTGATAAATCACAGGTGGCAAAACTTAGAAGTTGTGAGACTTGCTTAAGATGGATTCAAATTATGTGGGTAAAAAAAATAAATACTTAATAATGAGACCAGCTATATTATATGGGTTGGAGACGGTGGCACTGAACAAAAAACAGGAGACAGAGATGGAGGTGGCACAGTTAAAGATGTTAAGATTTGCATTGGGTGTAACAAGAATGGACAGGATTAGGAATAAGTACATTAGAGGGTCAGCTCAGGTTGGACGGTTGGGAGACAAAGTCAGAGAGGCGAAATTGCTTTTGTCTGGACATGTGCAGAGGAGAGATGCTGGGTATATTGGGAGAAGGATGTTAAGGATGGTGCTGCCAGGTAAGAGGTAAAGAGGAATGCCTAAGAGGAGGTTTATGGATGTGGTGAGAGAGGACATGTAGGTGATGGGTGTAACGGAGCAAGATGCTGAAGACAGGAAGATATGGAAAAAGATGATCTGGTGTGGCGAGCCCTAATGGGAGAAGCCGAAAGAAGAAGAAGAAATATACTAAACAGTAACAGAGATGGCAAGAATTTGTCTTAGTGATACAGTCATAAATATAAGAAAATAACAGTATTAAATAAGCAGTACAATATTCATTTTCCAAAGTCATCAACATATCAGCAAATGCAGAACACAATACACACTTGAATTTATATACTCAGAATATGTTCTTTTGACACTTTGGAACTTTTTATCAATAAAGGTAAACAGTTCCCTTAAAAGAACATTTGTCACATGCTCCCACTTCCTGTTCAGAACAGTACACCAAAGATCCACATCATTGTGAAACCAATCATCTTAAAGGAGAAAGCAGGGTGAAATGACTCCTTTTATTGGCTAACTAAATAGATTACAAATGTAAGCTTTTGAGGCAGCTAAGGACCCTTCATCAGGTAAGGTGTAACAAAGAAACTGAACAACAGCAGCATTTATTTATATAGCACATTATACAAATAATGTAGCTCAAAGTGCTTTACACGATGAAGAGAAAAAAAAGAAAGTAAGAATTAAAACAAGAGAATACTAATTAACATTGAATAAAAGTAAGGACAGAAGGTGGAGGGCAGAAAAAACAAACAAAAAAAAAAAAACTCCAGATGGCTGGAGAAAAAATAAAATCTGCAGGGGTTCCAGGCCATGAGACCACCCAGCCCCCTCTAGGAAAATACTCTAGCTTATATTAGGACAGCAAAGTGATTTTTTTCTTTCATCTTAACAACCTTTTTGTTCAAATGTTAGCAAAATTAATAAATCTTAGATGAATTAACCCTGAAAGAAGAGAACAATGAACTATCATCTTAAAGGCATGGGTCTCTAGCTACAAACTATAGAAATGAAGATCACATTACTTTTGGACTGTAACTTCTGCTATTCCCCACAAGGAATTTTAAAGTTTTAACAGCTTATATTCAATTCCAGATTTGTTTAGTTTGATCTTTATAGACTCACTTTAAATACATCAAACACTTATACAGATGGTGTGCAAATTCTGTTACTATGTATTGTATGTCATTTTATGCTCCATTAATGCAAGTCAGCATTATTAATAATGTTTATTGTAAATGGAAACTGTTAATGAAGAAGAAAAAAAAAAGTTGGAATGCTTCCATCCTCATTTTCCACCATGTGTTTCAGTGTTATTTCTACTGATGCATGCAGAATGTCCTTCAAAACGAAACAGCTGCCTTGATGGAGCTTGAAATAGTCCAAAACTGGCATTTTTTTTATTATTTAGACAGTATTGAACAAGGATCACATGAGTGCCCCACTCTGTTGACCAACTGCAAAAGTAATACTTGCACAATTTCATTCTATTGAACACAGTAGCTGGGGAAGTAGGTTTTTCTAAAAGTTATTACAGTACAAATAATCCATCTCATGCAGTATGACTGGAAGAGGTCACAGATGGCTGTGTTACTATTAGTGTATCTTGTGTTTTTAACCAAATAATTTACACTACAGTATAAGGAGTAAAAGATAGTTACTTGTTATCTGATAAATAATTCTTCACATTCAGGTTATTTTTATTATAGTTTTTATTTGTGTAGGTTTAAAAATATAAGGCTGTATTTGCAGTAGTATTTAAAAACGCCCAAGACTAGGCCGAAAGAAACAGTTTTATATCCACCTACACCATCAGTGCACAATGGCTTCTAACATGTACAGAACAGGGCACTGATTTTTTTTATTTTTTGTTTAGTTTTGGTAAATTAAAATAAACAGCTGTAGTAATGAATGATGATTTACAAAATTATTAGTTCAAGGTAAATACTCTGAAAAAGGGCAAAAGAATTATATGATACATAGCAAATTACTTTTGAAATTTTCTTTAAACGAAGAACTTTCCAAATGCAAGGCAAAATTAATACTGTGCTCAGATAAATCAGAGAAAACTGCCTCTACCTTTATGTAATTTACTACATTTAAATGACTGACAGAACTAATTGTTACTTTTCCAAATACCTGTATTTACAGTCTATTAGTATATGTTAACTTTGTCATCATTACAAATACTAATTATAATTTTAACACTATTTTTAGCAGTGTCATTAAAAATCAGAAATTTAAAACAACCAATATAAAAAATAAAAATATACTTATTCTTAGCTTCTTTTCCACTTGGGTTTTATGGGTTGGTAATATCATTATTTGGACCAGATTTGCACTTGACATGAAGGAATTCTTGGTCTCTCCAATTACTACAAAATGTTCCTCTGACAGTTTTAGGATGTATGAAAACTTTTGTCTGGTGTCTTGCAGGAGACATATTCTTATGGCCAGACAAAAAGCATCCCTTACAATTTGAAAGGTAACAGTATCACATCTTTATAAACAAATTAGAAACAGAAAACACTTCTTTCTAAGTAAGGACACCAACCCTGAAATGGTGCCAGTCCATCACATGACACTTTAATCCATCCATCCAAACTGTCACACATTATTGGGCCAATTTACAGTATCCATTTAACTCAATCTACTTGTTTTTTGGGATGTGTGAGGAACAGCAGAGTAACCAAAGGTAAATCTGAAGTGGGAAGAACATTCTACCCCCATATAGGCAGTTAACAGGCCAGGATTCAAAACCCAGGAAGCACCACTAACCAGTACATGGCACTACTTCAGTCAGGTCAGGTCAGGTCATGTCAGTCAGGCTGGGGAGCATGCCTGGTATAGCACATTGCTGCACCCACCACATGATGGAACAGCTTGGGATCCCGGTTGGCAATCCCCCAGACAGACACATGGTCCAGTCCCACCCTCTGGAAATCAATGTCTATCTGCTACAGCCAGGTGTTACATGGGCATTCTCTTGGCCTGGTCTAGGATCCTGTGATCCTGTGAGCCGGATCACCCTCAGGGAATCGCGCCACACGGCAGTAGTGCAATAACTGATGTTCCCTCACAATGCAGGTAATGTGCCTCATTCAGGACTCCATGAACAACTGCTCGTTAGACACAAAGTCAAACCACTGGTACCTAATGATTCTCAGAAGAGACATAGTACTGAAGGAGTCCAGTCTCTGCCTCAGGTCACTGGATAGCGTCCATGTTTTGCAATCATATAGCAAAACAGGAAGGACCAGGACTCTAAAGACTTGGACCTTTGTCCTTTTGCACAGATATTGGGAGTGCCACACATCCCTTTCCAGTGAACTCATGACCCCCAATGCTCTCTCAATCCATCTACTGACTTCATAGGAAGTCACCAGAGACTTGAATCTCACTGCTGAGGTAAGTAAAACTCTTGACAAGGTCGACATTCTCTTTATAGACAGACACACTGCTGATAGCTGTGTCCAAGAGGTCATTAAAGGCCTAGATCTTGCTTTTTAATCTTGGACACTCACAAGCTCAGACACTGAGAGAGCCCTGATCAGAGCCTTCGTTGACTGCACAAAGATCACAGCATTGCTGGCAAAGTCAAGATCAGTGAATCTTTTTTCACCAACAGATGTCCCTCAGCAGGTGGACCCCACGACCCTGCCCAACACCCAGTCCATGCAAACATTGAACAAGGTAGGAGTAAAAACACACCCCAGACGAACCCCAGAATCAACTGAAAAAAATGTAGAGGTTCTGCCTCCTCTCTGCAAGGCACTGTCAGTATCAGTGTACAGGCCAGTCATGATATACAGCAGCTTTGGGGTGATTCCGCAAAGTCGTAGGATGTCCCACAGGGTAGCTCCATCAACTGAGTCAAACACTTTCCAAAGAAAAAAAAAAAAGGCAGCAAAGCCAGGATTTGGTCGATGGTAGACCTCTTTGGTGTAAAACCAGACAGCTCCAGTCACTGATAGGTGAGCAAGTGATCACAAATTCTATTGAGGATGACTCTACCAAGCACCTTACCCAGCACCAAGAGCAGTGTTATCCCCCTGTAGTTGCTGCAATCCAGGCAATCACCCTTCCCTTTCCAGATAGGGAAGACAAGTCCCAATTTCAAGTCAGGCCTGTCCCCCCAAATGGAAGCAAAGATTGCCTGCGATGTCAGGAGGACAGCCTTACCACAGGCCTAGAGAAGTTCAACCGGGATACATCAGATCCCTGCAGCCTTCCCTACCCAGTTCACTACCTGTGCAGTCTCAGTGAGATTGGGTGGTTCACAGCTAACTGGAGGATCAGCCTCAAGAACCGTAAACCCAGAGATGTCCAATGTAGCTATCCCAGTGGGTCATAGCTGCAGCATCATCTGTAGGTACTGGTTCCATCACCTGCCCTGACTGGGACTCTCTGAGGAACAGATACAGATGTGCATAATGCTTCAAGTACGTTACTAGGCCATAGATGGTGTGTCACTTGCTCACAGATTCCTCTAATAAACACCTTCTTATCTGCCCTCAGACCCCTTATAGCCATTCTTCTCAGTTCCTGCTACAGACCAGGGTGGCAATCAAACTATGCACTGTGACTCATCTGTATGATATCCAGGGCCCCCTATGAGATGCAATACCTTCTTCTGGGAACACCGGCAACACAAACACAACCCTCAGCAACCTTCAGGGTCTTGTATCATGGCAGATCTCCCAGATCACATTAGGATCAGCAGTCTCACCCAAGTTTTCAAGTTCCCCACACAAACTGTATGCAAACAAGTCTGTGGTCTGAATTCTCAAACTGGACACTTCTGTAGACCCTGTAGTTCTGTAGGAGCCTCCAGCATCTGCCCATGAGGATGCGATCAATCTTCTTCACCGCACCACCAATACTGGAGTACCAAGTCCAACAATGCGGCTCAGGGCATTGGACCCAGGATCCAGCAATCCGCAGCTCCTGACCTTTTGTAAAGTCAAGGAACATGGAGCCACTTTCAGCATGGCTGCCAGAGCCATGGGGACCAACACAATCCTCATAGCCAGTCCTGTCAGTACCAGTGGTCACACTGAAGTCACCCATGATCAGAGAAGTGTCATCTTGCAGGTATCCATCAACTGCCGAGCAAAGTTGTAAATAAAATGTCTTCCTTACCGAGACATCACTGACCGCGGGCATAGCATACACTGAGGCATCAGATAAGTCACCCCAGAGAGTGCCTTAATCTGAGTCTCATAGTAAGATTTAAAGAAGGAATATTGGACACCATCGGAAGGAGCCAATCCACCACAGCAACAGCTACTTTCTGGGTATGACAGCCATCAGAGCAACCAGACCAATAAAAGGAGTACCTACCTACAGTGATCTGGCCAGTCCAGGTCTGCGGACCTCAGTGAGTGCCACCACTGAAATGTGGACTTTACAAAGCACCCCTGACAGCAAAGGAAGATGATCATGATGCTAGAGAGACAACATGTTTTATCCACTTAATCGGATGGGCCATCTCAGATTGGGACCCAAGTGCTGCCCCTCATTTTTTGAATGCTTAATTAACTTGTGCCCTATCAACCTCAAATTTACACCCAAAGCAACAACCCACCTGAGTTGAGCATTTATTGAAATGCAAAATGTCACAACATCATGTTATCTACATGTGCTGTTATTCTAGCATTATGAACGTGGATATTAGGAAATCGATACATGCAAAAATTAACACACAGGATCAAACCAGCCTAAAATCTAATTCTCTGAGGACCTAACCTACCAAGACTTCCAACCCAGTTCATCACAGCTGCAGGTAGAGCTCAAGCAAAATGTCCTATAATTACCCTGATGACCCAGGCAATGAGGAAGCTGTGCAGGTTTGTCTTAAACAGTAGTTTAATAATGACTGCTGTCCAGAATTGTAAACCAGTTGGTATAATGGCAGAGATTGCTTTTTGTTAGTACTCAAACTAGACACATATAGTTTTTCATGTAGGAAATTGAGGGAAAAATTTTATCTTCATGAGGACAGAGTATAGTGATTAGATGCATGTTAAAGAGAACACTAAAGGATAAAGTAGGCACATTAACAGTAAACAGCAGCAATTGTGTTATTTACAAGAACAACTGACGTGACATTCCACCAACAGGGAACTTTCAACACTAGTTAATGTAGATCAACTAAAAAACTATTTTACAGGCCATTAGTAATAAACACTATTGAATTTATTGTTCATGGAGAAGGCAGTGAGATTTCTCTCTTTACTTGAATAACACTACTCAAAACTAAGTTACAGAACTAATGAGTAACTTTGTTATAGATTAAATTGTCATAGCGGTTGGCCAGTAATGGTTTAGGGCTAAGGTGAATGAAACTAAGGATCCAACAGCTGCAAAAACGCTTCCTTAATCCTTCAGTATCTAAACCAAAGCTACACAATACAAGAAAAGCCATTTTCAATATTAAGCACTAAACAATATGACACCCTTTCAATCACCAGCCTAGTTTTTAATGACCTTTCACATGTTGGGCTCAGCAGAAACAAAATGTAAAGTCAGTATTATGACAAACCTAGTGCTATGTCTAGAAGAGAAGGGAACATACATGAAGACAAATTAAAATGAGAAGTACCTTATATTCAATTACATCTTATGGTTGTGCATGTCACCTTGCCAGAGAGCACCACAGAAGAATTATTTAAATAAGCAATACATTGCATAGGTTTCTGAGAAAGCACACAGTATATTGGAGAAGCTTTGAAACTGTCAATGGATCAAAGGTGGAATGGCCACCTTTACACTGCATTGATGACACGGATACCATTTGACATGCATACTGAGAGTATGCAGCTGAAACAGAATGCTGACATAAAAATGTAAGCTGCTGGATTACTCAAAGTAGTCAAAGAAGAAAACTTAAAATTTATTATCAGTATCAGTCATAAACTGTCAGGGCTGCTCAAATGCCTTTTCCAAACCATTCAACCTGCCCTCCAAAAACACTGCTGAAAGTAGAACAAAATGGTCTAAACATTGTTATTAAGCTTACTCAGACCACTTCTGAATGTTTTAGTAGTTTGCAGTCTGATGCTAAATTTGAAGAACTGTGAACCAACAGCAAAGGCATAGAAATTGCTACCACTACCACTATGGTCAGTCAAATATTTCTGAATGTTGGAAAAGAAAACTGCTACTCGATTTGACAAAAGACAGATATCGCAGAGGCTCAGTTTTCTATTGCTTATCACTTTCTGCAAATTTGACTAATGGGCTCTAATGCCAATAAAATAACCTTGTAAAAGCTTGTTCAAACCTGCTGTAGTGCTTTCAAGATGATGTCCACTGGGCTCACTACATTTACACACACACCAATATTTGAGATCTCAGTTGCCATGAGAAAGAACTCTCATTCTTTACTAAAAATGCAACATGATGAAGAAACTGTAACCCTAGCTGATTCAGCTAACCTTCAAAAAGGATTTATCAAACACATTTCATAGCAAATGGAAGGGAAAACTACTCAGGAGGTTCAAGTCAATGAACAGAAACCTACAACTTTATTGCTTAGTGGGAAAGTTAAAGTGAACTCTTTTATAATTGGTTTTCTGGCATGGCTAGTTAGAATTACAGCAATATCGTGTTTAGTGTTCTTAAGGATGTCTGTTTCTTGGGTGTAGTTCTAATTTAACTGCAGGGAGGATTAAATGATGAGGATTTCCTTCCCTTCCCAACTGTCTAGTGTGTTAAGGATTATGTTGTGTGCATGAATTTATTGTATGGTTTTTCTAATGTCATGCTGTTCGTGTGAAGTCAGTGTTGAGCAAGCCCAATAGTTTTATTTTCTGCAAGTCATTATCTTACTTCTAGCATGTAGCACTAATCAGTGGTTAAGTATGTGCAATTTTGTGTGACAAGCTGCAAAAGCTATAGGAACAGCTGATGTTTTATCATGAATTCCCTATACAGTTTGGTGTACAAAACCTTTAACTGGCCCCTTCTATAAGTTATAAAAGTGAAAAATGACATTTTTGCTTAATCTTTAGAATAATCCAGAATACAGATAGAGTGCAAACGCAGTAAGTCAAGGAGTTTCTTTACAAAAAAACACATTCCGTTATTGGCTCTAAGATTGTTTTTTGATTATGAGATCATTTCCAGTGAAAACCTTACAGCCAGTCTCTTTGTCAGGGATGAACTTTGCACCACTATACATAATATAGAACATATTACCAAATAATAAATATATATACTTGTATTTTATAATTTATTTAATGTATTTGTTTGAATATAATAAGAATAAACTATGTGAATTAAAAAATACTTTTGAAAATAATGCACACTATACAAAATGAAGTCAACATTAGAATGATAAACTTTAAGCATGTTTTTGTTCCAAATCATATAGTAATAGATAAGAACTAAATAGGTCTTTTAATTCTTTTTGCTTACCAGATATTTCTGAGATTCTGTGGTAAGTACAATTTGAGTTAAAACATATTTCAGAAAAACATATCAACATGCGATGACAGATTCCTCCCAGTCAGGTTACATTTTCAATTCATATAGAAGTATTCATAATATTAAACAGTTACAAAAAATGACTACTAATTTGAAATAAACATTTCCAGGGTAAACTTATATCTGAATTTAGGATTCACTAGTAAACATACTTACCGTGTTTAACTTGTTTTAGGGTTGATGCAACCTGGAAACTGAATACAGACTCACACAAGAACCTGTCCGAGCCATCTGAAAACAGAAAAAGACCAATTTAATCACAAGGATTCGGACACTGTTTTTAATGGTGATGTTTAGACTATAAAGCTTGGTTTTTACAACAATAAGGAAGGATGGGAATGAAACTCAGCAAAGAAAAATAAATATTTCATAACGTGTATAAAGGTATATAGGCCTGAGTAAAATATCGATTTTCTGATTAATCGTTACTTTTTGTTTAAATGATTTGATATCAGTCCTTAAAGTCTCAAGATCGATCTTGTGAATCTCCGTCTCACTCAATTACTATATATAGATTTTTGCTTATCTTCATTTTCGGTGTCTGAACCAGTAGATGTTGCTAATGCACCAGTTAAGACTTTCTATGCAAAAAGCACTTTACTACCCTTGCATAAAAAGGTGTGCCTTCTTTAATCGAGATCAGCGTCTTTGACACTTAAATGAGACGTGTGGACTTATTATAGATTCAAATGGTGTTGACTGGATAAAAGTAAAGCCATATGTAAGCTGTGCAACTCAGATGTTATTTATTGTTGTAACACAACAAATTTGAGAAATCATTTATCCTAACATCACCCATAATTGTAATCTCAGTCCACATCCAAACAGGTACAGCCTTAACAACCTACACTGCAGATGGCGGGTAGCTCCAAGCCTCTGTTTAATTCACCGCGTGCCCAGAAAATAACAGAATCTATAGCAGCTTTTATCTGTAAAGATAAGAGACCATACACTGTTTTTGAAAATAAGGGCTTTTGAACTGCTGTATGCTATACCAAAAAGAAAGCAAATGAATTAATTTATTTTACCTATGCTTTGTGAATATCTTAAGCAAAGCATTGCCACGTCTCTCAGGCCAGTGGAAAGAGTATCCCTAACTTGCGAAAGCTGAACATTCAGGGCAGCAGATTCCTTTGTGACAATCACACATTAAAAACAACTGGGCACCTATGGCGAATGTGTTGCAGACAAGCACGCTGCATGCCAGTCACACCGGGAGCAACCTCACTGCCTATATACAGAGCTGCTGAGATGACTCGCTGTTGTTCCAAAACTACTCCTATTATTTCTAATGCACTGTTCTATTATGTGACTGCATCAATGACAAGTTTATGTGTTGGCAAGTCCAATAAAAGTTGCTTCTTTTTATGCACGTGGCTAGCTGTACTGATATGGTGGAAAACATTTGCAACACACCTTACCTGGCGAAGCAAGCGGGCAATTGTTGTAATTTTCAGAGCAGCCTGTGATACAAAAGTGAGCATGTGCACAAAGCAGCAGACTTGAAGTAGCTCCATAATAGTGGCATTATAATTCACAATGGCTGGTTCTAGTGGTGCTGTCAACAGGCATAAGCTCCGGATCCTCATTTTAAAATGTTTGCTTTTTGTCGAGACTGATTAATGTGACTGCTACAAGTGAACAACTGAAGATATGTGTAACATGTGGAATTATAGAAAGTAATGAGTCTTCCCGCTGTATCTTTAATTTTGACTAATTCAAGATTATTTTAAATGTCCAATATGGGAATAAATTTGGCTAACGGTTTAGTTGAAGGGTGTCTACATGGAGATTCATAACACACAAATAGGTCATTGAATAACTTGTACTATTTAAGAAGCAATATTTCATTTTATTATTATTCGCAAGATGATATAGATGAATAGATGTTTTATAAAGTAAATGCACTGCATTGTATGTATTATGCGTGGAACCTAATGTGGCGATACATACGTTAGTTATATTTTGGTGAATTTTGAATGAGTGCAGTGCTGTGAAAAAGTTTTTTTTTTATATAAAGAGCAATGATATTATCCACATCTTCCAAATACTGATATTAACTGTTCTTTACTAATTAAGTATTTCTTCTTAAATGTCATTCCATGCTATTGTATATGTTATCAAGCCACTATGTTGACACCCTTCAAATAAAGTACTACTGAAATTTGTTACATTATATTAATGTTCTCTATGCATGGTTAAGTAATTTCTAAAAATATCACCACTTCATAAATATTATTGCTCTAATTCAATCATGATAAAATCAGAATTGAATTGGGACATTAGTGCTGATACCTAGCCCTACAGATATACTTTAGAGAAATGCCAAGGTAAAATGAACACAGTATTTAAAACAACTACTCTGATTCAAAAATATTTAATTAAAAAACAGTCATTTCATATTTTATGATAAGAAAAATGGAAGAAATTTTAACTAGAGGAATTCAATTTTCATTGCCAGGGCTGTGGATCTTGTTATTTATACCATGTAACAAGGATAACTATAGATACTGACAAATTATCAAGGTGTATTCCACATGGAAACAGTTCAGAATAGAGAAGGGATTAAAATTTAGATTTACAAAAAAAGTTTGCCATAGATAACACAAATGATTAGCACTAGCCTGGTTCATGGTATGATTTTGCATGAAAGCTCATAAGTCTACAATATGGTTTAATGCGACAGAAAGTATGAAAACCTTTAAAATCCTCACTGAATAACGAATTAAAACAATTTTGAGTTTCCAGTAATTTTATCAGTACTCATCTGAGCTTGATAAAAGTAATTTAACTATTTTTGATACATTTTATACTGATGCAAATTTATACTGGAGAAAACTGTAATGCTAACACATTGATTTCTGGGCTCCATCTAACATCCGGTAATATGCTGTAAATGATGAGCTTTACTGAGGATACTAGGATTTGTACTAAATGAGAAGTCAATGTCAGCACTATTTTTGTGATTTTTGTAATGCAAAAATTTCAAATACAGCACACACAAATAAACAATCTTTCTGGGAAAAATATGAACAGAGTTTAAAACCTTAAAGATGTAGTGCACATCCTGTTAAAATAAACTGACAGGAAAAGTACAACAAACTGTCTTTAATGTCCTTCGCCCACACTTTCTGTTCCTTAGTGTCTGCTGAAATGAAATCATCACTGTCTCTTCGGCAAAGAGATGCTGGAACCGGTTTTAACATTAAGCAAGATTTGTTCCATTATGTAGGTGTAAATAAGGGCAGACATCACCGCAGGCAGATTTTCTGTGGCAAATGCTGCTACCCATACTTAATGACTTCTACAAAAATTGTTCAACAACAGCAGAACACTAAATAAGAACATCCAGAGAGCGTACTGGTATTGCATGTGTCACATGAAACCAGGACACATGGTATGAAAATGTACAATATCTAAGACAGCTTTTAATACATGTTCCCACTGATGTATAATATTTTATAATAATTGTGAATGACAGACACTATAATAGAAAACAAAACAGGAAAGATGGGACATGCCACAACAAAAAATGCCCAAGATTATGAGCCTGTATTATCTCTCCAACCATTTTACATTACCAAAAATTTATGATAAACTTATTTTACTGATTTAGGTGAAAATAATCAAAAGCTAAAGACAATTACACAATTACTTTATTATCTATATCTAAAATGTGGGGGTTATTGTGAGTCTGACAAGGATAAAATGTGTTTAAAGAACAGATTACTGGTTACTGAGTATTACTAGTTTAAAATACGATTCCTTCTTCATATATGAGAAAGTATATGGAGTTTCACACAAAACTAGTGCTTTTTCTTAAAAACAGCACATTCAAATATTTCTAATAAATACTGAAAACAAGACAATTTACCACTTTGTGTTAAACGCAGAGAAAACTTATCAGCTAATATATTCAAACTCTTCAGGTTTAAGGGACACTACATTTTTTTAAACAATTATAAACTCCATTCTTAATTATTTAGTCCTCGAAAATAAAAAAAATAAAAAACAGCTTTAAAAATATATTAGTGAAAACAACTCTCCTCATACTTTTGCCATGCTTGTCTGTAGCACTACCACATTAAGGTATATTGAATTATAAAACTAGAAGAATTACTTTTTCAAATAGTAATCAGACTGGAGGTTGGTTACCCTTGCCTGAGAATGTCAGTGATTATTATAGCTTTTTATTGCATCTGGTTTTCTCAACTACGTTTCATTGTAATTTTTGCTGGATTTCACTCTTTGATGGCTTATATTAGCACTAGATCTATAATTTTAAAGTAAGCCAAATAAAAATCGACAACTTTTCTAAATATTCCAGAAAATGTGCATTTTCAATGCATACTTTTAGATTTTCAAGTTAAGACCACAATAGAAAGTATATTTACATAATGTCTTTAAAATGAAAACATGCATAAAATAGCCAGAATCTGAAAGACTGTCTGCTCAATAATTGCCAGGTATACTTGTAGACTGCTCTTTGAATCTGTCAGTGTTAATTTTATCTTTTGTGGTACTTGCTATGTTGATTTCATTGTACTCAGTCTGAATATTTAATAGAAATACTGAAATCATCATTGCTCCATTATTCCTCTATAAAGTATCTTAGCATGGTGAAAAGCTTTAATGGACATACAGAAAGCAAAAATAACCCACATACACCTGTGCATGACAGCTTTGTATGTAAATTACTAGACATTTAACACTTTTGGCTTAACAGTAGTTGCAAAATTAAGCTAGTCCAAATTTAGGGACTTGACCAAACAAGACAAGGGCAAGATTTCAATGACCTGAAAAAGTACATTAATATAAAAAAAAAGCCAGCTTTCTGCTAGAGTGTGTGTGTATTATATATATTGTAAGGTTTCTAAACTCTTCTGAAACTCCCACCAATGGGATGACATGTCAAAGATCGTTCCGAAGCATGATCGCCATGTCTGTGGAAGACAGCATCTGAATCAGGGACTCTCCTGAGGCATGCACAGAATGATGGGAGTTGGTGGGGAATTTAATTGGTACATTATTTACACTGCCAAACAATGTGGATCGTTGCTACTATATCTAACTGATCTAGATGCTTGGATCTATATTATGTCATTTGTGTTTTACTATTAATACCCAATCTGGAAATGTCACTGGCTACAATTAATTTCAATCTGATTTTGAAGTGTATCATATCTAACAAAGAGGCAGGCCATTCAATGTCCTTCAAACCTGTATCTGATTGATACAGCAGGCTCATAACTTTTAATGCCACTTCGAAAAAAACTGAAGAATAAATTTACAGACTAAACTTAGAGTTAACTTATTTTAATTCTAATCAAATGATCTGAAAAAAGCAGTAAGTAGTATACAATTCAATAAATTGGTCTTAAAAAATAAAAATAACATATACTGTGAAACTTCAGGATCAAAGTCACTTATTCCACCATTAGACAGCAATTACTATTACAAAGTAAAAGTAGAAAAACTCTGATTGGCAATTGCAATTATCTTAAAATAATCCAAAATGCTAACCTTCCATCATATCCCCAGCTCCTTTAGGATATGTAAGTAGAACCTTTCGAGGAGGAAGAAGTTCAGATGCGCTGAAACCTGATCCTGTAACTGAGCTTCCACTAACACCACCAGCTGAAGAGGAAGATGATGAAGCTGCCATACTCTTCAACAGAAAGTATAATATTATTGTATTAGAACAGACCTCTCAGTAAGATTATTATTATTGGCTACTGAAATTAAATATATTGTCCATTTTCCACTGATCACAGCTGAAGTCTATGCTTTTTGTTTCTCACATTACCCCAGAAAAATGACATCCAACAGCTAACCAATTCTTGTAAAACTGGAATAAAGCACTCTACCGCTGCTTCACCATACAGTATAATACAGCACTTAATGATAAGAGACTTGTAAATTTAAAAGAGGGGTACTTATACCTTTTTAGCATTTAACATAAATTAAAACCCATTAACATTTGCTCCAACGCTCATTTTTGTTTGGCCAATTTCTCTCTGTTCATAAGTTCATGAAATACAGTTAGGTCCATAAATATTTGGACAGAGACAACTTTTTTCTAATTTTGGTTCTGTACATTACCACAATGAATTTTAAATGAAACAACTCAGATGCAGCTGAAGTGCAGACTTTCAGCTTTAATTCAGTGGGTTGAACAAAAAGATTGCATAAAAATGTGAGGCAACCAAAGCATTTTTTTAACACAATCCCTTCATTTCAGGGGCTCAAAAGTAATTGGACAATTGACTCAAAGGCTGTTTCATGGGCAGGTGTGGGCAAGTCCGTCGTTATGTCATTATCAATTAAGCAGATAAAAGGCCTGGAGTTGATCTGAGGTATGGTGCTTGCATGTGGAAGATTTTGCTGTGAACAGACAACATGCGGTCAAAGGAGCTCTCCATGCAGGTGAAAGAAGCCATCCTTAAGCTGCGAAAACAGAAAAAGCCCATCCGAGAAATTGCTACAATATTATGAGTGGCAAAATCTACAGTTTGGTACATCCTGAGAAAAAAAGCAAGCACTAGTGAACTCAGCAACGCAAAAAGACCTGGACGTCCACGGAAGACAACAGTGGTGGATGATCGCAGAATCATTTCCATGGTGAAGAGAAACCCCTTCACAACAGCCAACCAAGTGAACAACACTCTCCAGGGGGTAGGCGTATCGATATCCAAGCCTACCATAAAGAGAAGACTGCATGAAAGTAAATACAGAGGGTGCACTGCAAGGTGCAAGCCACTCATAAGCCTCAAGAATAGAAAGGCTAGATCGGACTTTGCTAAAGAACACCTAAAAAAGCCAGCACAGTTCTGGAAAAACATTCTTTGGACAAATGAAACCAAGATCAACCTCTACCAGAATGATGGCAAGAAAAAAGTATGGAGAAGGCGTGGAACAGCTCATTATCCAAAGCATACCACATCATCTGTAAAACACGGTGGAGGCAGTGTGATGGCTTGGGCATGCATGGCTGCCAGTGGCACTAGGACACTAGTGTTTATTGATGATGTGACACAGGACAGAAGCAGCCAAATGAATTCTCAGGTGTTAAGAGACACACTGTCTGCTCAAATCCAGCTAAATGCAGTCAAATTGATTGGGCGGCGTTTCATGATACAGATGGACAATGACCCAAAATCATACAGCCAAAGCAACCCTGGAGTTTATTAAAGCAAAGAAGTGGAAAATTCTTCAATGGCCAAGTCAGTCACCTGATCTAAACCCAACTGAGCATGCATTTTACTTGTTGATGACTAAACTTCAGACAGAAAGGCCCACAAACAAACAGCAACTGAAAGCCGCTGCAGTAAAGGCCTAGCAGAGCATTAAAAAGGAGGAAACCCAGCATCTGGTGATGTCAATGAGTTCAAGACTTCAGGCTGTCATTGCCAGCAAAGGGTTTTCAACCAAGTATTGTCCAATTACTTTTGAGCCCCTGAAATAAAGGGATGGTGTTAAAAAAATGCTTTAGTTGCCTCACATTTTTATGCAATCTTTTTGTTCAACCCACTGAATTAAAGCTGAAATTCTGCACTTCAACTGCATCTGAGTTGTTTCATTTAAAATTCATTATGGTAATGTACAGAACGAAAATTAGACAAAAGCTGTCTCTGTCCAAATATTTATGGACCTAACTGCATATTTTACTTTGCATATTTTATACTGAGTGGCACAGTGTTAGCGCAGCTGCCTCGCAGTTAGGAGACCCGGGTTCACTTCCCGGGTTCTCCCTGTGTCTGCGTGGGTTTCCTCTTGGGTACTCCAGTTTCCTCCCACAGTCCAAAGACATGCAGGTTAGGTGCACTGACGATCCTAAATTGTCCCTAGTGTGTGCTTGGTGTGTGTGTGCAACCTGCGGTGGGCTGGCACCCTGCCTGGGGTTTGTTTCCTGCCTTGCGCCGTGTGTTGGCTGGGATTGGCTCCAGCAGACCCCCGTGACCCTGTAGTTAGGATATAGTGGGTTGGATAATGGATGGATGGATATTTTATACCACAACTGTGCTACACATAATACTTTAAAGAATGGCACAGTAGTGCTGCAGTTAGTGTTGCTGTTTCATGGATGCAGTGTTCTGACCCCCAGTTGATGCCCATGTAAAATTTTAATTTTCTCCCTTTGTCTCAGTGGGTTATCCTCTCCCATCCCCAGAAACATTTAGGATAGGTTAACTGGAGACACTAAATCAGCTATGTTTGAATGTGGATGTGTATGGCCTTGTGATGGACACTAGCTTCCTAACCAGCAAAGGCTGCTGCTATTTTACGTTCAATGCTGACAGGACAGATGCTGGACTTCTATGAACTTGTTATAGATTATGTAGGTTTGAGGAGGAGGAGGAAGAGGAGGATATATTTTCACTCTGGTTAATCAGTTAATGCAAAAAATTTTAGATCTACTTTCATAATCATGGGTTAAGTTCTGATGATCAAATTGAAACATCCAGCCTCATGCTGAATATCTGGGGAGGAATGAGACTATTTAAGTTTTTTTTATTGTCATATACTTCTTTCTCAGAATTCTTCTTTAACCCCAAAGCCATGCATGTTCAGATGATATGTCAGCTCCAAATTGGCACGCAGAGTCAGTGAATATGGGTGTGGGTGTGAGAGTATGCTTTCTAATTTACAGCGTCTCTTTCAATGTCTTTTGCAGCCTTATTCCCAGTGCTAACAGGATAGGCTCCAGCTCCCATAAAGGAACACACAAGTTATACTAAATGATAGATGGTAGAAAATACTATACATAGATGGTGTAAAAGTCATATATTATATACATAACAAACAGAACTAAATGATGTGAACAAAAAGTGTTTTAACTGCCATGTTTAGGCAGGCAGTGTGGTGACATAGCTAAGACAATTGGCATTAAAACACAGTTCATTTCCCATCTCTGAATCACTGTGTGAAATCTTCCAAGTCACTTAAACTGTTATAAAAAATATGTATACAGAAACAAAGCTGTCAGACATATTTACAATAAATATATGTACAGTATTTGCATATTACATTCACATACAGTATAAATAACGGTAGTATGATAACTTCTCACAGAGGAGCAATTACAAGTTAAGATACATAAATATTTTTTATTAACATAGGACACTGAGGGAGTAGTTTCATCTCTGTGTAAAATGTTTTGAAGGTTGCATTTTAAACAAGACATGTCAAAAAACTCTTCACTGCAATAGTGCAGACTGAACTGTTGTACACAAGCTATCCATACTAACAACCAATTATTTATTTAGATAGATAAAGGAGAGACTGACAAAGTATCATCAGTAATCATGCCTCATATTTTTGTTTAAACTAACTATATACAATTTTCAAAAAATTTGACATTTTCACTCAGAATTTACATGTATGTCAAACAATTGTCTTGTATATACAAATAAAATCAGAAATTATTATACAGTATGAAAAACATTAAATGTATTTCTGACACTACATTTATCAATTTCATGTTAAAAATGTTAAGGACTATTTTGAAATATATTAGATTGAAATTTGCGCAAAGGGGAAAAGATAAAGGAATGCTCAACCAGTTTTCGAGAACTGCTCTTTAATGATTATGTTGTTTGCTTATGTCCTTTTCCTTATCAAAGATTAGTTCATCTTAATACCTTACCGGATTGAACCAGTTCTCATTCTGTAGACACAAATATTCAACAGGACTTGCTTAAATTTAGTTAAGAAACTTAGAAAGATATAAGCTATGATCACACTTAATGGACACTACCATTCCCTGCTTTCACTTTTCCACTTCATTTACGTTTCTCTGCTTGTTGAGGTGAACATCTCACTTATTTTAGTACTATTTTTTAATAATTCATTTACACTTTAACTAAAGATATAAAGTATTTTAACATTAAAATGGCAATGTAATTCTAAAATCCATGTCCAACTCATATTGGACCTAAATGTGCAATTAGGATTTTCCCTACTTACAATCCACTAATGATCATTAGAACATCTGTTCAAAGTGCAGTGGTCTTCATGTCAATACTGAGTAGAATTCACACCTCTTTATTAAATCATATAAGTCAGACCCACAGAACAACTGGTATTTCAATAGTCATATGAGTCAGCCTATCTGCAGATATGCATAGTACATACCTATTCATGTCTTAAGCAAACTTGAATAATTGTCAGACCAGTGCCTAAATTCAGTTGGACACCAGTTAATTTAATGGCCAAGGTGTCCTTGGTACGGAGCTTGCATTTTTTTTTTCCAGTGTTAACCAGTTTATTTGAGATACAAAATTGGCTTACCTTGGCATGTCCATTAGTGGCCATATGATGGGACTGAATCCCATATAGTACCATTTACTATATTGGGTTGTAACTTCCACGATGGACACAAGGTACTTATGACCCTGAACTAGAAAAACTGCTGTCAGAAGATAGTGTGAAATCTGCATGTCAGGCATTGCAAACAGTGGAAAATACTGCTATTAACAGCCGCTCATTCATTTTCAAATGTACTAAATCCAAATCAGAGTAATGGAAGAGCATAACACAAAGCAGTTGCACACTTTGGACAAGGGCCAAACACATTGATATCCGTACCAGCTTACTTAAAAACATGTGCGTTTTATGGGTGAAGGAAGAAAACTGATGTATATGCTTTAAAACGAGAAGAACATACAAATTGAATATAATTGGTGACTGGGCCAGACCCTTAACCCTGTCACTTGGAGGTGTGAGGCTGTAGACCTAAGCAATATAACAACTTAAAAACAGTCTGAAGAAAGCATATATAATAAAGATAAGAATAAGCTGTATATCTTGTGCAATTGATGCCCATAAAATAAATAAATAAATAAATGGTGGCTGATTTCAAATTCCTACATGCACTGACATCATCAGACAAATAAACACACGCACGCAGCTTCTTATTTGTACCCAAAACTGTTTTGAAGGTCACTTCAGACGCACTACATTTGTTTTCAATGGGTGTGATTCCAAATAATGGAGGACGAAGCCTCCAACATTCCCATATTTTTAACTGCTGGTAATCAAGAAATAGTTTAAAAAGTTGCCGATTCTCGTGAGCACCTAAGTATGCAAATAACTTGTATGCGCTTCTGCTGCTGGCAGTATGGGATGAGAGTCTGAGGCGGCAGGCAGA
Organism: Polypterus bichir lapradei; assembly: GCA_026402145.1. NCBI lineage: Eukaryota > Metazoa > Chordata > Cladistia > Polypteriformes > Polypteridae > Polypterus > Polypterus bichir. The sequence continues at coordinate 35,956,368 of JANRMT010062813.1, read as the reverse complement.
CGGACATCATACACCGCTTTGAACATCGAATAACGTTTTAGAAATTATTTATATAATGCCTCGTTTTCTTGGTCAACAACCATGATCGTCACCTCCGGATAAAGCATTAATTCTGATACAAAACAATCGAACTCTTCTCCTTCTCTCGTTCTCGTGACAAGCAAACACACATATCAACATGCCTCCTTATCAAGAGTTGGACTATAAAGTAATCCCAACAATGACCGACCTTCTTAATGCTTGAGTAGATAGATCCAAGAACAGGATGTCTGTCACCATCAAACTTAATTTAACTTTTAAAAACAAAGGCGTATAAACCTAAAGTGATTGTTTGTAGTCAAAGCCGTAAGCAACTCGTCGCTTTACGGCACTTTACGGCAAGGAAGAAAAAAACCTTTGCGGTATCGTGAAATTTGCGCGTCCTCTTGCGGGAAATGGTTCTAACTGCAACCAGGCTTTACAAATTGTATAGCTAGCAATAGTTTGCCAGATTGACGCCAATCGGTGGGTTTCTAAGTCCGTTATGGGAGGAATAAATGATTTTGGATAATTTCTTGAAATTGTGCGCAATTTTGTAACAACTAAAACTGTCTATTTACAATTACATGCCCGTTGAATCTTACATTTACATTTATTTGCTTGACAGACAGTTTTATCCAAAGCAACTTACAAAAGAGGTAATCATAATCGAGTAAAATTAGGCTAGGGCCTGTTCAGCAAGTGTAATAGGACAGGTAACTAAAGTTGATTGTCATAGGTAAAGAGATGTAATAACTAATAATTTACAATTAAAGATTAAACACAGCAATTAAACTTAAACAACAAATTAATAAACAATATAAAATATTACAGAGAAAAGTTTTTTTGGACAGATATTCACAGAACAGATGTGTCTTCAATTGCTTCTTAAATACATTGAGGGAGTCAGTAATGTGCATATGGGCAGCTCCTTCCACAAACTAGGAACTACAAATAGTCTGGATTGAAACTTGATACCACAAAGAGACAGCATCACTAGACGCTATTCCCTGGCTGACCTGAATGGGTGAGCAGGTGTATAGCACCACCAGTGTCTCCATATACTCAGGTGCTGACCCATTGATAACTTTGTAGACAAAAATCAGGGAATTGAACTTAATATGTAATGACTTGAAGAGATGACTGACGTGTCTGTCTCGGATGGCTAAATACAAGAAGGGTCGCTGCATTCTGGAACGTCTGTATCAGCTTGATAGGATATGCGGGAACTCCTGCCAGAGGAGAGTTGCCGTAGTCCAGACACGACAAGAACAAAGCCTGGACCAGAAGTCGTGTTGCATGATCTTTAAGATAAGGTCTGATCTTGCGGATGTTGTACAGCGTGAACCTGCATGAACGAGAAAAAGTGTGTTCAGAAAAAGATAGCTGCTCATCAATCACCGCCCCCGAGTTGCGTACTGACTTGGCAGGTGTTAGTTAGTGACAGTGAGCCAAGGTATACAAAGATGGGGAGTTGAACAGACCGGCTGGCCAGGATCACAAGTAGCTCTGTTTTTTATGTTGAGCTGTAGATAGCGGTCCTTCATCCATGTTGAGATATCAGTAAGGCAAACAGAGACTCAAACTGATACTGATGTTTTCTTCCAGAGGGAAAAACAGGTACAACTGTTTATCGCCGGCACAGCACTGATAAGAGAAACCATGGGATTGGATGACGGAGTCAATGGTGGTGTACATAGAGAAAAGCAGAGGACACAGCACAGACCCTTGGGTACTCTTGTGCATGTCCGGTGTGGTTTTGACAGCTGTCCTCGCCAGGGAAAGCTGACCTGCCTGAGATGTAGGACTCGGGTCATCTGAGAGCATTTACAGTGATGCCAGTGTCAGATAGGGTGGCATGAAGGAAGTTGTGGTTGGTGGTGTCAAAGGCAGAAGAGAGATTTAGCAGGATCAGGACCAATGACATGTTTGTACCTCTAGAACGTCGCAGCTGTTCAACTAACTGTTAGCTGAGCCATCTCAGTCGAGTGGTTCCTCTTAAAGCCGGACTGTATCAAGCTCATTTTAATTTAACATCCATCCATTATCCAACCCGCCATATCCTAACTACAGGGTCACGGTGGTCTGCAGGAGCCAATCCCCGCCAACACAGGGCGCAAGGCAGGAAACAAACCCCGGGCAGGGCGCCAGCCCACCGCAGTAATTTAACATCAGAGACAGATAAAGACTTTATCACTATTTAAGTTGATAAAGACTTTAGCACTATTTTAAGTGCCAATGATTTGTGTGATTATGAAGGCGGCTTTGGGTGTATTTGCCTACACTGTAAACAAGTGTTTCTCTAGCACATGGGCCGCGGTCGCGAGCTCCTATTTATTATAATGTTTGTAAGACGCGGCTAATCGCAGCTCTGACAATCGCTCTCAATTTACCAAGGAGGCTCTAACGGTCGCGGTTGATTCACGATGTGGATCCCCGACAACAGCTCTGACGATCACGCTCGATTCACCAAGAGGACCGACTCTGAAACTGACGCTGTTGACCTATGATGATCCCATAACGTCATCCCCGTCTCTTGCTCCCTTGGTGGGCTGCGCACTTACATCGGAAAGGGAGAAACACCTTTAACCACATGAGCTGGCTCCTGACTTAAGATGCTGTATATTAATTACCTTTGGTGCGATTATCTACTTTACAATATCATTTAATAATGACGACTTGTCATTTCAGTTTAAAAGTGAAATTTCAGAAATCAAGGTTTGTTTTTGGTTTTCTTTAATTGATATAAAATCACCATGTAATGCACGTGGGTGAATTCAACATATTTTAATTTTATAAACATTCAGTAACTTTGCTTAACAAGACTGTTTTTACGTTCACAGCTGAGAGTTTAAATAAGTCTGAGTAACACAAATAAGTTAAATCCACCTGCTTCCTTCCAATGTGGTTAAAACAACTAATTTCAACTGCGTTTAAGTACTCGATACATTTATATGAAAATGTAAAGGTTTCCGAAGTAAATTCCTCTCAAAGAATTATTTTTTCTTTCCAAGTTTAAAGGATATTGCTCAAACCTTAATTATATTCTCCCGTATTTTAAGGGGTTTTTTTAAACAAAGAAACAAAAAAAGATATCCACTCAGAAACTGTAACGTCGGTTCTAAAAGAATCGCGTGATATTTTGTAACAATCGCTTAAATGTACAAAGTAACAACACTGGATTAAACAGGGTTGACAGTGGCACAATGCTATGTAATAGTATATATTAGGCCATGGAATATTATTAATTATTTTCAGCACTTGTTTTTCCTGAAGAGTCCGCGTCGTATTTATGACTGAGAAAAGTGACAAATTCTTTGGTAGGAACACAAAATTGGAGGCACATGTTTACAGGGGAGGTTTTTTAGGAACGGAACTGCTTATCGTTGTCGTGCGAGCTGTTTTTTGTGATGTACACTGGTTGTGTTTATATCTGTAAACGTGTGGTAATAGAGTATCATCGAGGTTTAAGTAATATGTTTGCAGTAAAGTTACAAGTGTTGTTTTAATAGGATTATCTTTACTAATTACTACTCCTATATAACCGAGTCACTGTAAAATGACAATCAGACTCTCTGTTTTTTTAAAACAATTGTAGTGTTTTGCTGTCTTTAAAGGATTACAACACCAACAGTGTGCAAACATTTACTAACTTGGCAGCTGTAAAATGGAAGTGTTGAGACCGACATTGATTAACATAAATGGACGATTATACCGAAAAAATGCAGTCAAAGAGCAAACGTATCAAAATGACGAAGAAGAGGAATTTTCTTATTCAGGTGCACATATACAATACTGCTGTGGTTTTGTTTGTATAGACATGCGAGCTTATTGTTACGTTAAAATGGGACCCTTTGAGTATACGTGTATTAATCTCACGAATCAAATTATTAATTAGTTATAATTTTTGTCTAACATGGTATTTTTTATTCTGCAGAAAATTCACTTTGTACGGACGAGCCATGTGACTCTCTTCAGATTGAACAGACCGATAAAGGATATCGTTGTGCTATAGATGTACCAAGTGTCCTTTACAAGTACGTCCACTGTGTGTGTGTGTGTGTATCTCTCTCTCTCTCTCTCTCTCTCTCTCTCTCTCTCTCTCTCTCTCTCTATATATATATATATATATATATATATATATATATAGCGTTTTCCTTCAAAGTATTTTGAATTTTAAAAGTATGTTTTAAAATAATACAAGATAGTAGGATCTAAATATTTGATGTTCCTATTAAAATAAGTTATGTTTGGATGTATACCAAGGAGAGGAACAGCGGAGCATCGAGAAAAACAAAGGCTGGTGTATGGTGTTTATTGATTTGGAGAAGGCTTGTGATAGGGTTCTCTTCAATAGATATGGAGGTACATGAGGGAGAAAGGAGTAACCGAGAAGTACGTGAGGATTGCCCAGTGTATGTATGAGGGAATGAGGACTCTGATTTAAAGCAGTGTTGGGGTAACAGACACAATCTCAGTTAGAGTAGGTCTGCACCAGGGATCTCCTTGAAGTCCTTACCTCTTCAATCTGCTTATGGATGTGTTGACTCATGGAATAAAGAGCAATTGCCTTGGTGCATGCTTTTTCCTGATAACATTGTGTTGTGTAGCACCAGAAAAGAGGAAGTTGGAAGAATGGAGAAGGTCTTTGGAAGATGGAGGACTGAAGAGAAATAATAATAAGAAGAAGAGAGAATATTTTAAGTTCAAAGATGATCAGGATTCCAAAGTTAACGTGCTGGGAGAACTATTAAATAAGTGAATACTTTTAAATACCTAGGACCAATGGTTACCCAAATGGATAATTAAATGTGCAGAAAATCCACATAGTGCTGTATAGATGAAACAATTGGAAAAAAGTATCAGTATTTTGTGATAGAAAACTTAAGGTGAAGCTTAAAGGCAGGGTTTTTAACACGCTGGTAAGACAAAAATCATGTATGGAGTAGAGACATGGGCAGATGAAATATGAAAAACTAGTGAACGCCGCATAATTATGTATTGATGGGTGAACACTTCCTGAAAGACACAGTTGTCCAAATGGGGTTGGTTTTGAGGATACGACTGTAGGTGAATGAAAAGATCTAACTCTGAAGAGGGCAACATACAATACAGTGTTTTACACACCGCATACAGCGATTCACATTCGCGACAAACTGTTTTACACACCGCATACAGCGATTCACATCCGCGACATATATGATTCTTCTTAGATGGTGCTGTCACGTCCAACCACGCACTCGAAGCATACACACTGCCTGGTCATGTGCCCGCTCGCAAGAGCAACCAACAGAGACCCGCCCACCAACTGTAAGACCATGGGGCACCCCTCGCAAACCGTTTTACACGCTGCATATAGCGATTCACTTCCGCGAGAAACATGCCTCTATGAACAGTCAACGTGGCTCAGAGGTGCATGTGGACTCTACGACAGACGAACATAAATGATGCCGTTTTTCCTGTGTCATCGCGTCCGAGTTGGTGGGCGTGGTTCTGCGAGTTGTCGTATCCAATGGTCTTAGAGTTGATGGGCGTGGCTCCTTCCTGCGTGCGCCATGGGCGTCTTACTTGTCGACGGCTTGGTGAATCCATGCCCCTTCCGGCGTGCTTTCCATGGGTGTCTTGCCTTAGTGAATTATATATATAGATAACTGCAGTTTTTTAAAGTCACAATCATACTGCTACATATTTGAATCATTTCCCAAGTCAAATTTCATAAATTGTTTATAGTAAAAAATTAAAATATAACCTTAATCTCACTTAAAATAACACTTTTATGACTTTGAAATTGTAAAAAAAAAGTATGCAAGCACTGTTAATGATATTGAAAAGATAGAAAATGCTTTTTTGTTTCCTTATTAGGAAGAACTAAAGTCTTATCTGTATATCTATGGCAAAATAAACACATTTTTATTTTTAAACAAGTTGGAAAATATATATATATATATGGCATAATATTCAGGTGTTCTTGTGTTGACTGTTTTGCAAGACATGCAGGTTAGGTGATGCTTGGATCACCACACCATTGTTTCTACAGGTTGCACATTCAAGTGTCAGTTGCAGACCCTCGTACACACATATGTATTTGACTTTGCTGTCATTTAAATAGCTTGGACTGACCATTTGAGGATCTTTTTGGTGGCAGGTATGGCTATCTGACATGTAAATGAGGAAAACACTGTATGCAAAATATACAATTTGAAGTGACCTTTCCCAAGCTAGATTTTAATTTGTAATCTAATCTGTAATTTATATAGAATATTTCTCCATTTTAAGGGTAGGTAGCAATATAAGAAAGAGTAGCTTATGTGCAATAAATTATCGTATTCATTGGTTATCAAAATATTTACATTATCTGTATTCTAAAAAAAGGAATAAAAAAACAGTCCTTTATTGGACACTTATTTTAGTTACACCCCCTTCCCCAATCTGCGTCTATGACTATTGTGTTTCATATATTATATATATTAATTTGTTTTGATTTTGAGGTTTCTGAATACTCAAAACTAATTGCTTGAAGATAAAAAAATCAATTTATGTGAGACAACTGGATACCAACAGTGAACACATTTTAAGTGAAGGTTTTGGTCTGTTTTAATTTACTTTATTAAGATTCTCACTTGTGTTTTATACAATAAGAAAGATATGTTTATCATCAGTGTTTCATACTACTTTGTACTATAAGCCTGAACATGTTGGTTGGGTATACAAGTAGTCTGTACATGTGACTAAATTAATAAATACAGTATTTCTGTTATCCTTGTGTTTCTTTAATGAGAGCTTCTGTGTTTAAGCAGAGCTGGTATGATAGCGCAGTGGTTAGTGCTACCGTTGTTATCTGAAAAAAGAGTCTCAGGTTATATATTTCCTGAACTAGGCTGACCTTCCAGGTAGATCATATTTCTTTAGGTTTCTTATGTTTTTGAGACTGAAGCAAAGTTGTCCTATCAGAACGGGGAATGCATAAAAAAGCTGGTGGAATCTGTATTTTCAAGAAACATTGTGTTATTTTTACAAACAATCTTTTAAAGGAATAAAAATGTTATTTAAATGAGTGTTCTTTGAGATTGACCTGCTCTTAACCTGGGTTGATTGATTACTGGATCCAAGTGCAGTGGGTATGTGCGCATAGTCTACGCTCTCCAAGAACTCTATTGTGAATCTTGAATGTCCTTGATTAGGACAGTTATGGATGAAATCACAAGGTATTGTGCAGAGGATTAAGTCATTTATCATTAATCATGCTTGTTGTAGATAGGATCAGTGCGTAGACAGTATTGGTTTACCACGGTCTGACTTATTTTTATTCCCTAAATCTCTTTATATCTTGTGTTTTTTTTTTAATTATTTTGTGGTGCATATTACTAAATATGTGTATTGAGTTTTATTTAGCATTTTCTTGTTTACAAATCATTTTTTTTATTTTCATGTTGTCCTCTGCTTATATTAATTTAGCTTGTTACATGTCTTATGTTTTATATGTCATGCCAAATGTTGGTGTGTCCCCTATGACATATCTAAAGGCATGAGAAGCTTCAGTGTATTACTCAGGCTCTCTGCTCTTTGGCTTCCCTTTTAGACTTTTTTGGTATCTTTCATAAGTCTTATAGTCTGCTGCCCCTTTTGTTTTGTTCTCTTTGGATTTGTTAAATATTTTGCTTGTTTTTCATTCTGGCTTTGCTCACTTAGTGTACACTTTCGAAGTTTTTGAAATAAAGTTCATAATAAAGATTAATGTTTTTTTCCCTTCATGATTCCCATTTTCCATATGAGATTAATAGGCCTTGGCCTTTTTTGAAAGTGCACACCACAGGCTAGATTATGAGATTCAGGGCTAGTCTTATTTTAAATTTTGAGGCCTTTTTAAAATTTTAAGACCCAAATTATTAACAGCAGATAAGCAAATAAGCATTTATGGCTAAACAAAATAAAAGAGTTTGTTTAAATTTATCCTGATTTTTATCTTGCAGTAAAACTGTATTTTTAATGATTTAGCTGACTCTCTTGACTGAATCATGTTTTTATCCTGAAGTGCTGAAAGATTGTGTCACTTAGCCACTAGAGTACCTTATCACGCACACGGTCTGAAATGTGTACAGTCTGATGCCTATCATACCTACATTAATCAGTGGGCCAATTTTCAGTTTCCTGCAAATGTGCTTAATTTCCTTAATACAGATGCAGAGGCAAAACAGACATACAGTGAATTTACTAAGTAATCAGACCCCTTTACTTTTTTGTGTACTTTACTGTGTTGTAGATTTAATATTAAATTGATAAAGTTGCCATTTTCTACACCCCAAAACTCTTCACAACAAAGTGAAAATGTATTGTTAGAAAGATTTGCAAATTTATTAAAAAAAAAAAAAGACCCTGAAATCTCTTATATAAGTATTTGGAACCTTTGCTGTGACACTGCAAAGTGTGGTCAGGTGCATCCTGTTTGTTTTAATTTTTCTTGAGATTTGTCTAGAACCTGATTGGAGTCCACCTGCATTATTTTGAAAGGCACACACTAATGCATGTAAGGTCCCACAATTCACACTGCATGTCGAGACAAAAACCAAGCCATTAAGTCCAAGGAACTCTCTGTATACCTCGGCTGTTAAATGGTGGTGAATCATAGATCAGGGCAAGGGTATAAAAACATTTCTGCAGTTCTTAGTGTGCCTTGGAGCACACTGCCCTCAATAACTGTGAAATGGAAGAAGTTTGAAGCCACAAGGACCAACCTGAGTTAGCCATCCGACCAAACTGAGTAACTGAGCAAGAAGGGCACTGGTCAGGGAGGTGACCAAGAATCCACTGGTCACTCTAACAGAGCTTTAGAACTCCTGTGCTGAGATGGGAGAATCTTTCTGAAAGACAACTGCAGCACTCTATCAATCAGGTGTGTATCGTGGAATGACTGAGTCACACTTGGAGTTTGCCAAATGTCATTTATAAAGGACTTTGAGAGCATAAGCAAAGATATTCTCTGGTCTTTGGACAAAATGTCAAACTTAAACCCCGTAGGTCATGTGTAGAGGGACCTGAACATTGTAGTTTACAGATGCTTTCCATTCAGTCTAACAGAGCTTCAGAAAGGTGGTTGTGACTGACTCGGGAAGACTTGAAGCTGTAATTGCTGCCAAAGGGGCTTCTATAAAGTTCTTAATTAGGGGGTCAGAATGCTTATGTAAATATGAGATTTCAGTTTTTGAGTTTTAATACATTTGCCGACCTTCCTAAAAAATGTTTTCACTTTATTATTTGTTATTGAATGTAGATTGATGGGCAAAAATTGTAAATTTATATGTTTAAATTTAAATCTACAGAACAATAAAGTGTACAGAAAATGAAGAGGGGGTTTGCTGTCTTTCTCAGGGGTGGGGGTTGATTTGTTTTCAATCCTATTCTTGTAAAATTGATCTATTTGTATGGGATGTTATGTGATTTCAGTAAAATCAATAAAATTAAAAAAAAGAAAAAGAAAATGAAGGGGTCTGAATACTTTATAAATCAACTGTACATATGAAGATCTTTTTCTAAATGCAATTGTATGGGTGTTATAGCAGTATGGTAAAAATGAATGAGGTCAGCACAAAAAAAGAGCAATGCTTTGGATTTCAGAAAAGGGCTAGAATGTCCTTGGGAGGAAAAAAGTGTATCTCTATAGATTACTTGGGATATCATAGGAATTGTGAAGAAGAAATTGAAGGCTATTTTTGGTTACACAGAAGTGTTCTTGACCCTTTTTGGCCAATTACCACTGTGACCCTTATTAGGACAAGTTGGTGGAAAATGAAACATGAGATGAGCAGGTTTTGGTGCCAGAAGAAATGATAGCTTTTGGTGGTGTAATACGAAGAAATCAGTGTCTTTGCAAAAGTGAAAGTTTTCAGCAGTACAGAGGAGCAAGCAAGGTTGTTCATTTAATTGTGATATGGTTTGTTTGTAAAGGGATAATTAGGCATGTAATCCAGTCCAGTATAAGTAGAATTTTAAAATCTGAATGTAAGGTAGTATGTGGCATCCATAGGGTCTAATTCCTTGCTATACAGAAAGGTGTTGAGTATAATCAGTAAGAATTGATGGTAAAATGTTCACTTTAAATAAAGTGCAATGGACTGAATAATTGATTTAAACCATTTTACACTTCATTTTTAAAAATAATTTTAATAGTTGTATCATTGCACTGTAATTGGCCCTTCATAATCTTTAATGTATATAATTGTCATCCTAATTTGATATTTTAAAGCTTGATTGATTGTTGAAGGAGGTTAGATGTGTTGCAATATTTTTTTTTATTTGTGTTTTCTATTGCCAACTGTAAAAAATATTTTTTTTCTTACTGTTATTCATATTATAAACCAGTATTATTTTATTTTTATCACTTGTATGCAACATGTAGGCTAAAGCTAGTTCCTTGTAATTTATAGGTACATTATAGGGAAAAAAGGAGAAACTAAGAAAAGACTGGAAACTGAAACTCGGACGTCTATCAACATTCCAAAACAAGGTGTTGAGGGTGAGATAGGTCTGTATCTCAGCTTTTATGATAAACATACATAAGGTACATATACGGTAATTATTAATTAATAGGGATACATGAAATCATCTTATTAGATAGTATTTACTTTTGGTCTTTTGAAAGAACATGTTGTTATTTTCATCGTTAGCTGCTTTGACTGTGTTTTTACTTATGTGTCTTGAGTGTTAAATAAAAATACGTTGTTTATTGTTTTACAAATTAATTGCTGTTACTATAAGCTTTTAAAAATTTTCTTCACATTTTACAGTTTCACTTTATATTAAGTAATGTCAGTTTAATGCACTTACTGCATACTGTTTTAAACAATACAGAAAAACAGGACATGCATTTTTTTTTTTTTTTTTTTGCAGTGAGATAATTTGGTTGCAGTGTTACATATATATCTTATAACATGTGAAACAAAAATAGTTTTCATATGCTTTAGTCATCTAGTTTTTGGAATGGAAAGAGTGTACATTTTGCTATACATCTTCATTATTGCAAATTCTTTTGATGCTTTGCAGAATTGTTTATGTTTTGAAAAGTTGAACTTCTGGAGCAGGACCATCTATATTATTGAACACAGAGCCTGGTAGTTTTATGGAAAACTTTTTGTTCTTTGTTTTTTTAATAGAACAAATTAATTCCGTTTATAATCATTACAAAGCATATCAGAAAATTTAAAAATAACCTTATTGCTGTCAACTTCATAGATACTGGAGCAATGTAATTTGATACTGAAGCTTATGGCAGAAATCACAGGAAGAGGCAAAGTCACTTTGTACAGGCATTGAAAGTCCCAAAATATTTTTGTTGGAGGGACTTGTTATTTTTCAACTCATTTGTGAAGCTTAGTTTATTTTTTTTCTCCTCACATTACACACAATCTAAATTTCCCAGTGTGATAAAGCCTCTATACCAGCGCTCAGCCCGACACAGACAGAAGCAGGAGGCGCACTGATAAAACAAATACATTTTTTCTTTTTTTTTTCCTTCGCCTGTGGGCAATGCCTTTCTCGTTCCCACAGGCACAACACAGTCCCAACACAGTCCCAATAAACACTAAGCACACAAGCAATACTTTTTCTTCTCCAGTCATCTCTGGCAAGCTTATTCACCACCCCTCCCGACTCTGGCTCTTGGAGTGGTGGCTGCTGGCTCCTTTTATAGCCAGCCCGGAAATGCTGCAGGTGTTTGATGACCCATTTCCGGGTGTGGCAGAAGAACTGCCCACATGGGCTCAGGAACCACTGCAACGCCCAATGGCGGCACCTCCAGATCCCAACAGGGTTGTAGAGAACTCCATTTACCATGGAGTTCTGTGGGAATCCAAGGCACCACTGCCACCCACGGGGGCTGCCATCTAGTGTCCCAGGGGAGGTACTGTTCAGCCCATGCTTGTTCCCCCGGACCATATAAAGAAGAGGTGTCCCGGCTTGGCAAGGGCCCCGGCCATCCGCTACAACAGTTTAGTGCCATTAGCATGCTCCTGTCCACGTTGAACTGTAAGCATAAAGTTCAACACAATTTCATCTTAATACTTATCAGCCAATGCATGAAGTGAATAAGAAAACACTAGCAAGTCTTGTTTGTAAAATTATCATTTACAATTTCTGAAGGCTTGCCACAGTTTTATTTATTTATTTTTTTAGCTAGATACACTTGAGAACAGTTAATCTAATCTAATTCAGATATTGTTTTAAAAGTATACTTATCTCTGAGAGGATTAATAAATTGGTATTTCAATAAAGTACAAGAATCTTTAAGAAAAAGATTGACTTGCTGTATGATATTCGTACTAGAGGTATGGAACCTGGATATTATTTCTGTTTACCAGAAGGGGGCACTTTTGTATTACTTTTTTACTATTAGTACAAGTAAGCAATACTTTGATCACTGTTTAAAATTTATTTCATTATGTAAAGTTGTATTATAAATATTTTAATTTTAGTTTTATATTCCCTGTATTTTTTAAAAATGTAAAATGATGCACAGATATTCTTATGTTTAAGTATAAGCTGAACATCTGTTTAATAAAGAATTTACTTTTAATACCTATAATGAATTTCTATCTATTACAGCGTTTTAATTTCACAAATATTAACTTTTATACTAAACATGTTTTTTCGACTAACATATCCACAGTATGTAATAATGTTTTGAAAATATATTAAGTTGATCAGTACTTTTTTGTAATGTCCTTATCTATCTTTTTTTTTTCCCTTAGCTCTAGTGGGAATATTAGAAAGAATTAAACTTTACATAGATTTAAATGCATTTCAGGTAATTGAGGCCACTATTGACCATTTATACAAGTATTTCTTTTTTCCCTGATTTTGAAGTTATCATAGGACAACAACGATCATCTGTGATTTCTGCTTGCACCCGCATTGAACTTCTAGTAGAAAGTTTTCGGAAGAAGCAGCCTTTCACTCATTTCCTGTCATTTGCATTGAATGAACCACACATCCAAAAGCAGTTTCTAAAGTTTAAAGAGGAAGTTCTCAGCAAATGTTCTCAGGTATTTATCAATACACTTGCATGATAAGACCATTAATTCACAATGAATTGTTTTGCATTGGTTGTCAAATTTGGTAAGTCTGAAAGTGGAAGCTTTGAAACCAGTCCTTGTTGGTTATATTGAGGCTTTATCAAAAATTGACTTGTGTGGTTTTAAATTATAGTAAGTAAGCCCTTATTCAGTTCATGCATTCACAATGAATTTTCTAGTTTTTCTAGTATTAATTACTTCCAAAAGTTTAATTGTGAATGATTAATATATTTGTGTAACATTTCTGGAAATATAAATTTTCACAAGAATTTCACTTTTGGCAGCCATGAAATTTATAAAGTGCAAGTTTTTATATTTGTAGCTGTGCATGTTTTTAATTTTATAGCATTTTTGAAATAATGTGCATTAAAAATATTAGTCTTATTGTTAACTAAATGAAACTGGGTACTATTTGACTGATATTAACAAAAATACTGGTTTAATTTTTTTCAATAAACTTTTAAAGCATACAATTTAATGTTTACTTTGTTCATGTTCTGAGACAATTTTACGTTTGTTTGTTTTTTATTTTTATTTTTTTACAGGATAATGGCATTGATGGGAGCATCTTTCAGAACCCAGCCAAACTTCATTTAACTATTGGCACTTTAGCATTGCTGAATGAAAAGGAAGTGAGGAAAGCATGTGACTTGCTTCAAGCCTGCAAGGATGAATTTATCAAGTATGTGACAAATTTTGTAGTATGCCAAAAATACATTGTTACATGTAGCATAGCTGGAACAGTCTTTTCAGTATACCTAGAAGCTAAATTGTTATCTGTTGATGTACAATTTTCTCACTGACAATCTTCAGCTTACTTTAGGCCTACTTCCTTTGGCTCCTGCTTCAAGGAATGAGGTCTTGGAAAGAGTCCATTTAGATTCGATAGTCCTTTTCTACATTGACGTTTGTTTGAAAAAAAAAAATCATATATTGTTTGTATAGTCACCAATGTATTTTGTGGAAACCATACGCGAACCATTGGGTGTGGGGGAAAATAAACAACAGATCAGCAATGTATAAATATAAATGTATATTTTACTGAGAATAGCTGTGATATGTTGTGTTGGATGGTTTTGACAGAGTGATCCCAGAAACATGCAGTTATATACATTAAGTGTGATTTTTACTGCTGAAGGTTAGGACTCAAAATGGGAATAAGCTTCATGCCAAGGACCACTGGTGCACCTTTATTGTGTTGGGGAAAAGGAAGCATGTAGGTCAACCTAGGAGGACAAATGTAATGAGCATTTTTTTTTTGTATTCTGACAGATGTGGTAAGCCTTAGCAAGTGCATTAAGCACAGATTTGATTTTTGTTTTAATTGGAAAGCTAACTGCACTCAGTTGCTTAAAACATTCAACCTGCTACATTTCTTGTGATTTTGGCACAATGGATGTCATAGTATTTTTGGTTTAAATCTACACTTTTCTTTGGCTAGCAAAGATATGGTCTGATCTTTGTAAATGGGAGCTATTTGAGCATGATGCAGTATACAATATTAAAATTTACTTTCAACTGAACTTTTATTTGTCATTGCACTGTGTCTGTTGGGTTACCATAGCATGAAGTATGTCTTGGTGGACTTGGTTGGATTTGGTTACAGACAAGTCTCTGAAAATAGAATAGTGTCAAGTAGATTTAGCTTTCAATGTGCTGTTCCATTTAAGTGCAGTGCAGTTACAAATACTGAATTTTCTGAATGCCTGCTCCTAGCTGCACAACACCGCTTGCAGGTCATACAGTAAGCTTTTTACCAGGGTTGCAATCAGATCTGGAAAAATTGGTCATCCGGAGAATTTGGAAAAAGTATGGTCTCCTCAACTCCATGTGCTGTATCTATCGCTCAACCTTTATCAGTCTCTTCCACCTTGCTTCTGTTGCTTTCTGCATCAACCTTCTCAAGATATTTTTTTTTGTGGAGGAATGCTCATGCTCTGTAAAGTATTTTTTAAGGCTTACGTTACAGAATTGGTTACCTGTTATGTTTTTCACTTTATGTTATGTTTAAGTTAACAAATCTAGCTGTAGGTTAATATGCGACATGCCACATTGTGTTTCCACAACTCTTTCACTAGAGCTGTTCAATTTAGAATTCTATCTGCATGCAAACATTCTTGAAAAATTCATGTATGTTTAAATACAAAAATATCACAACTGGAATTTAACTGGATGCACTACTTAAGGCGGCTGTAGTATATCTGGTTTTTAACTTACCAGTGCCTGCCCAATATTGCTTACAAATGTAAAGTGAGTGATACAATGTAGTATTTAGAGGTTGGAGCACATTGCCCTACCCACCACACAATGAACCACTCGAATTGGGACCCGAGTACAGCCGTATATTGGGTGACACCTCAGCACAACACTGGGACAGTGTAAGGATTTATACAGTGGCTGCAGTGCCAATCCTGCCACCAACCCCCAAGTTTTCCCTGCAAGTCTGAGGGCCTGCTTGCTAGGCTGGATGCAGATTAACATCATACCCAGAGCAAAGCAATTGCAGGTTAAGGGCCTTGCTCAAGGGTCCAACAGATTAGAGTCACTTCTGACGTTTACGGGATTCGAACCAGCAAGCTTCCAATTACCATCCCTAGCCTCAGAGCCATCACTCCGCCCTCAATGTAGTGTTTAAAGGAACAATAAACATTGCTTGTCTTAAGTTAGTTGTTGATCTGTTTTCTAAAATTTTATTTTTACTTTCCTTGATATTATGTGTTATATTAAAAGTAAACACTTTTTTTTTTCTTTGTGTTGCCAGGGACATCACAGGAGTGAAGCCTCTTCCCATAACAGTTGGAGGTATTGAATATATGAATGATGATCCAGCTATGGTTGATGTTTTATATGCTCAAGTCCAAGCTCAGGATGGTTCTGACAAGTATGTGTATATTTGGTATACTTCGAATTCTATCAATGCATTATTTGTTTAAAACACACATACACATTTAAATATATGAAGCACTATGTAACTAACTAAATACTTTTCTGTATATAATATTAGTATTTTTTTTTCTTTTTACTAAAGGCTAATATTATTGTAGGAAATTTGGTGTAGTGGTTAAGGCTTTGGACCTAGTACTTCAAACTCTGAGGCTGTGGCTTCAAATGCTGCTACTGTCACTTAACCTGCCTAAAATCAAGTTTGAAACACAAAAGAAATGTAACCAATTGTATCTCAAATGTTGTAAAGCAACAGTTAATAATAATTAATAATAATTTTATATGTCTGGAACTGTTTAATTCTTGAACATGCTATACACAGTTGTCTATAAATAAAACATTCCTGCATTAGATTAATTCCTGCTTTTCCTAGTGACTTGGCTTTTGTTGATGGACATTGCATAACACAGTTTTACAGGATAGTGTATTCTTTTGAGTTGTAACAAATAATTAGTATAAATAATGTGAAATTTTAGTATATGTGATCATTATTAGATTTTCATTTGTTTACGTCATTTACTTAAGTACAGCATTTCTTTTTGTGTTTTTTTTGTCCCAGTTTAAAGTCCACAGATGCAAACATATATGCAAAGCAGTGCTTGAAGTGGATAAACATAAGTGCTGGTACACTCTGTGTTACACTGATGTATAAATGTGATGAGTATGGAGCAGTAGTTTCAAGTGTCATGGCTGTTTCTATTGCTTCTGCATTAGAAATTCAAGTGTAACGATTCATGACCTCTGCTGGTTTACTTCAAATTTTAAGTGCAGCAATCAAATAGTGGGTGTTGGAGGTGGAGTGTCCCCTTTGAGTTACTAGAGCTGAGTCTAGAGGACAGAGGTAGATCCAGTGCACATCTAAGAGTGCTGGTAATCAAAACCAAAAAATTAAGATGTGTCATCCTACTTTAAGCTCCAATGCAAAGAATTTTGGAGTGCGGAGGAGTGGAGCATTCCTATTCAAAGTAAGCAAATGTGCATGTAAATGATTTTGGATGTCAAAGGTAGAGGTCCCCTTTAAAAGTCTAAAGATGTGAATGTATATTACAATGGAGTAGTTGTTTAGGGACCTGTTTGAACTGATGCCATCAGTCCAGGGACAATTCTAGAGTTTAAACCCCCTCTGTGATTATCGCTTATGATATTACATGTATATAAAACTGAAGAGCAATGTGTTCTATTTGGGCTTTCAAGCACTGCCTCTAGGGCTCGGCAATATGGCTCAAAATTCATGTCACGATATATTTGGAACAAATGTTGATATATAATATGCATCAATATTTTTTAATATACAGTTTTACTCAAAAAGAAGTCACACAGTTATACTGTTCTTATATTTAATTATTTGGATCCGATTGCACAGTAATAACTTTATATGATTTACTTTATAATAGCATAAGCATAAACAAAATATACACATTATTGCAAGAAACTCATATAACATTAATGTAAGAAAGCCAATTTTCTGACTGTTCGGTAATGTAGGAGTTAGGTGCTTTAACACTAGAATTACCAAAGCCTACGAAGTCAGGCAAAATGACACCTTTTATTGGCTAGCTAAAAAGATTATAATATGCAAGCTTTCGAGGCAACTCGGGCACCTTCTTCAGGCAAGATGTAATCAATACTTCTCACTACAAAGCCTATGAAAAAACTTGTTAGCCCGACCCACCTTAAATCCGTTCGCATCTCTCCATTCAGTGTCTTTTGTGTTGTAAATGTGTCCATGAGCCCAAGCAGCCTGCCATCCCAGGAAATGCAAGAAATGTTGAACACATACCAAAAAGACAAACTTTTTTCATGTTTTATTACTAATGACAAAATTTTGACATGAAGTGTATAATGTATGAAGACTGAAGTCCAAATATCAAATAAGCACTTTCACAAAAGGTACAAATATAACAGAACAAGTGCGCATTTATTCAAGACTATAACCGAAGAAAAAGAAATTGAGTTAGTGTAATTTGTTGTCACAACTGCTTTGGTAGTACAGCGGTAAGAACTGCTGACTCCTATTTGAAAGGTCACGGGTTCGAGCCTTCCTATGTCCTAAAATAAACGTTTTGATTAGTGAGCTGCTCTGCTTATTACTATTATACAATAAAAACATACATTTGATTTGAGTCTGTAACAGACACTGTAAATGTATGGCACTTTTAAAAGTTAGCGTTTTTTTTTTAAATTCAGTTTTATTCTCTCAGTTGCGTTCATGCTTTCCCCGATCTGACATTGCTGTTTTCAAATAAAGACATGCTATAACTGAGATGAACTTGGATGAGGGTTCTACATCAGAGGAAGAGATCAGACGCCCTCCCCACAAGAAACATCCACTCACATATAAGAACAATGCAGCTGCACCAGGCGTAAAGGTGAAAAATGGTACCATTTGGATGCAGCAAGAGGTCCAGCGTCATCCTACCAGTCAGTCTGTCCCACACCTGTCCTTCATCTAAACAGCACGGCTTATAGAGCTTGCCAACGTAACAGGCAAAGTCCTGTTTGTGATTAAGTTTTGTGATGGTCTTTACATAAGAAACATTTATATGTTACTTATATAAAAGCCAGATCGAATTTACCTTGATTTATTTACTTTTCTTCCTACAGCATAAAGTCACAAGTAGACTGAAGAGCTTCCTGTGTTTAATCAACAAGGGCAAAAAGACAGACTCTACTAAGATAAACGCCGTAATCCATTGAGACAATGAATTTGTTTACTTAAAGTGGCTGAGAAAAAAACCCAGCAGTTTCTACCTTTGACACACCAAGTTTGACAGTTCTCTTATTAAAACTTAGTGAGCACCGAGGCATCGAGCAGTGCACTGGCTGATGGGAATCGTAGTCCCCAGGTCGGCATTTACCACAAGGTTACAGATAAGATGGGGATGGTAGGGATATATATGTTAAATACATAAGATCAAAGTCTGTAAATTTCACCTTGGTGAAATTAGTGTGGTTAGGGATGGGAAAAATGTTGTGCAGAGATGTCAAGCACTATATATTTTTTTTCCTCATCTGCTTGTGACTTAGCAATGGCCACATCTGCAACAATTTGAGAGTAAGCATGCATGATGTCATTCTGGCTTTGCAAAGCATCATGGGTCACTTGAGGGAGCAAATGTTCGCCTAAGCTGGCTGCATCACAAATTTCCTGGAAAATATTCGGTGAGCAAGTTAACCATAGAAGAGCGTAAATATTTACTCCAAAAAAAAGCTTGAATTTCGACAATCAGAACTACTCTTGACATTATATTTTGTAGTATATTTTGACAAATAAGATTGTTGAATCATTGTCATGCAAACGGGATGATAATGCAGTCATTTCCTGAGTCTGGCATTATCCACCTACAGTATATCACAAAGTAAAGATGAATGTGTTAATGTACCATGGTTATGGCACTCTTATACCTGCTGATACAGAAGAGGGTAAGATTAGGTAAGCACAGGGATGGTATAGGAGCAATGTCATCTTTGTTGTATCAGTCTTGTGTTTCTTCTAGTTTCTGCACCATTCCATTGTCCACAAAATGCTGGACTGGGTGTTGGGCAAGGTCACGGGGGTCCAGTGGCTGTGGGGCAAATGTTGGTGAAGAAAGATTCACTGATCTTGACTTTGCTGACGATGCTGTGATCTTTGTGGTGTCAATGGAGGCTCTGATCAGGGCTCTTGAGAGACTGAGCAAAGAGTCTGAGTGTCCTGGGTAAAAACCAAGATCTAGGCCTTTAATGACCTCTCGTTGCGAGACATAGACACTATCCAGTGACCTGAGATGAAGACCGGACTCCTTCTGTATTGTGTCTCTTCGGATAATCCTTGGGTACCACTGGTTTGACTTTGTGTTGAATGAGCGGTTGCTCACAGGAAGTCTTGAATGAGGTACATTACCTGCATTGTGAGGGAGCATCAATTACGGTACTACGGCCATGAGACACAATTTCTTGGGGGTGATCCAGCTCGCAGAATCCTCATTGTTGAGGGCTCAAGCAGCTGGACCAGGCCAAGGAGACACCCACGTAACACCTGGCTGCAGCAGATAGATGATCATTTCCAGAAGGTGGGACAGGACAGTGTGTGTGTCTAGGGGGTTGCCAACCAGGATCCCGAACTCTTTCATCATGTGGTGTATGCGGCCACTTGCTGTACCAGTGCATGCTCCCCAACCTAACCTGACCTGACCTGACAGGTGTCTAATGCATTTGAAAAAGGGTCTGACTCCCAGGATCCCTGAAAGGGGAATAACTCCTTGAGGAAATGAATGGGGGAGAATTAATAAAAAAAAAAAAGTTTTGCTGTCATCCATGCTAATAAGTTGTGTTTTTTAAATTCTCTATGGAAATAATTATATATCTTATTAGATTTTTTTTTATAGTGTTAATTTACTGTGACAATCTTTTTGTGCTTACCATATTCAAAATATATTTTATACTGCTTCATGTTAGTCTTTCTTTTTTAGGCATCAAGTTATTGCTGACCAACTAGTGGAACGTTTTGTTGCATCAGGACTAATGACCAAGGAATGGGACAGAGTAAAACTTCATGCAACTGTTATGAACACAATTTTTAGAAAGGATCCCTCAGGTATTTTGCAGTCTAAAAAATGCACATCTGCATAAAACTTAAAACACTTTCCAAATCATTGAAGCTAGCTTCACATTATTGATAAAGAAATTGTTTTAAAATGTAACTTTTACTTCTACAGAAAAAATTAAAAGTTCACAAATTGTCAGACCCCATTAGTTGGCTGAGATATCTCGAATAAGGAACCTTATACAAATTTTTGAAATTTCAACATCTTCCATTTAATCGTATTAATGAATTTTCAACATGTTTTTCATTAAACATTTAAAACATTTAAGATCTTAAGGACATAATAAATCATTCAGTCCATCATTGTTTTTTTAGCTAATAGTTAATCAATCCCAGTATCTCATCCAGGTACTATTTAAAGGTTGTCACTGTTTCTGCTTCAACTACATGACTTGGTAGTTTGTTCCATATTCCTCCAACTCTTTCAAAAAAGACATGCTTCCTGGCTTCAGTCCTAAATGCACTTCACTTTAATTTCTTCTGGTGTTCTCACATATGTACATTGCTTAGATAATAAGAAGGTTGTATCAATATAAATCCCTAAATTATTTCTCCAAGGTTTGCCTTCTGTAGGATAGTGTGTCCCATCTTATATTTATAATTAATAATATAACTTGTTAAACATTCCACAAGATTATCTATATTTTCACAGCCCTTTGATTGTTTCCTTGTTTTTTTTGGTGATAAATGCACCACTTACTTTTAACCATTGTGCTTAAATATGCAATTTCACTATTTATCTTGAATAATTCTTCTGCATTTACCTTAATTGTACTGGATTATATTCTCTAGTATTGCTTTCTGTTCAGCATTGACTAGGTTTGGAACCTTTATTTAATGTTACTTTTACTTTTTAAAATTACTTTTTTTACCTTGCCTAAATAATTATTGTGTTTTCTCAGTATGAACTCTATGAACACAAATTAACCATGAACACACCAAATCTGTCTTTGTATCAGTATACTAGTGCACAAGGAAGGATCTGTAAGGCTTTGGCTCTGACAGCTATATTTGGAACATTAAACATCTGGTCACATCCAGTGAAATATCATACCTCCTTCTAGGTTTGGGTAGCTGAAATGAAAGCTATCCCTATAAAAGTAAGAAACAGGCATCTAACTGACAAGGGAAGTCATCCTCTAAACACATAACTTAAATACATCTGTAAAAGCAGTGAATTTAAATTCATCCAAGCTTTTCAATTTTATCCCAGAATGTAACAATCTGCTTAGTAACCAAGAAACCCTAAGATGTCTCAACATCATGAGAAACATTTCCTTAAGGCCATGGTTAACAGTGCTGCTCACAGAGGAATATCTGCATGCTCTCATATACCAAAACCTTCAAATGAACAGTACTTTCTTTTACTTTCCTTGTCTCTCTCCCTCACTTCCACGTAAACTATTACCATTTCCTCTGCTGCTGACTCCATGCTTGCTGTAAGCATGATATTTATAAGACTTGCTACAAGAATACTTCAGGTAGCAGCTTAAAACCATCCATTGGTATCTATTGGCCTCGTCCCTACCACAGTACGTTTAGCATGGTACCCTTTCAATTGCTGCTAATGTCTGTAAGGATTCAGATCTATTCAGTGTTTGTACATCTGTTTAATAGCCTTGGATCTTAAACCACTGTTAATCAGTGATGTGCACAGACCTTTTGGTGGACAATGGCTTACAATATAGATAAAGGCCACTTTTTAGGAAACGATTTGTTGAATTTTAATCCCGGGCATAAATTAGTTCTCTGAGTTTTTAATTTCCCTGGTAATTTGGATGGAACAACAGGGACATTCTAATATTCAAAAACATATCAACAATATTTATCCTTTATTGCTGATTATATCAGAAAGACACTACCCCCCACTGTGCATATACTGTATTTTCCTAATATAATACATTTTCAGAACATGAAAGAGCAAATGATGGAGTTCCCATCTATTACATGAAATACTAAATTAATCTTAACAGCAAGAGTACACATCTTAGCTCATCACTATATCTT
Source organism: Polypterus bichir lapradei (assembly GCA_026402145.1). Classification (NCBI taxonomy): domain Eukaryota; kingdom Metazoa; phylum Chordata; class Cladistia; order Polypteriformes; family Polypteridae; genus Polypterus; species Polypterus bichir. The sequence continues at coordinate 35,933,751 of JANRMT010062813.1, read as the reverse complement.
AAATGCTTAACATTTTCAGAACATGAAAGAGCAAATGATGGAGTTCCCATCTATTACATAAAATACCAAATTAATCTTAACAGCAAGAGTACACATCTTAGCCCATCACTATATCTTAAATGCTTAAATACTTAAATTTTATGCTGCATGATTTGTTTACTTAAAGACAGCATGAACATGAAACGGAACAGCATCATTGTATGATTCTACTGAATAAACACCATTTTCTGTTGTCACACTTGCCGTATACATCTTGGAATTTCAGATATCCATTATTTCAGAACATTATACAATCAGCTTAAGAGGATTCTTTACTTCTTTTACCATGAATTTTGGCAAATATGTCTTCTACTTTTTGTAGTACTTTGTGTGAAGCTGTCATTAATGGAAATACATAATAAATAACAGTAGACTTCATCTAGGTCTATACTTTACTACTTAATATCACTAAGTACTTTTACAATTATATTATTTTATTATTGTATAATACATCAGGAAGGTAACATACAAAAACTGATGTAAAACAAATCAATTAAACAATCCTGAATTAAGCCAGCATTATCTATGAAGCCTATTATAATGGACAGCTGTTCATGATATGAAGTGCCGGTTTATGTATTTGCCATGCAAAAAAAAATCACTATCCTTGATCTCCTACAGAAACAACAATCAAAATATTTTTTGTGGACTGTGACATACCAGAATTCTAAAATGCATAAATAATGACAAAGTGAACTGATAATATAAGACTAGACTGATAAGCTGAGATAAGAGTAGACTTTACAAACACTTGTTTAACAAGAGAGAAGAACAATGTATGGTTAAGATCTTTGGATAAAATAACTGTTTCTGATGAGTTTTTCCATACAATGTGGGTCTGTAGACAGGTTGTCTGAGTCAGTGTTGCAAACAATCCTCATACCTTTCCGTAAAACTCTTGTCTCTGTTCAAACCATGTTGTAATGTATTAAATTTTAGCATGAGTTTGACTTCCCATTCTTTTCTCTCTTGCTATGTTTTGAAGTCGCCCATAAGGACTGTGACTTTAAAGTCCCTCTCACAGTGTCCATGGCTGTTGAAGTGGGCCGCTACAGGAACATCAGTGTTTGTCCAATTTCTCCCACATAGAGTGCAGTGTCAAGACATTTCATGCAGAGAATTAGGTAGACCACTTTAGATGATCGGCATGAAAATGATCCCTTTATGCGATGTTCTAGTCAGCAGTGTGGTATAATTACACGGTCTGTATTATAGATGTGAGCACACGTTTTACATCTTTTCTGTAGGCAGGGAGATGTGCCATTTTCTGTTGGTTCACTTAGGGAGCTTTGGACAATTAGTTGCTACAGGTTTGGTAGTTGTCTGTATGCCAGGAGGGGAAGTTCAGGAAATACATTTGTCAGTGTTTGGTCATTGTTTAGCATTCTTTTATAATTTTTCGAAGTATTTCAAGATGTGGGTTATAGGTGGCACATGTTCTTCTTTCCACATCTAGGCCATAAAAATGTTTGCTTATTTGATTATTATTATGTGTGAATTATTTATTTTGTTGCTAGCTTTTTATATTGTTTGATGGTTAAATTTGTTCCACTGTTTTGATACTATTCTAGATTTAAAAAAAAGGATATAGCTTGCTGTTGAAACCAAAACCAAAATCCAGGCCTTTAATGACCTCTTGGGCACAGCCATTAGCGGTGTGTCTGTTTGTGGAGAGAGTATCGACCTTGTTGAGAGGTTTACTTACCTTGGCAGTGACATTCATGTCTCTGGTGACTCTTCCTATGAAGTCAGTAGAAGAATTGGGAGAGCATGGGGAGGTCATGAGGTCGCTGGAAAGGGGTGTGTGGCACTCCCGATATCTATGAAAATGGATGAAGGTCCAAGTCTTTAGAGTCCTGGTGCTTCCTGTCTTGCTATATGGTTACGAGACATGGACGCTATCCAGTGACCTGAGACAAAGACTGGACTCCTTTGGTACTGTGTCTCTCTGGAAAATCCTTGGGTACTGTTGGTTTGGCTTTGTGTCGAATGAGCGGTTGCTCATGGAGTCCCGGATGAGGCACATTACCTGCATTGTGAGGGAGTGTCAGTTATGGCACTACGGCCATGTGGCGCGTTTCTCCGAGTGTGATCCACCTCGTAAGATCCTCATTGTCAGGGACCCGAGTGGCTGGACCAGGCCAAGGGGTCACCCACGTAATACCTGGCTGCAGCAGATAGAGGGTCATTTCCGGAGGGTGGGAAAGGACTGCGTGTCTGCCTGGGGTGTTGCCAACCGGGATCCCGAGTTGTTTCGTTGTGTAGCGGTTGCGGCAACGCATTGTACCAGTGCATGCTCCCGACTTGACTTGACTTGCTTGTTGTTGTTTCTGAAGTGAACAAATCGGTGATTTAAAGATTTGAATCATTTTGGTGAACTGAATAAAATGAATCCAATTACTAAAAAGAAGCATTTTGCACATTTCTAGAGGCCACACCTCGCAACTTACAGGACTTAAAGTTCTCCTGTTAACGTCTTCGTACCAGATAATATATTAGCATTCTGTGGTTTATTTGTATGTCTCAGGAAATTATATTTATAATGTGCGTACAAATGAATATGTTAATATGACATGGATTACGG
>JANRMT010062813.1:35878405-35926128 GCA_026402145.1 Polypterus bichir lapradei | reverse complement strand
TTGCACTGATACGAAATAGCTGTGTGTGTATATATGTAGATATGTATGTATATGTATATATATGTTTATATATGTGTGTGTGTATGTATATATATATATGTATTTGTGTGTATATATGTGTGTGTATGTGTGTATGTATATGTATGTTTATATATGTAGATATATATATGTATGTATATATGTGTGTGTGTATATATATATATGTGTATATGTATAGATATGTATATATATATGTTTATGTGTGTGTGTGTAAATATATATATATATATATATATATATATATGACAGCAACACTCATCACTCACAACAGTGACAAAACAAGTACATTGACAATCATGTTACATTATTTTCAAAATGTTTCCTTTTCTTTTTCATTGCTTCTTTAACACACTACTTCTCCGCTGCGAAGCGCGGGTATTTTGCTAGTATATATATATATATATATATATATATATATATATATATAGTGGAACCTCGGTTCACGACCATAATTTGTTCCAGAACTTTGGTCGTAAACCGAGTTGGTCGTGAGCCGAAGCAGTTTCACCCATAGGATTGTATGTAAATACAATTAATCCGTTCCAAACCGTACAAACTGTATGTAAATATGTAAAAATAATGTAAAGATTAAGCACAAATATAGTTAATTACACCATAGAATGCACAGTGTAATAGTAAACTAATGTAAAAACATTGAATAACACTGACACAAAACACCCAGGCTCCCTGCTCAGCTACACGAGCTGGCTCGCTCGCACTCTCTCACTCTCTCTCTCTCTCTCTGTAGCGCGAGCGCGCACACACACACACACACCACCCACCCCTATCCTCCCCCCATCCCTTCCCAGTCAGCTGCCCGCGCTCTCATCTCTCTCTCTCTCTCTCTGCGCTTGCTCGCTCGCGCTCTCTAATCTCTCTGTAGCACGTGCTCGCGCAGCATTTTTTTTAAAATGAGTTTTAAGCACAGCAGAAAAAAAGGAACACGAACAAATCCGAAGCGCATGCAAAAACCAACTCACAAGCAACCAAAAAGGTAAGATTGCAGGAGATCACGCTATTAAACGCAACAAATCGCATTATGAACTGAAAAATTAACTTTTGAAAAATCCGTAATACAAAAACCACCAAGAAAACTAACCTTGCATGAGTCGAGTTCTGGCATGAAGTGTTTTCCTTCAGGTGTTTTCTCTCTTGTGATTTCTTGGGTTTCAGTTATTTCAGTTTTTCTTTTTTAATAAATCTGCAACAATTTCAAAAATTCTTTTTTTTGTCTGTCAATATGGGGTGCTGTGTGTACATTAATGAGGAAAAAAAATAATTTAAATGATTTTAGCAAATGGCTGCAATATAACAAAGAGTGAAAAATTGAAGGGGGTCTGAATACTTTCCGTACCCACTGTATGTATATATGTATGTATATGTACATGTATATGTACATGTGTATGTATGTGTATATATATATATATATATATATATATATGTGTGTGTGTACACATCTCAAGCAAAAAGGAATCAATAATTTATTTTTATTTTTCTTTATTTAGCTGAGGATAAAGGTCCCCCTGGCTTGGTGAGACAGGAACGGGAGTCTTTTGATGCACGAAATGTATTAAATGTGAGTAAGAGAAAAGTATGATCATTCTTCAAATTTAGTGGCTTGCCACTGATTGCATTTAAGATAGATACAGTTCCCATTGCAAATCTGTGCTAGTCACTCAGAAAACCACTCTAGGCAGTGGTATAGGGAACTAATTCTCAGCAATGGCAGGAACTGCTTAAAACATAAGTTTACTGTGGTGAGATTAACTGCCACTTTGTCATTTTTTAAGGCATTTTGGAAAAATAATAATTTATGCCAAGTATTTGCTGCTGTCAAAGAACATACTTTCAAAGAATGGTTATCACTATCTAATTTTACATACTGGGAAAATACTCTTAAAATATGTGGATATAAGCAAACTGGACAGCAAGTATATGATGAGGCAAAACAGCTCTGTAGACCATTGCTTTACAATAGCGATAGTAAGACAAAGGCAGCATGGTTGATTGCAAAGCTCTTTCAAGATCATTTACATTTTTTAAAAGCCTAAAAGCAATTTTAAAAAATCCAGCTAATTTTATACCATTTTTTGCAATTTTAGATTATTTTAACAGATAGTGTTCACCAGTGGAAGTCAAAAGCATTCTTCTTTCTTAAGGACAGTTCAATATGCAGCTTTCTTTTGTAACAAGTTAGGGTTTCCTCCTGAAGTCTCATTTGCTACAATGTCAAGAAGGTCTATCAAAATAAATGTATTTATAATCAAAAGTAAATACAGGCATGGGTGGGATTAGCACAGGGATTGTTCAAAGTACTACAAGCAAGGAACAATCAAATTAACTGCACATGTATAATTCGCTGTCTGTGGCACTGGGTTGCTCACCTAGGTGACTACCTGCAAGCACTGCCACAAAAGATTATGAAAATGAATCTGCTTTCCCTTAATAATCATGAGAAATTGGTCAATATCATGAAAAACATTTAGAATCAAAACTAGACATTTTAAATCATAAAATTACATCTTATGTTAACTTGCTGAAGCAGGCACATATCAGTCCTCTCTTCAAATCACTAGACTGGTTTCCTGTAGTGGCATGTATTAAGTACAAATCCTTGATGCTTGCCTACAGTGTAGTCCACGGGTCTACACCTTTATATATGGAGACACCGAGGTCCTCTTCTTGACCACTCAGGTCTGCTGTTAAATAGCATCAGGTTAATCCACCTCTGTGTTTTATCAAGTCTTAGTCCAGACTCTCCATGTGTAGCTTCTGGCTGGTGGAATAAGCTGCCCAACTCCATTTGAAACTCCTACTCGCAAATATTTTTATTTTAAGATCTCCTTTTTATTTATGAGTCAGTTTTGTATATCTTTATGACCTGAAAAATCCTTCATTCACTGAAATAATCTTTTGTTACTTTTTTTAAACATACTTTACGGTTTGTAAACTCTTTTTTTTTTCTTTTAGTTTAAATTCTAATATTTACATCTGTAGTTTCATGTTCTTTCTAGATTTTATATAAGGCTTGTTTAGATTGGGTGCAGCAAAGTCCATGCTCGTCAATGGGAGTTAAACTGGCACCCTTGTGCGGAAATCATACTAGAAACTTTTCTGAATATTAAGTGTATTTAGTAAAGATTGTTCTAAATCACATTAAAACGTTATTCTTGTATGTTGTGAGATTTGACATTTCAGCATGTGAAACTGACAAAATCATTCTTCACATAGTACTAGGGTTACTAAAAAAAGTGCATCATTTAAATTGTAAAGATCTACATTACCAAATAAAGGAGCAAGTCCAGACTTCCATTAAATGTTATTTTTATTGACTTGAATAAAAATAAATAGCTAAATCAGCAAAAATAGCAGTTCTGATTCTGTGTCCATTTTACCATGACTTGTTGTTTGATAATCTTAGGACCTTTAGAAGTAGATACCTTCAGTGATCCCAAAAATCACAGTTACATTTGGAAAAGGAAAAATAATTAATTGAAAGAGAGAGATGTTAAACAGCATTCTTTCTCAACCACTCTTGATCCTAACCGAATATTTATTTTTTGCCTTAAAGTTATGTCCTCACACATCGCCAAAATTTATGCTTGCCATAAAGTTGGTTATTGGGCCTGACTGTGCCATATAAAATTAAGCAACTATGAAATCAATACAGTATTCCCATGTAAAATAAAAAAAACATGCATTAGTCTCTACCCTGTTTTATTTACAGGGTTCAGATGGCATATATACATGTTCTGCCATTTTTGATGTTTTGCATATAATGTTTGCAGCAAAGTGGCCCAGAAGCAAAATGTCACATAGTTTTCAATATATAAATTTTGAAATATAAGAAGAGATTTTCAAAGATAATTAGTAATGGAAAATTCAGCAAGTTTTTAAATAGTTTATTATATGATTGTAAGCTAGTTTAAATTATATAAACTTAAAGTAATTACACAGATAACTTTTTGACCACCTCAATGAATTTATTGTATTGATAGTAATTTCACATTGTTTACAGTGTTTCCCCCCGGAAAATTTTTATTAGTGGGTGTTATAAGGATAATATAAATAAATAAACGTTGCAGTAAAAAATGTAACAATGCAAAGAATGTCTTTTTACAACAAAAAGGAACACATAGAAATTTTAAATTAAATCACTTGAGACCCTGTCACATTTAACAACTTTTCCAGCGATTTTCATTTACATACTTCATTTACAACTTATTAAGTCAGTCATTTGCGATACACTCTCCTATCATTTAGTCTGTCATACCCTGTGACTTAGTCCAGCCAGTCTGAGGCTTGCCCTAGCAAAATTGAATGGTTTACTGTCTGAGTTATCAAGCAGATGACAAGCCAGGACTCTTATTATGTACTGTTTTAGAAAAAAAACATACATTATTTTGTTTGCCCTTGTTTTTATGAAATACTCTTGCTTTTTATTAAAAGTGGAGCATAACTGAAGATGAATATGAACTGTAAGCCACAGCGAATTTAGGAAATATTCAGACCCTTTCACTTGCTACACACTTTATTGTGTAATGTATAGATTTCATTTTAAGTGGATAAATTGATGTCATTTTTGCCCGCCCTATCTATACTCAATAACTCATAATCACAAAAGTGAAAATGTTTTTATTATTATATTATTGTTGGTGTTTAACCTGACTTGGAAACATAGAAATGTAGCAGTGGGCTGTTTGTAGATGAATTTTAAGGAAGCTGTAAGAATGGGGTAGAAAAAAAATCAAGATTTTAAAGAACAGCAAACAGTATTGTGTACATATCATCTGTTTGGCTAAATTACAAATTATTTTTTCTGCTTGTAATTGATAGTGCCTATAATAATGTTGGTGGTGGTAGAACTGTTAATGTGTTTACAGTTGCCTGCCCATTCAGTGAGACAATAATTTTCAAAACACTTGTTTTTATATACATAGCTTACAAATACCATCCATACTCTAGGTTGATCACCACTGATTCAGTTCAGTAAAATGTTCAAAGATGTAATGTCTTAAACTGGCCACCAAAAAAGCTCCAAAGCATTTAGTAATTTAGCAGTAATTGCATTTACTATGTGTTTTGCATACTAGTTCTTATTAATTTGTTCATCTATTGACTCAGTCGGTCAGTACTAGGCTCAATTTACTCACTGTATCGTTGGATATATCTATACTAATAAAAGGCAAAGCCCTCACTCACTCACTGACTGACTGACTGACTCATCACTAATTCTCCAACTTCCCGTGTAGATAGAAGGCTGAAATTTGGCAGACTTATTCCTTACAGCTCACTTACAACAGTTAAGCAGGTTTCATTTCGAAATTCTACACGTAACGGTCATAACGGTCGACAACGTCCGCCTTGTTGAACTTTCTTATTTATGGCACCATCTTCACGAAATTTGGTAGGCGGCTTCCCTGCGCTAACCGAAACCGATGTATGTACTTATTTCGATGGTATGACGCCACTGTCGGCCGCCATATTGAACTTTCCAACGTCACTAATTTTCCAACTTCCCGTGTAGGTAGAAGGCTGACCCCATCTTCACAAAATTTGGTAGATGGCTTCCCTGCGCAAACCAAAACCGATGTACGTACTTATTTCGGTGGTATGACGCCACTGTCGGCCGCCATATTGAATTTTCCAAACATCACTAATTCTCCAACTTCCCGTGTAGGTAGAAGGCTAAAATTTGGCAGGGTCATTCCTTCCAGCTTACTTACAAAAGCTAAGCAGGTTTCATTTCGAAATTCTACGCGTAACGGTCAACAATGTCCGCCATGTTGAACTTTCTTATTCATGGCCCCATCTTCACGAAATTTGGTAGGCGGCTCCCCTGCGCTAACCGAAACCAATGTACATACTTATTTCATTGGTATGACGCCACTGTCAGCCGCCATATTGAACTTTACAACGTCACTAATTCTCCAACTTCCCGTGTAGGTAGAACGCTGAAATTTGGCAGGCTCATTCCTTACAGCTTACTTACAAAAGTTAAGCAGGTTTCATTTCAAAATTCTACACATAACGGTCGATAACGGTCAACAACGTCCGCCATGTTGAACTTTCATATTTATGGCCCCATCTTCACGAAATTTGGTAGGCGGCTTCCCTGTGCTAACTGAAACCGATGTACGTACTTATTTCGATGGTTATGACGCCACTGTCGGCCACCATATTGAACTTTCCAACGTCACTAATTTTCCAACTTCCCGTGTAGGTAGAAGGCTGACCCCATCTTCAAGAAATTTGGTAGGCGGCTTCCCTGCGCTAACCAAAACCGATGTACGTACTTATTTCGGTGGTATGACGCCACTGTCGGCCGCCATATTGAATTTTCCAAACATCACTAATTCTCCAACTTCCCGTGTAGGTAGAAGGCTGAAATTTGGCAGGGTCATTCCTTTCAGCTTACTTACAAAAGTTAAGCAGGTTTCATTTCGAAATTCTACGCGTAACGGTCATAACAATCAACAGCGTCCGCCATCTTGAACTTTCTTATTCATGGCCCCATCTTAACGAAATTTGGTAGGTGGCTTCCCTGCGTTAACCGAAACCAATGTACGTACTTATTTCGGTGGTGTGACGCCATTGTCAGCCGTCATATTGAACTTTTCAACGGTCTTTGTTACTTATGGGCCCATCTTCAAGAAATTTGGTACACGGGTCCCCAACGATAACTGAATCCTACTTATGTACATATATACGTCCATAGCCTGCAGCTCGGTCACCGTGTGAGGCGGCGTTGGGTCCCCCATCCCAACGCCTCCCACGTTGTTGGCTGCCTGCCTATATAAGGCCATCTGTCGCTCCAGTCTCTACATTCCCTTCCTTGCTTCGCCACGGTATTCACGTTACCCTGCTGATAACTACAGCCTTTTTATTTAATCCACGGCTTCTCCGCTGTTTTATTGTTCATTTATTATGATTATAGTTATTGTGTAGGTATTTTAGACTTACTTTACATTGTTCAGGTACCCATTTCCTTTATCATTCCAACCGTACCCCCATTAACATGTCTATCGAGGTGATCACTATCGATCAAAGAACTGTCACTTACCAAGTGGTTTCCATGCCCGGAGATGGCACCTGCCTTTTCCATTCTCTTTGTTACATATTGCACGGCCATATCAGGCTCACTATTGATATCCGGAGGAACATTGTGTCTTATGTATTGAATGACTGGGACAGGTTCAAGGTGTGGACTGATGACGGTACAGGAGATAATTATACCACACAGGAGCACTATAAGAGTGAAATGCTTAAGTGTACCGAAATGGCCAAATATTTTACACCTTTGGACAACCGGCAATGCCTCTTAAACATCTTAGATTCACAGGTGACGATTTCAGTAGTGGACACTTTGATGTTTAGAAATGTTTAAACTCTCAAAAGCTGGATGTGAAGTTATCAATCAAACTGGTTGTATGCTTACAACGCTTGACAGATGCCGAATGTCTCTTCAACACAAGTCCTACAAATACTGTCGTAATTGAAACAAACCATGAAACTCAAACCGATTATGACAGCAGCAATCCAAGCTGTGAGATTTGAGACAAGATTACTTTTCATATGGCCAACTGTACGTTGTATGCTCAAGAGTAAGCTCAGCGCACAGCTACAGCTTGGTCATATTACAACTGGAGGGCCGAACTGACAACGTGGCATACAAAGAGATCCTTAACAAATAATTATTGGTATATTTTCCCTCAGTTTTAAAAAGGTTTAATTGTCTTCTTAATAAAAATTTTAAGGCAGTACTTCGCCGCTGCGAAGCGCGGGTATTTTGCTAGTCATAGCATAAAGTGACAGTAATAATACCACTGTTTTTCTGCAGGTGCATATAATGCCAAAAAATATTTAATGCCAAATAATATTTGAAACTTTTCCTAGATAGTCACCCATCCAAGTATTGGTTCAGCAGAAACATATTTCGTTTGAAGTAGGTTACCTGTTCTTAAGTGCAGAGTTGTAGGCCTTACCCAAGCATCCCAGAAACAGGCTAACTGCATCAGGTACTGCTCCAAAAGAAATATGTTTCTGTATAAGAAATGGCATTGAGCATATCATAAAAATTAGAGCCTAAACTGAGTTTGCTAATAAACATTTTAACAATACATTATATCAGAGGTTCTCAAACATGGTCCTGGGGAGCCATTGTGGCTGCAGGTTTTTGTTCCATCCAGCTTCTGTTTTTAATTGGACTCCTTGGCTAATTAAGTGAACTGTTATTTCCCAGATTCTGTGTTTTGGGACCAATATAGAAATTAGAAAACCAAGTTTGGTTAAAAAAATATTAAAATGTATTAAGCAGTTCAATGGGAATAATGTATATATTTTTTCTTTTTAACAATATTTTCATCTTGATTTTCTTTCTACTTTTCAAGGTGTTTAATTAATTCATTATTTTCTAATTAGTGGGTCTGACACTAAAGTAGTTGCAGCCTTTTAATGATTCAGTGTTTTTGGCCTGGGTGTCTGCTCTGATTGTTTCTCTGATCGAGAAAGGGCAAAATATAATGAAATCAACAAAATAGAGTTAAACATTTAAATCTATTGTAAAATGGAAATATTTCTAAATATCTTCTAAATGTAAAAATCATGCTGCAGTGTTTTTCTAAATGTAAAATAAGAGAAGAGAAAAAATACCAGCTAATTAAATAAGATCCTTGTTATCGGTTGAAACAAAAACCCAAAGCCACAGTGGGACCCCAGGGCCGACTTTAAGAACTCCTGGCTTAGCACATTTTAATAAAAAAAAATGCTACACTTAGTTTTCGAATTTTTGTATTGTTCCTAAAACTCAGAATCTAGGTAATAACAGATCAATTCATTAGGGTAGCAGTCCAATTAAAAACACAAGTTGGTTGGAACAAAAACCTGCACCCACAGTGGGTCCCCAGGACTGAGTTTGAGAACCCCTGCATTATAATATTACTATCTGTGTGTAGTGTTCGGGACAAAAAAGCAACCTGAAGACTCTTTGGCAGTTTTACTATATTCATGAACTTGGAGAGGCGCCAGCTAACACTTAAGAATTACCCAGAGCAGAAGACATGGATCCACATATGCCTGCTGCCCCACTGGCTTTTGTAAGAAGACACTGGCAATGCCATATCTTAGCCGTAACACTGGCATATGAGTCCTCTTAATCTTTGTCTCGAGAAAATAACTCCAGATAGACAATGTTTTTAGTGAAAACTTCAAGCCTTGCCCTCCGTTCCTGAGGTGTTTCACTTGCAAGTTGTTGTGCAGCAGCATTTGCTGTATACAGGTCTTTTTCGTAGTTAGGTGCATGCAAGTGCCAAAAAAATTTAAAAGTGCATACATGGTCGTCTAGTGGCTGTGGTTGAGCATGAGCAGACCACACTGCTCTATATAGACACACACAGGTCTTTCATTTATATATGTCTAATATTATTGTTTACTTACTTATTTTTTTGCAAAACTGTACCATCTGCTGGAAATGGGGGGAGGGGTCAGTGCCTTTACATGTATCTATTGTAGAGATGCCACTGATTTCTTTAGCAAAAGCAGCTGGAACACAATAGGACTAAAAGCATTTCTGGAAATGCATATAATATAAGTGCCCTTCTTCAATATAAATTTTACAAGTATCAGTTTGTCATTTATTCTGCTGTTTCCTGACTTTTTAAAGTCATCTGACCACCTTTAAATTTAAGTTAAGTGCATTGTATGACATTTTTGATTAAGAAATTGTTTATTATAAATAATTGGGGTGGAGTGGTGGCTCTGAGGCTAAGGAGCTGCGCTGGTATCCTGAAGGTTGCCAGTTCGAATCCCCATCACTGCCAAAAGAGATCTTACTCTGCTGGGCCCTGAGCAAGGCTCTTAACCTTCAATTGCTCCAGGGGTGCTGTACAATGGCTGACCCTGTGCTCTGACCTCAAGGGGTATGTGAAAACTAACAAATTCCTAATATGAGAAATTGTATATGGCGAAATAAAGAATAAAAACATTAAATAAATAAATGGAAAAGAGACTAAACCCAGAGTTATTACTTTGTGCTGAAAGTTTTCCTTTGAGTGACAAGTCTGATTAGAATGCCTTTTTAATATTCCTTATTAATTTATCTGCATCAGCAATCTGTGTGTGCTTGTGTCACATAGTTGAATTTAAAAAAAAAAAAAAATTAGTTTTGATAATGTGGCAAATTACAGTTTTAAGAGTTATAAAGTAACCACTTTGCTTTTATAGTGTTAATAATATAATCAGATTATTTAACAAAATGAAAAAGTATATTCTAATTCTCAATTATCCATTAATCCATCCATCAATGAAGTCAGTTAGGTACACCACCGAAGATGTTATTGTTAAAGAATGAATGTTAGAAAATGAGATGGTGTATTTTTCTAACTTGTATTCACTTTAAACCCATTATCCCAATGGCACTGAGCACAAAGCCGGAAACAACCCTGGAAGGGACATTATCAAAACTAATTTACATATAATTTTCATACCACACTAGGAATTATACTGGCTTGCACTGAGAAGGTGGCTGTGTAATAGTTTTTCTGGACTTCAAAACGGATACTTAAAACATTCTCTTCTATAATGCCTTTTCTAATTTGTACATTTAAATCAATATTTATTATTTTATATCGTGACATTTTTATGTATGTATAGAAATTGCTGTGATTATTTATGGCAACAATGAAAATACTTTTCAAAGAAATATTGAAAATCAATCTAGTAATACTGTGTTAGCATTTGCTCAAATAATAGTTGTGTCCTAGGATTCTGGGAACTTTTCTTGTGCAAAACACTGCGTGCCCTTTTAGTGCTGTGACTGCTAAATCTTACAAATCATAAACTATACTTGATAATTTGACACCCATGAAACAAATCCATTTGCATACTCTGGTGATAAATCTAACACCAGGTCTTGTCACTTATGGATATTATCAGTGGACTTTTCACTTATGGGGTTTATTGATAAGGGAGATGAGACAGAGTATAGGAGTCAGGTGGAGAACTTTCTTTCTTTGTGCAGAAAGAATTGTCAGCAAATCCAAGGAATTGGTTTTTGACTTTTGCTGCACCAAAGAACCTCAATGTCCAGTCATTATTCAATGAGTGGATACAGAGGTAGTGCACTCCTACACGTACTTGGTGGTCCACTTTAATGACATATTGGACAGGTCTTGGAACACAGAGGGACAATATAAGAAAGGGTTTAGCAGGGTCTTTTTTCTTAAGAGACTGTGTTCCATTAATGTAGGTAGTGACATCCTCTTAAATGGCAAGTATAGTTTTCGATGCTGTGGTGTGCTGGGCCAGTAACGTTACTTTAAGAGAGGCCCACTGAATCTACAAGACAATTAAAAGGATAGGCTCAGTTTTGGTGCACACTCCTGGACCCTGTGGTGATAGTAGCAAAGTAGATAATTCAAACAAAACTGAGTGTCATTATGAGCAATGTTGCACATCCTGTTACTGATAAACTAACACGAAGTACTTTCAGCCAATAAATTATACAGCAGAATTGTGTCAGGAAACACTACTGGGGCTCCTTTACAGCAACAGCAGTACACCTGAATAATGCCTCACTGTGACTGTCAAGTCAGGCGTTTTTGTTTCTTTTTAACTCTGGTGTTTGTTCAGACTACAGTATGTAAGTGGGTGTATATTTATCATCTGTCTGTTTATACATGGCTTACTAACTTTATCTATCTAGAGATCCATTAGAGTCTTTGAAATGTGTAAGAGAAAAAGCCCTACGAAAGTTTGCATTAGCTGGTTTCTCAGTTTATAGTTAACTGTACCAAATTCTAACTTGCCCATGATTGTTTTTTTATAGATGATTTTGTACCTAAATTTAGCTGCAGTCTTGGGTTGTGAATTATAGAGGCATTATTATAGTTTTCTGTTTTTTTGAATAACAAGTAAATGTAACCATAATTAAATTTCTCCCTTTATGGGAATATTCAGTTAAATGAGGCAACACAGGGTACAGAGCAAGTGTGGGTGGCTAGTATTGAATTTGTGGCCTTGTGGTAACCAGTTCAGCTCCTTAGCTGTTACACTCCACTGCCTACACATTTATTAAATGTAAAATTCCAATAAAAAAAAATTAAAGACTATTGTCCAATAGAATATCAATAATAATGCAGTGCTTTGACTTTTGGAAGCAAGTTACTAATGAATGTTACTTACGCTTGTATTTTTCACATTTTAGATCTCCGTTCAAAGTTTACTTTTCTGAACCTGAAATGAATAGTACTTTTGAAGCTTACACATATACTTATTTATATCTCATTAGGTCAGTGGTTGCATTTAGGGAAAATCAATAGATGGAATCATGGGTGCCAACGTGTCATAAACAAATTATAGGCTGCAATATAAATAATAGTGGTAGAATAATTTGGCTGCATTCAGAAGCCTACCATTGACAACACTCTTAACTTACCCTGCTTCTTACTTTAATAAGCATGTATAAATGTGCAAAGAATGAAAGAATATTTAACCATATTTATGGAGGATTTTTGGACAGAATGTTTAGCATGAATGGCAATATGTAGAATTCTGACTTATAGTTACTATTTTTCAACATATCATTTCATACAAAAATTGAATAAATAGAATCTGAAAACAGATAAGCATCTGAATAATTAAAAAGGGGCACTTTAAACATTGAAGTCAGTTTTAATTTTTTTTTTAAGCTAACTTTGATCATATTAACACTTTGTACCTTTTTTGCATGTAATATTAAGTTTTCACACCTGGTAATTCTTTAAATCACATACTTGCATTTGGTATTTCTTGTTTTAGATGTTTGAACGATATCGTTTTGGTGACCTGGATCTGAATGCTGTTCATTTATCTCAGAGATACTCAACTGACAGTTCTGGTTACTACACATCTTCAGGGTTTATCACGTTTTCATGAAGAATATATCTCTTTGGTGGTGACCTTGGTTGTATATGATTGTGCTAATAGAAAAATGATGTGCTAAAAACATTTGCTATATTCAGATGAAATTTAAACTCAAGCAGCAAGAAACTTTTCTAGTCAGTGTCATGCATTATTGTATTGATATACTGTTTATTTGCCCTTTAAATCAAGGAGTTGCAAACAATCTTTTCCACCCAAAATAATGTATATACCACAATATAGCATTTTATAACTCGTGTATAGCCCTTTATAGCAAATGCTTGATATATAGAAATCAGTAGACATTCTTTCATAAAATCTTACAAATTGGAGACAATTTTTTGTAATTGTAAATTCAAATTTATTGGCATGGGAATTATAAGGGTTAAGTGAAATACAGCAGTGATCTCTACCCAAAATGTTTATTGTAGCAGATGTGTAGTATTATGAAAGAAAGGATTTTTTCAGAATTAGCAAAATTACTACTACTGGAATACATCCAGTTTAACATTGCGTGAATGTTGATGTACTCAATTATTAGCATTGCTACCTAATGCAATAATAAAAATGAAAAGTCAATTGAACAAGAATTGATTTTTTTTAATAAATTAATGCATAAGATACTTTTATGTATTGAGGGTTTTTGGTACTAACTCCCATTAAAATTATTTCTTTATTTATGAGTTTTTGAATGTGTTATCTTACTTGTTTTTCTTTTTTTTTCTTTGCAAAATATAAAATTTACAAACATGGTATTTTGATTCTCTCAGTGAAAGTTGTTTGTAACTCACTGCTGTTTATATTATCAGGTAAGTATTGAAGATTCAGTAACATGTTATCTTCATCAATGCTGTACATTGTATAACGAAGATACTGCTTTTGCTTGCTATTAAGCTGTTAAGACACAGTAAGGCCAGTAATATACATTTTGTGTAAGCATTTACAAAATTTTGTTTTTATACTGTAAATTAAAAAAAAACACTATTTTTGACACTTTTTTAGTAATATTTATGTTTGCAAAAATGTTTTTGTGCTTGTAATTTGTACTGAAACTTATAGTTAATTTTTTGTATGAATTCTGTGATAAAATGCAGATGCCAAATATGCATTATTATTTGGATCCTAGAGTAGCTTTCTTAAATTGTGTTTTATTCATGAGGTTACAATTTCTTCATTAATGTTATGTATGCTACCTGAATAGTTCTAAGCTGTATTAAATTTCAGGTTTTTTTTTAGTACTAGGCTGAACCGCCTTTTAAGGCGACCGACTTTTAAGTTGACCACTTAAGGCAATTCAATATGTAGATCAATTTGATATTTTATACAAACTCATTAATTTGTTTATATTTCATTTGAGCGGTATTACTTTAATACTCGTAGTTTCTGTTATTTTTGTGATGAAATTTAAACTTTTTTTCTATATTGAGGTCGCCCTTTTGAACCCCCCTGATATTTACTACGCGGTGAGACATTTGTACTCCATCAACATTAATTATTTCCAGAGACATAATTTTGTCTATTTTTCCAGCGCATCGCGCACAAAAGCAAGGGAACGATGGGAGCATCAGAACTCTGCTCACATCATGTCGCTTCGTACCGCAAGCTGCAAGTAGTAAGTCTGTGATAAGCGGAATACCGCTACGCTTTCCACTCACGGGACGGAAGGACAATCCCGACCGCTTTTATATAGTAAGAAAGAAGAAGAAGATATCGCACAGTCTGGAGTAGAAAATCATCTTTTACCTGGAAAAACGAAACTACAAATCCCATCGTGCATTGCAAAATGGACGGGGCGTGTGTGAAACTCCGCGCCTGCGTAGCACTTACGGGACGGAAGGACAATCCGACCGCTTTTATACAGAAGGATTAATAGAACATTTGATTTGTGTTTAAATCCCCACTTACTCTTTTTAGAAATCCTTATCTTTCCTTGTGGAGCTCTAAATATTAAGCCTAAAAGAGGATATTAATTATAGTCTCATAATAGCAACATTATATATAATTGTAAACAGTATTCACATGTATTTTATTCTTTAAACAAGATCATCATTTTGCTTGTAAATGGCTGGTATTACAGTTTTTTGTGCCAGAGTGCCTCCGGCATGCTAAGATCCTCACTTTTGAATTTTGTTGTCTGTATCAGTTTTGAGCATTTGGGAAAGGCCATGAGTTTCTTCTTTGTTAGCTGTATCACATTGCATACTAACTTCAGAAATGTTGAGTAAGCAGTGTGCTTTATTTGTGATCTTATCAAGTGGAAGCAGCCTTTAGTAAAAGAGGGGTAAGAGTAAACGAAAATTTCATCTGACAGCAGTCCATGTATTTTAATAAAAGTTAATAGAATTAGTAAAGGATCTCATTTAAATGTGGGAAATCACCACTGACATTTAAGTGAAGCAGGTGGTTTATGGAAAGCCTTGAATGGTTAGCAGTTTTACTTTAACGTAGTTGCTGATTTGGAGATTGTCCATGTTGTGGTTTGTTCTTTTGCCTCGTTTACTAAAAGACATTTTTCCAAAATTGTATCCATTCAACTTTTAAGTTTGGTTTAGTTTCTAAAGCTACATTTAAACTTGCACTGTTTTGATTCACTATAGAAACAGATCTTATCACACATGTGGAAAGTGCAAAAATTGCCAAACTGCAAAATGGTGATCCTGTGGTAAGCATCAAGTTTTACACTCAAAGCTGTTTACAGATTTTATAGCTTACTGTTAATAGTATTGTGGCCTACAGAGGGCACTCCTGCCGCCCAAATGCGACACAGACAGACGCAGAGGTACAAGTATACATGTTTTTTTATTTTTCTTTTCTCATGAGAAATGCCTTCCCTGTTTCCCACAAGTGCAGCACAGTTCAAAAGTACAGCACAAAACTCTTTTTTGTTCTCTCTTTCTCTTTTCCTCCACTCCTCCTAGCGAGCTTTGTCTTCTCCCACCTGACTGTGGCTGCCGGAGTAGTGGCTGCTGGCTCCTTTTATAAGGCACCCAGATGTGCTCCAGGTGCTCGTTGACTCAGTTCCGGCCGCACTTCCAGGTGTGGCGGAAGTGCTGCAGTTAAGGGCTCAGTAGCACGTGAGCGGGCGGGCTATCATTCTGCAATGTTTGGAGATCCGGTCTTCCTTCTCTGGGTCTTCCCCCTGCTCTGGGGTGCAGCGACAGTCTGGGTCTCTGGGTCCAGAACAGTATCCAATGTGTGAATAATTTGTATATTGCATAAAATATTTTATTTATTATGTAAGTCTTTTTTCTTCAATACCAGATTTGCTTGTCCGCTGTAACACTGAGAAATAATTTCTTGAATTAATAAACAAATGAAAAATTAAAGACAACCATTAAAACCTCTAAACTTTACTGTCTTTGTTTTAACTAACCCTGACAATACAGTAAGCTACAGCTGCCATTGCAAAGAGAGAGAAGGTTAGGAGCACACGCTGATACAGCACATTGCCGCACCCATCACATGACAAACCAACTCAGGATCCCAGATTAGGACTCGAGTGCAGTCATGCAACAGGTGACACCTCAGCACCACAGTAGTTCAGATGGAATGGAACAGTGTGAGGTTTTTTTTATAGTGGCTGGAGTGCCAATTCTGCCACTAACCCCCAGGTTTTTCCCTGCAGGTTGGAGGGTCTACAAAAATTGGAAATCAGATTTAGCCATAAAAATGACCTTTCATTTCTAGGTTTGTTCTTTGAGTATGTTTTAACATTTAGAATACATCACTTTTTGTGTTCGTTCCTTCATTTTGACATAAATATAAGTACAAGGTACTCCATACATCACAGACTGCTGTACAAATTACAACCATTTGTATGCAAAAAGATCTTTTTGAATTTTGTGTGTAATAAAATTTAAAGACCTGGGGCCTCATGTATAAACCGTGCATTTGCACAAAAATGATATGTATGCCCATTTCCATGCTCACATCACAATGTATAAAAACTAAACTTTACGTTAAGCCACACACGTTCTCATGCCAGCTCAGTCCATAGCGTATGCAAGTTTTGGGCTCTGTTTTGCAAAGTGGCGGCACCCAGCATCAAAGCAGTGCTACTGTTCCTGTGTGGTTTCCGTTTATTTTTTAGATTCATATCCATGACATGGCTTTATCAAATATTGTGAAATTAACCTCATATCATTTATTAGTTTAAGGCTTCTGATTGTAGTCAACCTGTAACCATATAATGGTGCACGGAACGGCCAAACTGTTCCAAATACAATAGCTATTTTAGCGTTGCTACTCTCAGTACACCACTCAAGAGTATTTTAACCCACTGTATCTGAGTGTGGAATCACAGCTGTATAGCAGCTGATCGGAACGGTGTACGGCAGATTGTTTTGAGAGCGGAGAGAATCATCAGGATACAGCTTCCAGCACACTTTGCCTCAGCCATGGGCACAGTCTATCTGAACTTCTCCAATTCGGCAAATGCTTCAGAGCCTTTCCTGTAGGGAACTTGCGGTTCAGAAACAGTTTCATCACAAGAGCTCTAAACGCACTCAAATCAGTCCATCAAGTGCTTTTGGTAGAACTGTTTGTATTTATTAGTACAATTACCTGACTGTAAACTTGTACTACAGTTGTAATATTGCACAACCTGAGCCACTTATGCTTTCCTATCATATATTTTTCGTTGTTTTTTTATTGTATTATTATTATTGTCATTATTGTTGTTGTTGTTCTATCATTTTATAGGAAAATAAGTTTATGGAGGATTTGCATATTGAATCTCATTCTAAAATACAATAACAATAAAAGAATTCAGTTCAATAGAAGACTGCGCATATTTACAGATGATGACGACTGCCGCCTTAGTCGATTTATATTTCCGAGTGCTATCATCTTGGAGCTCTTGATGTTATTTTTAATATGAAATGCAGTAAAATATGTATGTTACATTATACAGATACATTTTTAACTTCATTTAAATAATGTATATTGTTGATAATTAAGCGTGTGGACAACAGTAGCGATGAGCTAGCATCCCATTCAGGGATTGTTCATGCCTCCTGCTGTATGCTTGCTGGGACTGGATGGATAGATGGATGGAATAATTAAACCTGTACTACGAAGATATTTCAAAGTTTCGTAAAAGTTTTGAAGAATCTGCGTTCTAAGCTTACAGCTGACTTGACATTTATTACAGAGCTGATTGTGTGGCGATTGGTTACTTGGAGAAAGAAAAAGGAAGGATTGGAATTGAGAGTTAGTACGTTTGAAAGAGACAGTACTGCTGCAATAAATTATTTCATTGAGGGTTGCGCACGGCACAGCAAACATCTTGCAGTAGGCAGGAACAATCTCTGAACGGAGCACCAGCTCATCGCTACCACTGCACCACCATGCCCCATGTTTAATACAAGATTTAATGCCTATCATCATGAAAATTATATCAGGTGTACATCTTAACATTTAAACTGTTCAGAGAGCTGTAATATCATGAATGTAATGTATTCTGTGTCCTTTCTGCGTAAGAGAGTACATAGAAGAACACGTAGAATATGAAGCAAGTAACGTGCCACTTTAGTTACGATGGGATTTGAGATACTAGTGAATTAAACGATTTTAAGATGACGTGTGTGACATTCTACTTTAATAACAAAAACTGATTAAAGTGGAAATTTCAAAATTGAAGTTGATATTTTGAACTTTTTTCCCCCTCGTGTCCCAATTTTTTTCTTTTCTCTGTACCCTAATACACATCCATATGACACTCAGACGGTGGGCTACAACTCACCTTTTCACGGCGACTTCTTATTTATTTTGGGCACTGTGATACTTTCTCAACTTGAACTTTTAAGTTTCTCCGCCACTCTGTCATTCGATCAGCTTCCTTTTCTTGTTTATACTACTGCTTAAACGAACAAATAGGAACTTTTTTCTTGCCTCCACTTGACATTTCCTGAAATTCTTCTATTTTCCCTGTGCTCTTGCCATTGTCTTTTCACAGAATGCTAAACTTAAGGGGCTATTTATATTGATTTGCATATTCAAAGAGACATAATTCTGGGAGGAGTTAGGGTGGGGCAGCAGGCATGTTACATTTCACTTTGACCAGTATTTATCTTGTTTGTGTCCATATGCCTTGTTATAGTGTGAATTCTACACACGCTGTTATACATGAAGCCCCTGGTTTGTAAAGAAGATGACATTAAGTTGAAGTTGAGAAAAAATGTAAAGGACTAAAAACTGGACTCTTCAATAAAACAATGAGTTAGGAAGAGCAAAAAAAGACCACTTATGTTTTGTTATAAATATTATAGTAGTATTTTCTGTTATACTATTTGCATCCAGTTATTTAAATTCATTCTTGTTTGTCATGGCGTTGGAGAGTGGCAGTGTGTTTCATATTGCCAGACTTTCAGCTGTCTTCAGTTGCTGCTTGTTCATTGGCCTTTGT
Organism: Polypterus bichir lapradei; assembly: GCA_026402145.1. Lineage (NCBI taxonomy): Eukaryota > Metazoa > Chordata > Cladistia > Polypteriformes > Polypteridae > Polypterus > Polypterus bichir. The sequence goes on along the minus strand of JANRMT010062813.1, from coordinate 35,906,786 downwards.
GCCATCAGCTTTGTCAACAGCAAGTGAAATGCATGGCCAGTTGATTGACTTGGCCTTTGAGGAATATTCCACTACATTGCATTGTCCATCTGTACTGTGAACATGTGACTGAATTTGAGCAGATAGTAGAGCCCTACACACTTTAGAATTCATCCTGCTACTTCTGCTAGCAGTCATGTCATCAATAAACACTAGTGATTGACTTCCATTCACAGTCATGCATGCCCATGCCATAAAACTGCCGCCACTATTTTTCATAGATAATGTGGTATTCATTGGATCATGAGCTATTTTTTCTCTTCTCCATACTCTTCTCTTCCCATCATTCTGGCACGTATTGATCTTGAAGTTTCCTTTGTCCAAAGAAAATTTTTCTAGAACTGGGCAGTCTTTTCAAAAATGCTCTCTGGCAGAGGCTAACCTGCCCTTCCTATGCTTGAGGTTTACCAGTGGTTTGCACCTTGTGGTAAACCCTCTGTCTTTAGTTTCTCTTGATTGCAGACGTTGGCAATGAAAGGTCTACCTCCCGGGGAATGTTCTTGGTTTGGCTAAATGTTGTGAAGGGGTTTTTCTTCTCCAAGGACAGAATTCTGCAATCATCCAGCACAGTTGTCTTCTGTGGTTTTCCATGCCTTCTGGAGTTGCTAAGTGGGTTCCTTCTCTTTAGGAATGTACCAGATGGTTGATTTGACCAATTCTGGTGTTTCTGCTATCTTTCTTAAGGGTTTGCTTTGTTATTTTACCCTAATGATGGACTGTGTTTTTTTTTTTTTTTTTTTGTTTTTTTTTGCATGGACAGCTCTTTGGACCTCATTTTGAGTGTCCACAGTCACAGCTTCCAAATGCAAATTCCACACTTGGTATCAATTCCAGACCTGTTATCTGCGAAATAGTTAATGAAATATTGAGGGACCTGCTCCTAGCTGGCTATGGAACAGCTTGTCAGTCAATTGTCCAAATACTTTTGAGCCCCTGAAAATGGGCAGTGGGTGGACCGCTGTCATTCCTAAATGGCTCATACCATTTACCTATATTTGGTAAACTCCTTTAATTAAACCTGAAAGTCTACTCTTCAATCACATAATGATTTCTTTATTTCATATGTATTGTGGCTTACAGAGCTTACAGAGACAGAACTCTGACAATTGTGTCACTGTCAGAATGCTTATGGGCCTGACTGTACATGTCAAATGCAGACTTCCAGCAATACGCTACTCTATATGTTAGAAACTTTGTCAATAGGAAGTTGCCCAGCTTCCCTAATCTCCCATCAACAGCAAAGCTTGAATCTTCATTACTGTAGCTAGGAATGATGAAGATATTGATAGTATTTCCAGACTCTACCAACTAATTTCACGGTGTGCACCTCCCGATAGTTTAAGGCAATGATGGGAAAGGGACCTCTCAATTAATATTTCAGACAAGGAATGAATTTAAATTATTCATAACATACACTGCTCTTCAGTCTGTGAAAAGCATGGTGTAATTCATCTGAAAACCGTACACTGCGAACATCTTCTATAATGTAAAATTTATCAGAATCCTCCTAAATGTAAATGATGTCATAATTCTTTGACTTGGTTAGCTTCTTTAGAATTTGGCAAGAGTCCATTAATGCTGTTCTAACACAAGTCTGCCAGGACTCTGCTTCAGCTATGTTATTTTTTTAATGTTTTAATATACATGAACAACTATCTCACAATGGGCTTTTTGCTTGTGTTGCTCTCAGAACTGGGTGGAGGTGAGGTATGAAGTGTCTGTTATGTTGATTTTTCCAGAATGCTGTACTTTGTACATTTAATTTAACTGTGTTTTGTTCTTGTGTGATATTTTTTAGACTTAATAAAATTAATTTGATAAAGAAGCCTTGAGAAAGGATCTGAGAAGAAGAAATGAAGAGTTTGGTGATATTCACAGGTGACAGGCCTGGTGCTGTTAATGCATACAAAACTGTTTGGAAACAAGTTTTAAAGTACTTTTAGTTAGTTTGCTGTAATACATAGGCTCACGTGAAAGGATGGGATGAGGTACAAAGTGGTGGGTGTTCTAAAATATTTAAGCATTTACGCACAGAAATATCCAAAAATGAAAGGTTTTATTCTGTACTTTTGACACACAAGAATCCATTTACCGTAAAAGTAAAAAATTAATTTTAAAATTACTTCCTTAGAACTTATGAAGGACGCTGTTTACTAAGCAAATAGATCTCGCTGTACTATCTCTGAGAGGACTATTGTGAATAATCCAGATTTTTGCTAAGTTTTAATAAAAGGTACAGCATTTACAGTCAAAGTACAACTACTTCTGCTTACTCTTTGTACTAGGAAGAGTTTTCCCTCGGGAGTAACATTCAAAATAAGCGTCTAAAAAAAATCCCCTGGAGAATCCGTTTTGCGCTCATTAATGATTTTGATTTTACAGAATGAACAGCTGATGAGAAAGAGAAGTTCTGCTCTGATAGTGAAGCTGAGTTTTGAAGTAAGCCCTCAAAGCAAATTGCAGTGTTTGGAATTCATTTAAATCATTTACGAGAGGGCTCATTATAAAAAGCACAACAGGGGGCTAAAGAGTGAAAAGCTGTACCTTAAATGCTGTATTGAGGAAATTAAACTAAATGCTTGGATAATCATTTTTTTTTCTTCTAGTTCCAGTATTAATGCATTGGCATTGGAACCGAGTGACTGTCCTAAAGAATGAGCAGTCATTAAAACTGTGCATGATACCTTTTTATAGAGGAGAAGCTTTATAATAATCTTTGTGTCCTCTGGATAAAATAACAGTCTGATAATTATGCACGTGTGATTGTAAATGGAACTAAAGTATGGACAGCAGCACATATAGTACATCAAACGTACCAAGTGGCCACTTTATTCAAATCGGTCAACCTAATTGTGAGATACCCTCAATTTTTGGGGCATGGATTCACCAAATTGTGCATAGTTTGGCATGGGGATGGTGGCTGGGCTCCAATCCTATCTGCCCCATGTATATTGCTAATAAGCTAGTGATGAAGCTCCATTCCGAGTAGCTTGTTCTCTCTCCTTCCACAGATGTCTGATTGGATGGCTACTTGATAACTAGGGAGGCCATGACATTAATCTGATTTCAGGTTCCATACCTGGAATTGCTCCATGACTTTCCTCATAGCATCAAATGTTATCTTCAAGTGGTCGTTTTCAGCAGGATATGTTCACTGTTACTGTGGAGGAATGCTCCTGCTCGGCTGTCATATTTGCACATCCTGTGGAATTCAACTATTACTATGGGTTTAACAAAGGTTTAGGTGATCAAATGTGGGACAGTTGTGCCCATTAATTTACATACCTTGGTAGAATGTGTACCATACTTCAAAGAAAAGATGACTGGTCAGGTAAAGCACATTTCATTTACTTTTAATGGATTCCAAATTAAACTGTAAGGCATTACAGAATAGCATGACCATTAAACAAAACATAATAATAAAGATAATACCATGATGGTCCCTGTTCAGAAGTTTGCATAACCTCAGTTCTCAAAACTCTGTATTACTCCCTTTATTATCAACTAGCAAAATACCCGTGCTTCGCAGCGGAGAAGTAGTGTGTTAAAGAAGTTATGAAAAAGAAAAGGAAACATTTTAAAAATAACGTAACATGATTGTCAATGTAATTGTTCTGTGACAGTTATGATTGTTGCTGTCATTAAGGATTTGATTATCATTATTTCTTTCAATCAGGTTCGTATTTGGAGGATATGTTGTGTTCAAGTTACATTCCGTGTTTGTCAACCGTTGTAAAGATAACAGGTTTCATTCATCGAAGTGTTCACTATCCAAATCGGTACTCGTGAATCTAAGATGTTTAACAGGCATTCCCGGTATTAAGTTGTGGATTTCCCTGTGAATATTTAGTGGCAGTGTGTCTATGAACTTAATTTAAACTTAAGCTTTACACCTTGCTTTCCTATTGATATGTCTACAAAGGATTGTTCAGATTCAGAGGGTTGTTCCTTTCTTACTGCATCAATAAACAGCTCGTCTTCCTCTTTATCTGAGACATCACACACTGCATGCACGGGTTTACCTTTCCCAGTCCTGCAAACTTTAGCGAAGTGGTTCAATTTACCACATTTTTTACACTGTCTTCCTTTAGCTGGACATTGACTTTTTACACCATGTGCTTTGTTTCCGCAGTAGCTGCACTTATGAAAATGCTTGTATGTGTCACTCGCTTCATATTCTTTTGCTGCCTTCTAAATTGTGTAATGCGTTTTTTGTTCAGTGCTCTTTGGAGCTCTTGCTTGTTGTACTGCGTTCACAGTCAGTTCACGTGAGCCGCTCGGAGTACATGCATCGAAGGTTCTCAGCTGTGCTTGTGCTATCTCATGCGTTCTTGCGATGTCCACGGCTTTATTTAATGTTAGCTCAGACCCGGCACTTAAAAGTTTCTCTCGCACTTTAGCTGAGTTTGTGCCAAACACTATTCTATCCCTGACCATCTCATCTTCGTTTGCATAAGCACAGTCCTTCACCAGCAATTTTAACTCCGTTGCAAAGTGATCAAAAGTCTTGTTTATACCCTGCGTCTTCTCATTAAACTTGTATCTTGTGAATATCGTATTCGTCTTAGGCATGACAAATGCCTAAAAACGGTCATAATAAGTTTTCAGTACCTTGGCTTCCTCCTGGGTGAGAATCCATGTGTTAAAAATGTCTCTTCCTTTTTCCCCAGTCCACAGGAGCAGGTAGCTGCATTTCTCACTCTCGTCTTTGCCTTTTAGCGGGCCAGAAAACAACAGCTCCACGTGCTGTCAGAACTTTTTCCATTCTCCCGGCAGGTTAAGAGAATCCCAGTCAATTCGTGGCGAGGGAACTCCAACAAAATCCATGACTGTCCTCTATTCTGACACCATGTCTTGTTTTCACAGATTGTGAAAAATGAAACGATGGCGAGACTTTCTTTTAAAGTATGCAGGGGAACTTTATTTATTACAGCTCTTACATTCACGGCATCCGTGCTCTAAATTAATTTCCATAATAGTAACCTTGAGGTCCCTTTTTCTGGTGCCTTCCTGATGACATAGGTGCCTAAAGCATGCCTGATAATAACACATTTCAATGACATATAAATATTACAGTGATCACCTCGATAGACATCTAACCACCCAAATCGCTACCCATGAATCTAAGATGTTTAACAGGCATTCCCGGTATTAACTTTTTGATTTGCCTGCGAATATTTAGCGGCAGCGTGTCTATGAACTTGTGGAATTGCACGCGAGTATTTAGCGACAGCATCTCTATGAACTTGTGGATTAGCACGCGAGTATTTAGCGGCAGCGTCTGTATGAACTTGTGGATTAGCCCGCGAGTATTTAGCGGCAGCGTGTGTATTAACTTGTGGATTTTTCTGCGAATATTTAGCGACAGCGTGTCTATGAACTTGTGGATTTGCCTGCAAGTATTTAGCGACAGCGTGTAAATTAACTTGTGGATTTGTCTGCGAGTATTTGGCAGCAATGTCACGAAATTGTTTTCGTCTAGCTGCATCAGAAAATGTAGCACGACGTCTGACACGCCTCCTTTTTACTGTTTTCTCACAGCTTGGATTGCTGCTGACGGACGGCCTTATATGGGCAGGCACTCAATAACGTGGGAGGCGTGGGTATGGGGGACGCAATATAGACAGGCAGCCAACTACGTGGGAGTCGTGGTGATAGGGGACGCAGCTCCGCCTCACACGGCGGCCGAGCTGCAGCCTATGGCCGTATATATGTACGTAAGTAGGATTCAGTTATGACCGTTACGCATAGAATTTCAAAATGAAACCTGCTTAACTTTTGTAAGTAAGCAGTAAGGAATGAGCCTGCCAAATTTCAGCCTTCTACCTACACGGGAAGTTGGAGAATTAGTGATGAGTGAGTGAGTGAGTCAGTCAGTCAGTCAGTGAGGGCTTTGCCTTTTATTAGTATAGATGATGTCATGCAATCCTTTGCGATAGTTGTGGATTTGGCCCTTGGTTTTCTCAGGTAGTAGAGCTACCCATTCTTTTTGATAAAAAGCCTCCAGGTCCATAAATTCTTGGGTTGTCTTGCGTGAACTGTACATTTCAGATCTCCCCAAAGTGATACAATGATACTGAGGTCAGGATACTGTGATGGCCACTCCAGCATCTTCATTTTTTTCTGCTGTAGCTACCAAAGGGTCCACTTGGCCTTGTGTTTTGGATCATTGTCATGTCGGAAGCCCAAGTGTGTCCTATGCGCAGATTCCAGGCTGATAAATGCATGTTGTTCTCTAGTATTTTCTGGTAACATGCTGCATTCATCTTGCCATCAATTTTCACAAAGTTACCTGTGCCGCAGTAGCTCACACACCCCAAGAACATCAGAGATCCACCTCCATGCTGCACGGGAAGGATGGTGTACTTTTCATCATGGGCTTTGTTGCATCCTCACCAAATACAGAATTTATGGTTGTGACCATAAAGTTCAAAGTCTAGCCCATTTTTGTTCCAGTACATCCTTATTATGCATCTTGAAACAGCAACACCGCTTGTTTGCAGAAAAGCCTGTATCTCAGCTGAAGTGGCTTGTGGGTTTTTCTTGGAATCTTGACAAATGACCCTGGCAGTTGTGGTGGAAATCTGTTTGTCTACATGACCGTGGCTTGGTAACAACAGAACCTCTAACTTTCCACTTTTGTATCAGAGTTTGAACACTACTGACAGACATTTCAGATCTCTGGGTATCTTTTTATAACCTTTTTCTGATTATGCAAATCAACAACCTTTTCTCACAGTTTTCTTTGATAGTTCTTTTGCTTTCTCCATGGCTTGTATCCAGCAAAGTCAGTGAAGTTCTGCATGAATTTAAATTGACAATTTATGCACTGACACATTGCAATCAGAGAAGTTACAAGTATGGACACTCTCCCTTAACTACCCTTAATTTGAACCTGTGTGTGTCAGCTTCTGTGTATATTATCAGCCCCAGCATTCAAGGGTATGTACATTTTTGATCAGACCAATTTGGTTGATTTCAGTTATCATTATGATTTAAAAAGGGCACACACCATTATGTGGTAATAAATTACCTTGCCTGAGCACACTCCCTAATAAAAAGGTAAACTTTTGCATGATTGCTTAAATTTTTCAAACAGTGGCCAATATTTCACAGATTCTGCCAGGGGATTTAAAGTTATGAGCACAACTGTATATGCCCAGTCCAGTTTACATAAGGTGTCCCACTTTTTAATAAAAAATGCACTTACTCTGTCAAGTATTTTACACATGATTTATTTCTTTTTGAGCAACCAATACAGACATTGCACTGTTCAGATTTTACCACACAACATCTAGGTGTACATCTGCAGGTTACTGATAATCACAACCCATATCCGTTCTGTTCAACACAGAGAAGATCTGATAAATCTGATGTCCTGTGCTTGTTGAACTCACACCTTTCCAGCTCAATGTGCTTGGTGGCCTGACAGTAACCGCTTGCTTTAGCTTGTAAGGACCAAGTGAAAGATCACAAATCTCCTTCCTTTCTTACACAGGAAACAACCAACCCAATATTTCCTGCTAAGAGACATCTTTTTAGATGTGTTCACATAAAATTTGAAAATCACCTTGCATCCGGTGGACTCACGTTTTTGAAATTTCAAAAACATTGTCAGAATATTTAATCTTTTTATTAAGATATCTATATCTGTATTGTGCCGTACGAAGATTTGCAACCTCAATTGCTGATTAATCTCAAAATATGAGAGGGTTATTTTAGCTTGTATATTATGTGTTTTCTTCTACTTGTCTGAAGGCAGTTGCTATAGAGTGAACTCTGACCTTCTTAAAAATGAATTAAGAAGAACAGAAATATATCCACTTAAGTGTTGGTATAAATATTGTATAATAGTAATAGCTTCAGTTACACTATTGGCTTCACTTATTAACATCATTAATGCATCCTGTCTCTATAATACATTATTTATCATGGCACCAGAGAGTGGTAACATGTTGCATGATGGGTAGACATGTAAGTAAGAATTTCACTATAGTGAAATGTAGTAAAATAGTACATGTGACAGTACTACATGTTACTACTACATCTTGGTCGTGAGGGTTGGTAGATTATAGTGGTGCAAATGTGCATTTACATTTTCTTTCGGTTCTCCCAACATATGCATTGATCTCGGAGACATACTTGTTTGGTGAAATAACATCTACAAGTTGACGGTGGATGTGTGGATGCTAGTGTTTTGTCTAGGGACCAATTCCTGCCTTGTGTGCGATGATGCAAAGGCCATGGCTCCCCACAACTGAGTAATGGGAAAAGCAGGTTAATAAAATTAATGGATTGATGGACCAATGGGTGGAAGGGATGTTCTCCTTTTATTTGTCTCTCATATACAAAGTATAGGGAAAGTATTGTAATCATCCAAAGATTCTATGTCGAGATTTTGATGAATCTCGATGTTTTAGACCTCCCTGACTTTCTTGTATACGAAGTATAGGGAAAGTATTGGAATCCTTCAAAACTTCCAAATAGAGATTTTGATTAATCTTGATGTTTTGGAACTCCCTGAGTCCGAAAATACCATTTTTGGAATTATGTCTGTGTGTGTGTATGTAAACCAAATTTTGTATATAAGTATTAGGGATAAAATGTAGATTTCTATCAACTTTTGTGCTATCTCTGTTAACTGGAAGTGTTTTTTTACCTTTTATTCATGCAGATGCAGAGTCTAATTTATTCAACTTTACTTTAATAATAATTCTTCAATATATTATTAATTTGATTTGATTTGTTGTTGATGGTTCTTTAATGTACATAACATAAAAATATAATCATTGTCTTGCGGTGTACACCTCCCTATATCTAAGTATACAATATGATTGGCCATGGCTTCTGTCAGTCTCAGATGTAAAATAAATATTTTATGGATGAGCATCTGATTAAAAAATCCGAATATACAGTAGAATGTTTTATGTCTGATATAGAAACTAGAGGCCTTAGTTATATTAGTGTTATAGTATGTATGTTTTATCATTTGATTCTTACTCTGATATTTTACAGTTGTCAGTTTTTCACAATTAAAATTTAATTCTTAAGTAACATTGATAAACATATGCGGTATGTGTTCGGCTTGGTCAAGCGGCACAATTTAGTCTTTATACAGGGACTGAAGTGCTGTCGATGGAGAGTGAAATGGAAGTTCTGTGGTATTGAGGGTGGGAAAGAGATTTTGCCAAATATGACTTTAATTGATCTTGTATATATCTACACAGCAAAATAAGTCAAACAAATACATGCAGTTTCAGTGAATGGGCCAACCTTAGTGTTGTTTCAAGTTAAGTTTACTGCCAGCAGCCATAGCACATGCACTTCAGAACAGGTAATACACCTGAAGTTAAGCATGTTTGAGCCTGGCCTGCACTTGGATTGGAAACCACCTAGGAAATTGCATCTGTTCCTGCTTAAAGAGGTTTTGGTAAGGCCATCAGGGCCCCTTAACCTGTGGTCTGTGTGTGGATCCCCGTGTCTCAACACTGCTGCAAAAATTGGAGTTGACCTTCAAATGAGACATAAAACTGAGGACCTAACTCTCTGTGGCCATTAAAGATCCCTGGGCATCTTTCAAAACGAGTGGCCAAATTGCCCACCACGGCCTTATCCATCCTGGCCCTAATCATCCACTGTCTCTAACTGTCTCTCACCCCTGCACCCCATACACCACCTAATTATTAACTTGTGGTAGGCGTACTGGCTTCACACACTACCTTGTGGAGTTACTGTGTTGAGGATCGGCATGGTGTATGTGATGCTAACAGTCCACCCGGGCTAAGGTCTGTTGTTTTATCTTACGCCCTTGTCTTGAGAACATAGCTGCTGGACAATGGATGACTTCAGTGAGCTAAGCAATCATGGTGCAGATTCAGTGCTCTGTGTTAGATGAGATGTGCTTGTTAGGTTTTTGCTGGTTCTAAATTGTCCCCAAGTGTGAATGAGCCCTGCATTAGACTGGCAAAAAGGTGGTAAAGTGTCTATTGAGTGTTCACTTTCATAGATAATTGTACAGGCTTGCTGCTGAGCTGACGTGCCATTTCTTGTTAAAGTGTAGCCACGCAGTGCCGAGTTTTGATTGGGAGTTAATTAAACTATAACTTTTATCTTAAAATTGTTGTTTTTTGTTGCCAGTATAAGGCAGTGCAAGACATTTTGCAGGAATTTCTTTCCCATTCTGATGTGTTTTTCACTTTTGTTTCACCGGCATATGGCTAAAGGTGAGTGTATGAGATCTGCCAAAAAAGAAATTGGAGTTCAGATTTTGCAGCGTTTTGGTGGTTCAGAGCAGCACAGGCGGCCGTAGAAAATTGCACGGCTCGAAGAAGATAACAAGCATCCCAAGGACTAATAAGAGAAAGTTAGGTGTGCTTTCATAGTGAGAAGGATTTAGGATGTAAAAACAGTTACATGATAAACATTGTGCTTACAGTATATATTGGGGGTGGTATTATAGTTAGTAGTTGAGAGAGGGCATAAGTGTTTGTTCACAAGATGAAGCATTTTTTTTAAATGCAGTGTAGATAGAAGTGCTGGGTTTGAAAAGGAAGCAGAAAAGGGGCTTTGCATTAAGTAAACAATCACCTTGCTAGGTAGGCAATCGGAAGAAAAGAAAAATAATTACAGGTAAAGACACATAGGCAGTCAAAGGATTTAGCAGATGTATAAGACATATGATATCCACAGTATCAACAAAGTCTTTGTAACATGTATACATTTAGTTTCAGTCAGACGGTTTAATACTGATGTTTTAATGTAAGCAGCGTGGTGGCACAGAGCTAGTTCCTGTCGCACAGTGCACTGACCTCAGGTTTGGTTGCTGGCAGTGTTAGGATCTGTATGGGTGTTGTGTTCGCAGATTGAGTGTATTTAACTGCAGAAGATTATCAGTTTTACAACTGGATGTTGATGGTTTGCCATTAAGCACTTTCAATTGCCGGAATATGTTTATTCCTATATGTGTTATGGAAAAAATTATATCTGCACAGTTTAGGGTCACAAGGAACTACCTAGACAGATTGGATGGCAGTTCTTTGTGGGGCTTAATCACACAAACATACCAAAGCAGGAAAGAGTAAATCATTTTAGGTGTTGCTATAGCAGATGAACAGTATGTGATGTAATTATGGCTGTAGATACTGTATATTTTACAGAACTATATTTCAGTTATTACTGTTATTAACACAGTTCAAGTAGTGATTTCAACAGTATTGCAAAAATAACCCAAGTAAGAATTCCCTGAGAAAAAAGTCTGGAAATCAATAGAGTTCTCGGGAACTGTAGGTCTGACATTGTGGTCAGCAACACAGGAGCGCCGCAGGGGACTGTACTTTCTCCGATCCTGTTCAGCCTATATACATCGGACTTCCAATACAACTCGGAGTCCTGCCACGTGCAAAAGTTTGCTGACAACACTGCTATTGTGGGCTACAGGAGGAGGAGTATGGGAACCTAATCAAGGACTTTTTTAATGGTGTGTCTCAGACCACCTACAACTGAACACCAGAAAAACCAAGGAGCTGGTAGTGGATTTTAGGAGGCCCAGGCCCCTCATGGACCCCATGATCATCAGAGGTGACTGTGTGCAGAGGGTGCAGACCTATAAATACCTGGGAGTGCAGCTGGATGATTAATTGGACTGGACTGCCAATACTGATGCTCTGTGCAAGAGAGGACAGAGCCGACTATACTTCCTTAGAAGGTTGGCGTCTTTCAACATCTGCAGTAAGATGCTGCAGATGTTCTATCAGACGGTTGTGGCGAGTGCTCTCTTCTGCGTGGTGGTGTGCTGGGGAGGCAGCATAAAGAAGAAGGACGCCTCACGTCTGGACAAACTGGTGAGGAAGGCAGGCTCTATTGTAGGTGCGGAGCTGGACAGTTTGACATCCATGGCTGAACGACGGGCACTGAGCAGACTCCTGTCAATCATGGGGAATCCACTGAACAGGATCATCTCCAGACAGAGGAGCAGCTTCAGCGACAGACTGCTGTCACTGTCCTGCTCCACTGACAGACTGAGGAGATCGTTCCTCCCCCACACTGTGCGACTCTTCAGTTCCACCCGGGGGGGTAAATGTTAACATTATACAAAGTTAATGTCTGTTTTCTGCATTTTTATCACTCTTTAATTTAATATTTTTTTTTATCAGTTTTGCTGCTGCTGAAGTATGTGAATTTCCCCTTGGGATTAATATAGTATCTATCTATCTATCTATCTAGATGACATAGCATCAGCTGTTTATGCAGGATCCATGTGCTTAATCAACGTTCTCAGTACAGTTCAGTCCTACATCTTCTCCTCAGTCAAACCCTTTTCCTTCAGATCTTCTTTTACTTTATTCATCCACCTCCACAATGGCCTACCTCTCTTACTCTTTCCCTGTTCTTTCATTCCTATCGCTCTTTTTCCCCACTTGTCTATACCACTTAAACCTACTTCCTTTACTTTCTTATATATCTGTCCCACTTTTGTTGTACCTCTGATTGTCTCATATCTTATTCTGTCAAGAGACTGAGTGAGGAGTCTAAGTGTCTGGGCTTTCAAGTGTCCTGGGGAAAAAAAACAAAATTGAGGCCTTTAATGACCTCTTTGGCACAGAAATCGGCAGTAGGTCTGTTTGTGTTGAGAGTGTTTACCACGTCAAGAGGTTTACTTACCAGGCAGCAATATTTATATCTCTGGTGGTGTACCCGATATTTCTGTAAAAGCAAGAAGGTCCAAGTCTTTAGAGTCCTGGTGCTTCCTGTTTTGCTATTTGGTTCAAGACATGGATGCTATCCAGTGACCTGAGACGAAGACTGGACTCCACCCATAGTGTGATTTTTTAAGGAATCCTTGGGTACCACTGGTTTGACTTTTTGCTGAACGCATGGTTGCTCACCGAGTCCTGAATGAGGCACATTACCTGCATCAGAGCATCAGTTACAGTGCTACGGCCATGTGGTGCAATTCCCTAATGGTGATCCGGCTCACAGGATCCTCATTGTTGAGAATACGTGCGGCTGGTTGCGGCAGATAGATGGGACTTCCGGATGGTGAGACTGGATCGCGTGTCTTCCTGAGCTGTTTTGTTGTGTGGTGGGCTATCTTGGCAAGAAGACGACCAAAATAAAAAGAAAGATAAATCCATAGCTAGGAAATGAATAATAAAAATCACACAAGATAACTTCATTGTCTGTCCCACAGGGTGAGATTTGAATGTATTAGCTTTGAATGCATTTTTATTTAATCCCTCCACATATAACACTATATACATGATGGAGTAGTGTCCACATTTGATTTCTGCCTTGCACCCATTGCTACTGAGATGAGTGCTGGCCCTTGTGACTATAAACTGAATTAAGCAGGTTTGTTCATTGATGGATGGACAATGAGACCAGTGAATGCTCCCCGACCTGAACCTGACCTTCTACCACTGATCCTAGATATTTGAATTTATCCACTCATTTCAATACAGCAACTTTCCCCTCAGGCTTACTTTTGAATCCTGATCATCATTAAATCTCATATAGTCTGTCTGTTTTGTATTTATTTTCAGTCTTCTATCTTCCAGAGCCCTTCTCCATTCTTTGAACTTTCTCTCCACTTACTCTTTTTTGGTGCTACACAACACAATGTCACCAGCAAAAAGCATGCACCAAGGGGACTGGTCTTTTGTTCCTTGACTCAACACATTTATAAGCAGATCAAAGAGGTAAGAACTTAAAGAAAATCCCTAGTGTAGACCTAATCTAAGTAGGATCTTGTCTGTTACCTTAATACTGCTTTTAACCAGAGTCCTTTCTCCCTCATACATATCCTGGACAATCCTCACATACTTCTCTAGTTCCCCTTTCTCTTTCATATACCACCAGACCTCTTGATGTCACACCCTATTGTAAGCCTTCTCCAAATCAATAGACATCATACGCAGTCCTTTTTGATTTTCTCAACACTTCTCTATGAGTTGTCTCAATGTAAAGACTTCATTAGTTGTTCCTTTACCTAGCATAAAATCAAACTACTCCTTCCCTATGGTGGTCTCTTCCCTAAGCCTTCTCTGTATAACCCTTTCCCCAGTTTTCATGGTGTGTGACATCAGCTTAACCCCTCTATACTTTCCACAGTCCTGAATATCACCCATTTCCTTATAAATGGGTACAATTTCAGCATCAGCAAATATCACAAATAAATAGAATGTTAAAGAGTACATGCCATTTGTTGCTTGCAAGGGGAAAACGCACAACTGGAAATGAAAGCATTTTTGAAATGAATAGTAAATTTGCTTAAACTTATTGAATGTTAAAGTGACAAATGAGAACAAAGCGTACTAGTTATTTGATTCTTGCATTCCTTGATTATGCTGGTAGCTTGAATTGTCAAATTATCATGAAAAAAGCCAAGCTTTGTCACCAATAGTAAGGTTGTACGTTTCATGTTTACATGTATTCAGCTGACCAGTATACAGTATAAGATAAATGCTATACAATTTGACAACTATAAAGTATACTGTATTTTTAGACTTGGAGAACAGTGTCCATGTTAACATTTTTTGTTGAGTAATACAAAATGTAAGTAAAACACAAAAAAGTAGAATCAAATAGTAAATAGAAACTAAGGCTATAAAATGCTAAAAAGCTAAAACTAAATTAAATTGAACAATAGAATTAAAAACTAAATAAAATCTTAAAATATTGTAGAAGTAGAAAAATATTACTGGCAGCTCCCAGGTAAGGTAAATTAACTACAAAGTACACTAAAAAGTAATCCTTGTTCATGCAGTAGTCTTTTCATAAAACTCGTTTTATGGATTTCCCGTTGCCATAATGAAAGAATCCAACTTGTGAATGTCCAATCCTGTAATTCCATATTGTCCTTATTGTTATAAGACGAAATATTTTGGAATATTCTTCTGGAATTTGTCACAGTTGGGTCATGCTTCAAAGTCAGAAATACACAACTGTATCATTTCCCCTTCTGACAGAACTCAGTTTTGGGAAAGCAAACATGCAAAAAAAAATGTAATGATGACCAGCCATTAAAGAGCTGACAGCGGATCAAATAGAGGGTTGACACTCGCACCACCTTTTCAGTACAAGATGAAGGTCATTTTTGTCTCCCCCTTTTAGTTAGACATGTTGAGGTTAGTGCGGTGGGCTGGCACCCTGCCCAGGGTTTGTTTCCTGCCCTGCACCCTGTGATGGGTGGGATTGGCTCCAGCAGACCCCCGTGACCTGTAGTTAGGATATAGCGGGTTGGATAATGGATGGATGGATGTTGAGGTTACAGGTGACATCCAAGGAGAGCAGGTCAGACCGAGGCTCAAGTACTTAGCTGCTATCAATGACAGTATCACAAGACCTTCAATGAGGCACACCAGTTACGTTGGAGTAGCAGTTGGCTATAGATTTGAGGCATTTTTTGTATTTAATGGTGAGAGATGAGATCCAGCAGATAATAGTTGTAATAAAAAAGGAGCACTGTAAACAGTCTGCAGTATGTATTTGTAGACACTGAATGAATTGAAGCTGATGTTGTTGTTTTTTTTTTAATGGTGGCATCTGTGCTTTGCTCCAGCTTTAGAATGCTCTTTGTGGTGGCTCCAGGATGTTTGTGCTGGTCTTAAAAGCCCACCTCCTCATCATTAATGATAACTGGACCCACAATGATAAAATCTAGCTTGAAATCATTTAGTCTTGTTTTTGTCTTGGAAACATTTTTTGCAGGGTTTCTTAAACTTTTTTTCACAATCCAATCTTGACCCCCATAGTGTCATTGAGACCCATTCCTTGATGAATGTCAGAAAGGGGGTTGGGGGAGGGACGGGGTTCGGTGATCCTTGGAGAACTGACAATCTTGTGAATATTTGGGTCATGGCCCACACCTTAAGAAACACTGATTTAGTGCAGTGACTCACCAGTCAATGAAAGAACAAAGTGCTGTGCCATGTGCCATGTAAGGTGTTGGGCGACTGTTGCTATTCAATGGAAGTCATTGCAGCAAAAACTTTGTGACCTGGTTGTTTAAATTCTTATTCAAACTGAAGAGAAGGTCCAGTTTCCTGATGAAGATGTCAGGCTGGCGAATACTGTACACAAAATCTCAGCGATGTTGTCAAATACCTTTCACCTGGAATTCTATGGGGGCAGGATAGTGGCCCAGTGGTAGTCCTGCTACCTCGCAGTTAGGAGACCTGGGTTTGCTTCCTGGGTCCTCCCTGCGTGGAGTTTGCATGTTCTCCCCGTGTCTGCGCGGGTTTCCTCCCACAGTCCAAAGACATGCAGGTTAGGTGCACTGGAGATCCTAAATTGTCCCTAGTGTGTGATTGATGTGTGTGTGTGTGTGTGTGCGCCCTGGCGCCTGGGATTTGTTCCTGCCTTGCGCCCTGTGCTGACAGGGATTGGCTGCAGCAGACGCCTGTGACCCTGTGTTAGGATGTAGCAGGTTGGACACTGACTGACTAACTGGAATCCTATGGAACTGTAAGGGGTGTAAACAGAAGCATATTACAGGCATGATGCAAGGCCACAAGAAGCGTGACATATTATAAAGTAGTTTATTGGGACAGGCATGTTGTCACTGATTGTAAGGTTTGTCCATTCCTGATTTAACAGGCCCTGGCTTGGCTGTTCTGGAGATGCTGTAGCAGGACTCCACTGAACCTTTTATCCCACTGCCTGGCAGTCATTCTTAAGGTACAGGTGTCATCGTATCCAGGGAGCTTGTTAGCTGAAGTGGATTTGAACAGTTTAAATACATTCTGTACTTGAAAGCCATATGGTAAAAGTTTGAAGACTTTGTTTAAACTGCTCTGTGTCAGATCATATCTCTGGAATTGATAACAAAATCTGTTTAGCTTGCTGAGCAAAGAAAAATCCCTGACCTTCTCCACCCTTACCTACCTATTTTCGTAATTCTTCATAGCTTCCATGCTTTTAATTTTCTGCTGTTCTGCCCTGTAATACCCTTGTTCAGACTTCTGTTCAGTCTTGGTTTTTGTATTGAGTTTCAGATCATTTAATAGCTGGTTTAAGATCTCTGTTGACCTCTGTTTTCTCCTGTACAACTCCTGAGAAAAAGTACTGTTTCTTTCTTATTAAAGATACCTTTGAGCTCTTTTGTAGCCCAGGGTTTTATTACTGGAAAAAAACTGTGATCTGTTCCTTTGAGATTGTTAAGTCAGAATGTGATGCATCAAAATTCTGTGAGTGTTCAGTAATCCAAGATTGGGAATTTGAAATAAGTTCATCCAAAATTAAAGTTTTACAAAGTGTGCAAGTAAAACCGAGTGATGACCAGTATATAAAAAGAAAATACGATATATCCTTAGCTTAAAATATGATTATCAATTTATAGAGTGTTTATAGACTACTAGCCATGTTATCTATGAAAGACATGTAATGGAATACATTTTAAAATATTTGATATCTCTTGCCCTATGTGTACTTTCAGTGTCTTTTCTCTGTGTCCTCGTGTGTCTCAACCTTTCTTGCCTGGCGCTTCCTGTATCGAGTGTATTCCCATAAAACCTGCTTCTCAGAATCTGTCATTTTGATGCACCGTGCTTGCCTCCTACCCAGTTTTATACTTCATGTCTTTGAAGGCAACTTTCGGTGTGCCTTCTACATCTTTACTGCTCCATGTGTGTCTCAGCCTCTCTTGCATGGCGCTGCCTCTTTCAGTTACTTCACCAAAACCAAACTAACCAATCAGACTGCGCTGAGGGACCAGACAAATGCAGGCTGAAGCAATTTATTATATAATAAACATCAATCACGTGGGTGTTTAATTCTTTGTTCTAAATCATTAAATACATTTTTTAAATTCTTAATCATATGTTAAAATTTGGACAATTCTTGACAACTTAGTTATGTATTTTGGAGAGATAATATAACAGTGTGTCATGAACTACGAGTCCCAAAGCACAAACAACTTACAAAAATGTCCACAAGAGGGGAAAGTCTTGTCAAAAAGATCAACTAGTTATAAAAAAAGGTTTGGAGAATCTTTATAGAATACATTGTTGTACTGTATTTCCACAAACTGCCTGGACCATCACTCCTTAACTCATTGTGCAGAGACCCTGACAGTGTGATGTCTGGCTTTGCTTTGGTCAAAAATTAAGTCTATGAAGAAAAATGTCATAAGTCCATGCTCAAACTCACTCACTTTTGTGCAGTTTTTTTGCAAGCAAATTGTGAAATATATAGTGCTGTGGTGTGTCTAAGACCCCTAAGTGAACCCTTTTGACTTTTTGAAAAACCTGTCATGGTGTTATGTCACTCAGTGCCCATTACTGGGTTTGCAAGCAAAGGTTGGAGCAGCCAGTTAACGGCTCTTGACGGGTGGGGCGGAGCTAGATTCTTGAATGGCAATAGCATGTCTAACAGGAAATTGAGGTACAGCCTCTGACAAACCCCAAGAGGAATCGGGGAAAAGCTTGAGACTTTTAGAGTAAAGTATACGTAGTTAGTGTTTGCCTCAGTCTTACTGATGCTGAAGAGTATGACGATGTGATATCAATTGCTAATACAGTGATACTGACAGTGTTAATGTTGCAGGAGAACACTACTTTCTTGTCAAGTGACAGTCATGCCTTCCATGCTCTTAACTAACTAGATTAGCAATGCTAGTCACTGGTGTGGCAGTTCATGGCTTGCAGTTACCTCAATAACATGATGAAATAACCTTTTAGGTGTTTAATTGTGAATGTCTCTTGGAAAGTGACTGTTCTGTGTGGTGGCAGTCATGTACAAGGTGGCATGAGTTTTGTTTTCAGATCACATATCCATGTATGATGTAATTTGTCTACTTAAGGTGTGCATAACCTAACTGATATCTTTCTACATAAGTAATGTACCATTTCTTTTTTTTGTATTTTATTAAAATCAAATAACACATTCCATACAAATAAGTCAGGTTTTACAAAAATAGGTTTGAAACAAATTAACCCCCACCCCTGAGAAAGAGAGCTAGGCCAGCAGAGTAAAACTTTAAGCTAGTAAAAATAAGTAAATAGATAAATTAATAAAGATAAAAAGAGTAAAAAAAAATAAGAAAAAAGGAGAGAATCTGCTTCCTCAATTTAAATGCTTATTCTAAAATGTTATTGATTAGATCCTGCCAGGTTTTGAAAATGTTTTGTACACATCCTCTAAGTGAGAATTTTATTTTTTCCAATTTCAAATAGTATAAAACATCAGTTATCCACTGACTTAAAATAGGAGAGTTAGGATTTTTCCAATTGAGCAAAATAAGCCCAGGTGTTAATAGTAAAGTAAAGGCGATCACAGTTTGTTTGTCCTTCTCCACTTTAAGCCCATCTGGAAGTACACCAAACAGAGCTGTTAATAGGTTAGGAGGGATTGTGACACCAAGGCTGTCTGAAAGGCATTTAAAGAATATGGTCCAGAATGATTATAATTTAGTGCAGGCCCAAAACATGTGGCCCAGTGAGGCCGGAACTTGATTGCAGCGTTTGCAGGTTAGATCTTGCCCTTGAAACGTTTACGTGAGACAGACGTGCTCGATATATAATTTTGAGTTGTGCATATGGAACTCGAGTGAATTCTCTGCATTGTTACCTTCCACTCTTTTTTTGAGATGTTGAGTGAGAGATAGTTTTCCCACTGTACTCTTGGACCTTTGAAAGGGAGGGACTGTAAAATGATTTTATATATTAAGGAAATGTCCGAGTCCTCAAGACTGATCAATATTATTTCCAGCATAGAGGTAGGTGGGAGGTGAGGAAAATTGGGCAGGTTATGTTTAACAGAGTTTCTAATTTGAAGGTAGTGAAAGAAATGTGTTGCTGGAATGTTAAATTTGGAATGTAATTGTTCGTTGGTTTCAAAGACATTATCTATGTACAGATCTCTAAGTGATTTGATCCTGAATGTTTGCCAGACATTAAAAACTGCGTAAGTTTGAGAGGGAGGAAAAAGTTGGTTATCACTCAGAGGTGCCACAAATAAAAGCTTCTCTGTCTTAAAATACTTCCTACATTGGTTCCATATTCTGAGTGAGTGAAGCACAATTGGGTTGTTAGTGTATTGGCTATGACTTGTACTATTGCGGTACAAAGCAAGGAATATAAAGTAGTACTACAGGATTTTATTTCTATTGCTATTCTATTTGTGTCAATGTCCAGGTTTTTATAGCTTGTATATTTGCTGCCCAGTAATAAAATTGAAAGTTAGGTAAAGCCATTCCACCTTCCGCCTTAGGTCTTTGTAGAGTCTCCCTTTGGATACGTGGATGTTTTGAATTTCAAATAAATGAGGTTATGGTTGAATCTAATTTCTTAAAAAATGATTTATTGATGTATATTGGAATGTTTTGAAATAAAAAAGAAGCTTAGGAAGGATATTCATCTTAACAATGTTAATTCTTCCAGCTAAAGTGAGATGAAGGGTTGACCATCTATGCAACTCTTGCCTAATTTTTTCCATACAGACAGCAAAATTTTGTTGATAAAGAGCTTTATGTTTACCCCTAGGTATTTAAACTGAACTGTGATGATAAAAAGGAAGGTGTCCAATCTGATGTTGTGTGCTTGAGAATTCACTGGAAAGAGCATACGTTTATTCAAATTAATTCTGAGACCAGAAATCTTTTGAAATTCTGTGAGTGCTGTTAGGACTGCGGACACAGTATTTTGTGGATCTGATATATACAGTACCATATCATCTGCATAAAGAGAAATTTTCTGTTCAAGTCCTTCTATGATAATGTCCTTTATCTCATACGCATTTCGACAGTGAACTGCCAGTGGCTCAATGGTGATTGCAAAAAGCACTGGTGACAAAGAGCATCCTTGTCTGGTACCACGTTCTAGTTTAAAGTAGCCTGAATTAATGTTGTTAATACAAACTGAAGCTTCTGGCCTGGTATACAGTAGTTTGATCCATGCACAAATGTTTCACCCAAACACAAATTTCTCCAATGTAGTGAAAAGGTACTTCCATTCAACCATATCAAATGCTTTTTCTGCATCCAACAAAAATAATATCTCCGGGGTGTTTGACTTTGTGGGTGGATATACTACATTAAACAGGCATTGAAGATTGGAAGCTAAGTGTTTGCCTTTAATAAATCCAGTTTGGTCTTCTGATATTATGAAGGGAGCACTGCCTCCATTCTTCTAGCTAGGACTTTGGAGAGTATCTTAACATCATTATTCAGAAATTAAATTGGTTGGTATGATGCACATTGTAATAAGTCCTTATTTTGTTTAGGAAAGACGGTAATTAATACTTGGCAAAAAGTTTGAAGTAGAATTTTATTGTCACTAGCTTCTGTAAATGTTGCTAATGAAAGGGGAGCTAGTTGAGTTGAGAATTTGTTATAAAATTTGACAAGGTAGCCATCGGAGCCTGCTGCTTTCCCACTCTGAAGTAAGTTTATAGTATCTAGTAATTCTGATAGTGCCAGAGGTTTATCCAAATCCTCTGCACTGAGAGTATCTATTTGTGGTATCTGTAATGCATCCAGAAATGCATTAGATTGTGTCATGTCTTCTTTAAACTCAGTATAATATAGGACTTATAGTAGTCTCTAAATGTATGCATTATATTTTTATGGTCAATGATTTTGTCTCCGTTTATGTTGGTGATTGCTGGGATTGCATTGCAAAATTCTTGCTTGTAGATTTATTGAGCTAAGATCTTATTATCTTTCTCTCCATGTTCATGGTAATGATGTCTTGATTTAGAAATGAGTTGTTCAGTTTCTTTAGTTGTTAAGAGGTTGGGTTCTGAACGCAGAGCCTGGCTTTTCCTATGAAGAGCCTAACTTGGACACCTGGCATGTTCTTGATCTATTCTAGTAATTTCACTGATTAGCTCCGATACCTTCTTGGTTTCCAATTTATTTCTGTGGGAAAGATATGAGATAATCTGTCCTCTTAAGAAACCCTTCAGGGTTTCCCAGAGTATTCCTGCAGAAACCTCTGAGGATGTATTTGTCTCTAAAAAAATTGATTTGTTTGGATATAAATTCTGTAAAGTTCTCGTCTGCTAATAAAAGTGGGTTAAGATGCCATCTGCGAGATGAGTATGTGGGGCATAATGATTTTAGCTTCAAGATCAAAGGGGCATGTTGGAAATAACAATAGCGTCGTACTTTCAAGATTTAATCCTAGGCAAGAAATTGTTAACTACAAAGAAGTAATCAGTTCTTGAGTAGCAATGATGCACTGGCAAGTAGAAGGAATATGCTCTTGAATTTGGGTTTAGAAACCTCCAGGGGTCTGATAAGTTGTGGTCAGTTACAAACTGTGTAATTGTCTTTGTAGTGTTAGATGTCATCGCCCCTGTGGCAGGAGACCTATCTAAGAGTGGATTTAAAACACAATTAAAATCCACAGCCATTATAATTTTGAGTGTTCACATTGGGAATGGATGCAAATACATTTTGGATAAAGTGCCTATCATCAACATATTTATCAAAATAACTTACCCATGACAATCACATATCTCTCTTCAGGGTCAGATATTGCCTCTGATACTGCAAATGAGACTGTTCTATGTATATGAATTCCCACACCTCTAGTTTTCTTTGTAAAGCTGGAATGAAATATTTGGCCAGTCCAGTCTCTGTGCAGCCGAAACTGATCCTTGCTTAATAAGTGGGTCTCCTGTAAAAATACTATTTTAGCGTTTAAACCTGTTAGGTGAGAGAATACTTTCTTTCTCCTTAATCGTGATTTGGGCTTTTAACATTCTAGCTCACAAAGTTAACTGTTCGGTCATGGAGACATTGCTTCTGAACTTTTGTTGTCATATTGTAGTCTTCACTGAAAATAAGACAGCTTTGACCTTAATTTCCAATTTTCCCAGGAGTTATTGCCATGAAGCCTATTGTTACATTGGCACTTATAATTATAAAGATTAAAAGGATAGATTAGAGATAGCTTGCTCTCTTTCTCTCCCCCCCAGTCCCCCCGCCTCCCCATTTTGCCTCCCCACATGAGGCTAGACCACACTTCACAAAGTCCCAGTCCTCTGACATACCTAGAGACAGAAAATGTCCAAAACAAAAAACAATCCAGCAGCGGCATATGAGGATTAAAATTGAGATATTGACAATACCGTCCAAATACTATAAGCATAAAATATAATCTTTAACAGTCTTAAGATAGTAAAACAAGGGAATGACATTAAAGAGTAGCCCTGGATAAGCATAGTAAAGCCTAATACAATAATAACAATAAACCAAGGGTATGATGTTAAAAAGTCTCCTTAAAAAAATAATTTCTTACACACACACATACATACATATATGCATATACAGGTAATTGTAATTAAAGCATAAACAAAAAGTGGCCAAGAAGGGAAAAGGATATTTAATTACAGTACCAGTATCATTGCAAGCTGATCAAACAGTAAAATTTTCTTTGCCTTGCCATGACAAGATGCGACTCACAATCGTATTTCAAAAAAGTGTCTGGATCAGTTTTTTTAGCTCTTTTTCTGCTTCCTCCTTAGAGGTAAAGTTGTAATGCTTGCCTTGAACATCCACTTTCAGTTTGGCAAGAGGCTGCGTCTGATCTCAGCTTTCCGTAAGTGCTGTTTAATGTTGTAAAAAGCGGCACATTTAACAGCTGTTGAGGGTGAGAAATCAGAGAAAATATTAATGTGGTTATTTTTAAATGTAATCTCTTGTTTTTCCCGATAAGTAACATTACATGCAATTTAGATTGTAATTTTTCTAAACAACAATAAGAGTCCTAGGTTTAGAGGTATTTGATCCTCGTATGCGGTAAGCTGCTGCTGTCTCAGTGTGCGATTTAAAGTCCTCTCCAATTATTTTAGAGAATAGTTCATCTAAGAATTTCACTGTGTTTGGATAGCATTTCGATGTGTATCCAACAATGAAACACAAACAGGACCCCCTGATTACCTCAAAGTATTTCACGCACTGGTTACAAGGTCATAAGCTGTTCCCAGTATCACTGGGTGCAAAGCAGGAACCATCTGTGGCAGCCTGGGATCCTATAGCTGGAATCACTTCCTTGAACCCAAGACTGACAAAAATCATGTCTGAGCATGAGCCGGGAAATGAAAAAACAAACAAGCAAGGGTTGGTGCAATCGGTGCTATCTGCTTTATTAAAACAAAGAGTTCAAAATAATAAGGTGCAATTAATTGTTCTGTAAATATTCTTTGATAAATAATCCAAATTTAAACAGTGATTAAAGTGGACGTTAAAATGATTTACTAAATCAAAGATATTCAAATGGTTAAAATAAAGGTTTTAAACACAGTCAGGATCTTCTCTTTAAAACTAACACGAGCCTCTTGTGCCTCCTTTGAAAACTGATGTCTCCTCTGCTTTACTCTTACATTCTCATTGGCAAGCGAAGATGTCCTCTGACAAGTGCAGTCATCCCCTTAAACTGACTTCAGCGGGGACTGTGTCAGCCCTGCTCCATTCTTACACCACCGTTCCCTGGTGTCTGTGGGAGTCCATTCAGGGCCATCCCTGACCACCTGCTTCCTCACCACAAATTCACCGGCTCTGCCTTGATTCTGCTTCTCTCCTTTATTTTTCATTTTACCTCCAATCTTTCTTTCTTACATTTCTTTAGTTTGTTTTTCATTTCTCCCTTTGTCCTACTCAGGCTCCTTTTATACTTTAGCAGGCACAGGTGCCTAGGCATGC
Organism: Polypterus bichir lapradei; assembly: GCA_026402145.1. Classification (NCBI taxonomy): domain Eukaryota; kingdom Metazoa; phylum Chordata; class Cladistia; order Polypteriformes; family Polypteridae; genus Polypterus; species Polypterus bichir. Next base: position 35,882,101 of record JANRMT010062813.1, on the reverse strand, counting down.
ACTGCAGAGCATTAATGAGGGAACTGGCCAAACTGCATGCACTAGTTCCCCCGTCAGCACTCTGGGGAACTCATCCATGGTAGCGCGTGCAGCTGCACTCACCCAGTGCCTGGGCGCACTGGTTTTATCTTAAGATTGCACACTGCCCTAGACAGGGTTCCAATCTATGCATGGTGTTAATCCAAATCTGTATGTTAGATCTTAGAACCAAACAGGTCACTTTGATTGTTTCAGTAGCCATTTTACTGTATGCCTTTTGTTACTAAACTAGACAGACAATTTACAGCTTTTCTTATTTTAAGATCAACAAGTAGCTGGTCTGCAAAGCTTAATGTCTTGTATCTGTCACCTTGGTGGAATAGGATATTAACTCTAAAATTATGTATTTCTTGTTCTAACCTACAGTAATCACCCCAAAAAAATGAGCCCACAAAATGATTAGTTAACTTTAAGCCTGTCACACAGGTTGCTTGTGGACAGCTTATAATAGACCTTTATTTAAGGCATCAGCCACATTTTGAACTTAGAACCAAAATATCAAAGAGAGGGCCGTGTGTGAAAGATGGCATGTAGTGGATTAAAACAGACAAGCTTTTATGTACTATTTTCTTTTCATTATAAAAAATTATTAAACTCCCTAATTAAAGGATATTTAGTAAACCTAATTTTGTGCCTTCCTTGAGTTGATGCTCTTAGAGGCTCCACTCAGGTTCAAATTAGATAAAAAAAAATCTCTCATCATGGAGTTCAGGGATTTTTATTTCAAAAAGGGTTTTAATAAAAAAAAATCAATATCTCGTTTCTCTGTTACAATGTCAGAATTGCTATGCAGCATACATTCCTTGGTGCTACTGTTTAGCCTAGGAAACGTCACCACTGTACCAAGATAAATGAGACTTTGTATCATAACTAATAACATGTTACCCAGCAGAACAGAAGGAACAGAAAGATGGCTCACTTTGTATGGTGAATGTAACATCTTTATTTGCTCACCCCCATTCTACTTTTGGGTACCTCTTGTGGGGCTGACACAGTTGACTTCTTTACAACTTCCAAACAAAAAGACAAAAAACACAAACATTAATCTTAATAATGTACAAAAAAAAATTGAGCTTTCAAGTCATCCAGTACAGTATGCACACATTCTTCATCCACCCATTTTCTGAGCCTGATTTGTCCACCACTGGATTGCAGCTTCGCTGGGCAGATTATTGTCTTGATGTGGTGCATGGTGTGGCACACCAGGGAGGTGGCTATGAAGAATGATGTGGTGCAAAGTGCAGCATGACTGGGAGTTCACAGGGGTAATTGCTTCGAACTGATTACAACTGCACAGGAGAGATTATTGAATTGATGAGGTGTGTGGCGTGGTGCACAAGGGAGGCAGTCATGGTGATGTGATGCAAAGTGCTGCACTCCATTTTCGTCGATAACTCTCCAAAGTCCAAACTAGTAACAGATTTGTAAGATGGTGCCAGTGTTTGTGCTCAACAAATCAGCACAATTCATCGCCTGAGCCCCTCCCACGATAGTTCCTGGTTGAATGAATAGGAAATAACCTGGAGTAGGAGCTAAGAAAAGTACCAGGAACTGCCTACCAGGAACTAAAAGTGGTCCGAGTTCCTGCAGTGGCTATGCAACAAAAAATCAAAAGTTTCTAAAAGTTACTGGTTCCTGAAAACAATTCCTGTGATGGGAAAACACCTATTGACTTTTAATTGGAATCCCACCTTAATGTAGAAACTGTTATTTCACAACTTCACAGTTTACATGTTTTTGTGTTTGCATCCATCCAAAAACTAAACTAGTTGTACTAAATATTTACTGAATGAAACAAGGATATATGTTAGATTGGTAAGAATGAATTCTTTTTGCTTTCATTATTTTGTTCTTTTTGAACGTGTTGATTACCTGAGCCATAGGTACACAAGTGGGTACCACTGAAGTATTTGCTGGCCTTTAACATTCAGTGTTTGCATTGGTGTTTGCTTGGCTTGTCATTATTTGCATACTGTTAATCTGTTTCCACAGGAAAAAGAATGCATAAACATTAAAAAAATCCAAATATTTATTAATTTCCTTAAAATTAAATCTTTCTATTTCACTTTTCTGAATGCAGAATAAGAAGGTTAAAAGTTCAGTTAGCCAAACAGTGAAATTAAAGTAAGAGTGACTCAACGGTCGTGATGCTCGTTGTAACAAACATCAGCAGCCACGGAGCCCCAATGAGTACCCCTGAAAACCGCAGAGCTTGAACAATCATAAACACACGTGGACTGGGCTAGTTTATAGTTGCCAGTTAATGCAACTTGAATGTTTTTAGGAGAAGGTTTTTTTGTATCCAGAAGAGGGCACTTGCTTATTGGGAATGTGTTTTTTAGAATCGCAGCACATGCTTTGAACCTATGCATATCCTTTCCCAGTAACCACAGTGGAGATAATGAGACAAGAGAAATATGGGCCAAAAGAAAGGATATATGCTGCTCAAAAAAATCAAAGGAACACTTTTTAATCATAGTATAGCATAAAGTCAGTGAAATGTCTGGGATATTGATCTGGTCATTTAAGTAGCAGAGGGGGTTGTTAATCAGTTTCGGCTGCTTTGGTGTTAATGAAATTAACACTAGAGGAACGGGAACAATGAGATGACCCCCAAAACAGGAATGGTTTAACAGGTAGAGGCCACTGACATTTTTCCTTCCTCATCTTTTGTTTTCACTAGTTTTGCATTTGTGACGGTCAGTGTCACTACTGGTAGCATGAAGCGATACCTGGACCCAGGTAGTCCAACTTCTTCAGGATGGCACATCAATACGTGCCATTGCCAGAAGGTTTGCTGTGTCTCCCAGTACAGTCTCAAGGGCATGGAGGAGATTCCAGGAGACATGCAGTTACACTAGGAGAGCTGTACAGGGCCGTAGAAGGTCCTTAACCCATCAGCAGGACCAGTATCTGATCTTTTGGGCAAGGAGGAACAGGATGAGCACTGCCAGATCCCTACAAAATGACCTCGAGCAGGCCACTGGTGTGAGTGTCTCTGAACAAACAATCAGAAACAGACTTCATGAGGGTGGCCTGAGGGCCTGACCTCCGCTAGTGGGCCCTGTGCTCACTACCTGGTACCGTGGAGCTCGATTTGCATTTGCCATAGAATACCAGAATTGGCAGGTCCACCACTGGCACCATGTGCTTTTTATAAATGAGAGCAGGTTCACCCTGAGCACATGTGGCAGACATGAAAGGGTCTGGAGAAGCCGTGGAGAACGTTATGCTGCCTGTAACATCGTTCAGCATGAGCAATTTGTTGGTGGGTCAGTGATGGTCTGGGGAGGCCATATTCATGGAAGTATATCCATGGAAGGATGCACAGGCCTCTACAGGATAGGCAATGGCACCTTGACTGCCATTAGGTATTGGGATGAAATCCTTGGACCTATTGCCAGGCCCTATACTGGTCTACAATGCAGCTTTCACTCCTTGTATTTATTAAGGTACTAGCAGAATACCCGCGCTTCGCAGCGGAGAAGTAGTGTGTTAAAGAAGGTATGAAAAAGAAAAGGAAAAATTTAAAAAATAACGTAACATGATTGTTAATGTAATTGTTTTGTCATTGATATGAGTGTTGTTCCCATATCTATATCTATCTATATCTATATCTATATATATATATATATATATATATATATATATATATAT
>JANRMT010062813.1:35796291-35878005 GCA_026402145.1 Polypterus bichir lapradei | reverse complement strand
GTGGATTTCTCTGTATTTGGTGGCAGTGTGACGAAGTTGCTTCGGAAGACGTCGTTAGCCGCGGAGCTCAGCTCAGAGCGAAATGAGGTAAATGGGAGGGGAGATGAGGACGTGACTCCCCCACCCGCCTTAACTGTCAATCCCCCACAAACACAGTCTCTCGGAATTTGCATAAGCACACCCCTTCACCTGCAATTTTAACTTAGTTACAAAGTGATCAAAACTCTCGTTTATATCCTGCGTCCTCTCATTAAACTTGTATCCCGCATTACCCGAGGGCACGAAAAGCACCAGCGGCAGCCTGTCTATTAAGTTAATTTAAAGTTTAGGTTTATACCTCGCTTTGTTTCCGAAGTAGCTGTACTGATGAATATGGTAGTATGTCACTCGCTCGCTTCTTAATGTTTCGCTGCCTTCTCAATTATATAATGCATGTTTTGTTCAGCGTATTTTGGAGCTCTTCCTGGTTTTCTACATAGTGCGTTGACAGTCAGTTCACGTGATTACGTGGGCGGCGTAATGATGTCACACGAAACTCCGCCCCCACGGCGGTCAAGCTCAACTCCATTACAGTAAATGGAGAAAAATACCTTCCAGTTATGACCATTACGCGTAGAATTTCGAAATGAAACCTGCCCAACTTTTGTAAGGAAGCTGTAAGGAATAAGCCTGCCAAATTTCAGCCTTCTACCTACACGGGAAGTTGGAGAATTAGTGATCAGTCAGTCAGTCAGTCAGTCAGTCAGTCAGTCAGTCAGTCAGTCAGTGAGTGAGTGAGGGCTTTGCCTTTTATTAGTATAGATATAATATAATTTAATCACTCATCGCTAATTCTCAAACTTCCCGTAGAGGTAGAAGACTGAAATTTAGCAGGCTTATTCCTTACAGCTTACTTACAAAAGTTAAGCAGGTTTCATTTCGAAATTCTAGACGTAACGGTCATAACAGTCGACAACGTCCGCCATATTGAACTTTCTTATTTATGGTCCCATCTTCATGAAATTTGGTAGGCGGCTTCCCTGCACTAACTGAAACCGATGTACGTACTTATTTCGGTGGTATGACGCCACTGCCGGCCGCCATATTGAACTTTCCAACGTCACTACTTCTCCAAATTCCTGTGTAGGTAGAAGGCTGACCCCATCTTCACGAAATTTGGTAGGCAGCTTCCCTGTGCTAAACGAAACTGATGTACGTACTTATTTCGGTGGTATGACACCACTGTCGGCCGCCATATTGAAGTTTCCAACGTTACTAATTCTCCAACTTCCCGTGTAGGTAGAAAGCTGAAATTTGGCAGGCTCATTCCTTACAGCTTACTTACAAAAGTTGGGCTGGTTTCATTTCGAAATTCTACACGTAACGGTCATAATGGTCGACAACGTCCACCATGTTGAACTTTCTTATTTATGGCCACATCTTCACGAAATTTGGTAGGCAGCTTCCCTGCGCTAACCGAAACCAATGTACTTACTTATTTCGGTGGTATGACACCACTGTCGGCCGTCGTATTGAACTTTCCAACGATCTTTGTTACTTATGGGCCCATCTTCAAGAAATTTGGTACGTGGGTTCCCAATGCTAACTGAATCCTACTTCCGTACATATATACGTCCATAGCCTGCAGCTCGGTCACTGTGTGAGGCTGCGTTGGGTCCCCCATCCCAACGCCTCCCACGTTGTTGGCTGCCTGCCTATATAAGGCCGTCCGTCTCTCCGGTCTCTACATTCCCTTCCTTGCTTCGCCACGGGATTCACGTCTCCGTGCTGATAACTGCAGCCTTTTCATTTAATCCACGGCTTCCCCACTGTTTTATTGTTCGTTTATTACGATTATAGTTATTGTGTAGATATTTTAGACTTAATTTACATTGTTCAGGTGCCCATTTCCTTTATCGTTCCAACCGTACCCCCATTAACATGTCTATCGAGTCGATCACCATCGTTCAAAGAACTGTCACTTACCGAGTGGTTTCCATGCCCGGAGATGGCACCTGCCTTTTCCATTCTCTTTGTTACATATTGCACGGCCGTATCAGGCTCACTCTTGATATCCGGAGGAACATTGTGTCTTATGTATTGAATGACTGGGACAGGTTCAAGGTGTGGACTGATGACGGTACAGGAGATAATTAGACTACACAGGAGCACTATAAGAGTGAAATGCTTAAGCCCTTCACCTATGGTTCTGCATGTGAGTTGATGGCTGCCTCTGAATTGTTCGGTTGTCGCTTTCAGGTGTACCGAAATGGCCAAATATTTTACACCTTTCGACAACCGCCAATGCCTCTTAAACATGTTCACAGGTGACAATTTCAGTAGTGGACACTTTGATGTTTAGGAATGTTTAAACTCTCAAAAGCTGGATGTGAAGTTATCGATGAAACCGGTTGTATGCTTACAAGGCTTGACAGATGTCGAATGTCACTTCAACACAAGTCCTGCAAATGCTGTCGTAATTGAACGAAACCATGAAACTCAAACCGATTATGACAGCAGCAATCCAAGCTGTGAGATTTGAAACAAGATTACTGTTCACATGGCCAACTGTACGTTGCACGCTCAAGAGTAAGCTTGGCGCACAGCTTGGTCATATTACAACCGGAGGGCCAAACTGACAATGTGGTATACAAAGAGATCCTTAAGAAATAATTATTGGTGTATTTTCCCTCAGTTTAAAAAGGTTTAATTTTCTTCTTAATAAAAATTTTAAGGCAGTACTTCTCCGCTGCGAAGCGCGGGTATTTTGCTAGTATTATATATACTCAGCAAAAAAAGAAACGTCCCTTTTTCAGGACTGTGTATTTCAACAATAATGTTTTAAAAATCCAAATAACTTTACAGATCTTCATTGTAAAGGGTTTAAACAATGTTTTCCATGCATGTTCAATTAACCATAATCAATTAATTAACATGCACCTGTGGAATGGTCGTTAAGACCTTAACAGCTTACAGAAAGTAGGCATTTAAGGTCACAGTTCTAAAAACGCAGGACACTAAAGAGACTTGTCTACCGACTGTGAAAAACACCCAAAGAAAGATGCCCAGGGTCCCTGCTCATCTGCGTGAACGTGCATTAGGCATGCTGCAGGGAGGCATGAGGACTGCTGATGTGGCTAGGGCAATAAATTGCCATGTCCGCACTGTGAGACGCCTAAGACAGCGCTACAGGGAGACAGGAAGGACAGCTGATCATCCTCGCAGTGGAAGACCACGTGCAACAACACCTGCACAGGATCGGTACATCCGAATATCACACCTGCGTGACAGGTACAGGATGGCCACAACCACTGCCCGAGTCACACCAGGAACACACAATCCCTCCATCAGTGCTCAGACTGTCCGCAATAGGCTGAGAGAGGCTGGACTGAGGGCTTGTAGGCCTGTTGTAAGGCAGGTCCTTACCAGACATCACCAGCAACAACGCCGCCTATGGGCACAAACCCACCTTCGCTGGACCAGACAAGAGTGGCAAAAAGTGCTCTTCACTGATGAGTCACGGTTTTGTCTCACCAGGGGTGATGGACGGATTCGTGTTTATCGTCGAAGGAATTGAGCACGTCTGGGACCTGTTGGATCGCAGGGTGAGGGCTAGGGCCATTCCCCCCAGAAATGTCCAGGAACTTGCAGGTGCCTTGGTGGAAGAGTGGGGTAACATCTCACAGCAAGAACTGACAAATCTGGTCCAGTCCATGAGGAGGAGATGCACTGCAGTACTTCAAGCAGCTGGTGGCCACCCCAGATACTGACTGGTACTTTTGATTTTGAGCCTCCCTTCATTCAGGGGCACATTGTGAAACATTTTTAGTTTATGTCTTATGGTGTTGACTCATTTAGTGTTCATACAAATATTTACACATTAAGTTTACTGAAAGTAAAAACAGTTGAAAGTCAGAGGACGTTTCTTTTTTTGCTGAGTATATATAGTGGATTCAGAAAATATTCAGTCCCACTCTGCACACCTTATTGTGTTTTAAATTTAATTTTAAATGGTTAAATTTGCCATTTTTGTCCATCAATCTACACTCAATAGCCCATGGTGTCAAAGTGAAAACATGTTTTCAAAAAGGTCGGCAAATTTATGAAAACCCAAAAAGTGAAATCTCCCATTCATATAAGTATTCAGATCCTTTGCTGTGACACCCCAAATGGTGGCCAGGTGCATTCTGTTTGCTTTAATTACCCTTGAGATGTGTGTATAAGTTAACTGGATTCCACCTGTGGCAAACTGAATTGTCTGGACATCGTTTAGAAAGGCACACACCTGTGTATATAAGCTCACACAATCAACACTGTGGCGGCAGTGTGATTTAGGACAAAAGCCATGTCATGAAGTCCAAGGAGTGACATGGATATGCCTTTGAACACTATTTGTGATGGGAGCCAGGGCTCATGATTATTCCCCATGAACAAGAAATTCTAAGTAAGTGCAGTAAGCTCGCACAGAGTTTTTGCCCTTTGTATACACCGCCTGTCGCTACTTACCTATATGGTGGTTTACTACTCGGGTCCTCATATTGGTGCTGCTGTGGTCATTCCTGTTCACTTTTGGAGTGACTAGAAGATGATCAGACTTCGACAACAGTGGAAGTAAAAGTTGTAACAAGTTTTCTGTAAGTGAACCTGCGGAAGAATTGTTACTGAGCCTCAAGGGATGAGAACTGAAGCTGATGTTTCTGCCTGACCGAGTCACCCTCTGCCTGTCCTCCCCTAGGAGCTGGCATCCCACCACAACCTAAACCCCATTTTTCCCCAAAGGATTAATGTTACTTCAATATCTGCAGGGTTTTTCAGAAATGTAAACCCAACGAATTGACTGTATATCGGGATTGGTATTATGCATGGATTACACTCATCTACATGGGGATGTCATGGAACGTATCCACTGCAGATACTGCGGGACTACTGTATATCAAGCTCACAGATCGCAGTATCACATTGATCTTTAGAGCTTTTTTTTAAACTCTGGTTACAGGTTTAAATTTGGGATGAAACACGGTTAACCACTATAGCAATGTCATTATTTTAAATAATACAAAATATACAAATATTACAAAATGTTTTTACGGCAGAGCAATTTTCTGAAGTTTAAGGTACAAAAACAAAGGCATTGCATATAATTAATAAAAATGTCGACCAACACCTTTGTTGGTGGAAGGTATCCATTACATGTTGTACCCCAAAAGATCTCCTGCCTTTGACTTTAACCAACCATGCTATGATACACTCTTTGGAGCTGGTGCATAGAGTTACACACTACCGAGCATGTCACATATGCTCAAACTCTTAAAGATACTGGGTCTCTAATGGCACTTTACTAGGCTGTGTGGTTCCTCATAGAACCATTACTTTACAAAGAACCATTTAATTCTGGCGAGGGTTCTTTGCATCTCACACTGGCTCTTTGGGCTTTGAAAGGTTTTTAATAATTGAACAAAACAGAAATCATGAATGTGTAGTAGGCTACTTAGCAGGATACTGTATTGGCAAATCAAAGAAAGAGTTCTTTTAAAATAATGAACCCATTGGTTTTTCACAAATAAATTATCATTTGTTTGGCTATTTATGGAACCTCAGATCTGAATGAATAAAGGTTCTTTCTGGAAACTTCATGTGGGTGATTCTTTTTGGAACCAAAAACGGTTCCCCTATGGCACCGCTCTTAAGATTCACTTTGGCACCTTTGTTTTTAAGAGTGTGGATGAGCTGAAAAGATGCTTGTGTATAGTCTGAGAAGCCACTGGTTTTCTTCAGTGCAGGTTGGTCATGTCAAAGGTTTATGCTGTAATTCTGCTTCCAATCCCCACTCCGTAGGAGGTGGTGCACAGTTAAAGGCTCCGAAAATATCACACCAGTCTGCTGCTTGAACATACGTTATAATCTATTGGGGTCGATCCCTTGAGAAATGGTGACTTAAAAAACAATCCCTTAGCTTGGGGTTACTGCAACCAATCATCTTTCACGTAGAAGGGTCATTCTTCAACTCGGTCACATTATTATTTTTACTACAGTATTTGTTACTTTTTTGTAATTGCATACTTTTGGAAGTTCTGTTAAGGGTTTGCATCTCATGAATTTTGCTAACTTTACAATTCTCTTTGTTGTCTTGTTTTGAACAATTGTATGCTTGTGTTACTTTGATTTTGTTGGCTGTCACTGGTGCTATATAGAATTACCATCAATTTTATGATGCATCGCACACAACACCGAGGTGAGACTTAAGGTTAAGTCTTTTCTCAAAGCACAACTGCTGCACATTCAGTTTATAATAGATACAATAGTCACTGTGCACATTTAACCAATTATATCCTTTCTTTCTAATTAAAAAGTACAAATGAATGTCCATTGCCATTAACTGGGATATGTTTTCCTTTCAGATCTATCACTTTTTTATCACTCTTCATTAAGTGTACTCTCTTAAGCAGCAGGTCTGGGGTTTACTGACTTCAAGATCTAATTCAGGTGTTGATGTGGGTCTACTGCTGGCTCCCTGACGTTTTAAACATTTCCAAACATTCTCTTTTGATACTGTTGACACAACTTTACAGCTCGTCTCTGATGGTGAAGCTCTGTTCAGGTGGTAATCTGAAATATGTGATTGAATGAATGATTCTCTGGTTAAATCCAAAAAAAACTAAAGTTTTATTATTGGTGTCTTTACAGCTCATAAAAAAACATTCCGCTTTCTTCAATGAATTATTTCTTTATTGATATCACGGCTGAGGTGAGCAGTTCTCTTTCGTATTAGAAGTCAAACTTAACTCTCTGTGTACTATGGAGTGGGTGTGCTCACTTTGGCTTCCTTTAGCCACTTCATTCTTTGATTACTGTAATAATCTGTTTCATGGTTTGTCTTCTAGTTCTACCAAATTGATTCTTGCAATCTTTAGCACTGTAGCACGACTGGTTTTGAACCCCATGTTGTTTTGAGATTAAGTTTCTTTATTGCAATTCACTTGCTTTTGCCAATGTAAGACGTTAGGTGGCACTTTTAACCCTTTAAACCCAACAGACAGACACGCAGGACACTAGGTAAAAACACTAAGATTTTTAATTCTGTTCTTCTTAATAAACAGTGCTCTCTAAGCACCTTAGTCACAATAACAGGCAAATAATTCACTAAATACAATAATAAATGCAATACTCTTTCTCCTCCACACCTCCCAGCAAGCTTAGTCCACCTCCACCCGACTCTGGCTCACCTTCTAGGTTTCCACCAGTCCTTTAAATAGTCTTTGACCTGGAAGTACTTCTGTCCTTCCGATTGCGTGACTCATCCGCACTTCCGGGTCAGATGGAAAACTCAGAGGTTTCTTCTTCTCCCTGGAAGTACTTCAGGGCTTCCATCCTCATGACTTGATTGTACGTCCGGGCTATATAAAAAATAGATCTCCTTGTATGTTTCTGCAACATCCCCTGGCGGTGCCCATATTCCGAATTCCAAAATCCATAATGCTCTGCGGGAGTCTGGGGCACCATTATACTATAGGGACGCTGCCATCTATCATCTTGGGGGAAGCAGGGTTTCAAAGTAGTTGCTTTCCCCACTCCTTCCCTCTAGGGGTGTTCTGGCCGGGTTGAACTGTCGGCCATCACTCACACCAGCTATGATCAAATCACATAATAATATAACAAACCATACCAATCTGTAACTCAATCCAGTTTTGACTATGGTGGGCTTGAGCCTATCCTGGCAGCACTGGGGCATTGCATTAAACAGTCCTGGACAGGACATCAGCACGCAGCAGCAGCAGCACTAACCACTATACTACTGTGCCACCTTTGAATCATATAATGTGCGCACTGTTTTTTCTTTTTTGTGACAAATTAAATAAAGGAAATCTACACTATATCTTGAGAGCTTACAATTCCTACAAGGACACCAGCACTTTGTTGATTTTCAGGTACCTTTGTGTTTAATCTTCCCCAACACAATTACTCAGGAAATTTCATATAAATAGTAGGCTTGCTTCAGGAGTCATTTTGTAAAATGTGATTTCCATTAAGCTGCAATGAGCTTGTTTACTATTAGTATTGATTTTCTTTTGCTCTGTTTGAAGTTGAATTATGTCCAAAGCCAAAACTAGGCTACATGCACTCCTATTTGTTCTCTGTTAAATTCATCATCAAGCATTTACTCCTATGAATATAATTACAAGTGGACATGTGGAGCTACTTCCTTTGTTAATAAAGGAAATGCTCTCAGTGTGTCAGACATCTTCTGTGGGAATTCACCTGCTTGTCATTCATATTTCAAAAAACAGACAGCTCCTTTAATAATGCTTAGTGTAGGTGCCAATGTACTGAGCTTAGTGTTATCCCTATAAGCAACAAATCCAAATAACATGGGAATCATTAAAAAACAAAAAGAAATGGTAAAAGGTGAACATTTCATTTAGATTGAATATTCCAATAAATAACTGAATTTTCTCACAGAGTTTGTAATAATTCTAGTAAAATGCACCTTTCTTAATATCTCTGAGCTTAAATGAGCAGAATCATTAGCCTCATCCTGTTATTGGAGAATATTTGGAGGCAAGAATAAGGTTGGTGGGATACCCATCTCCCTTTTTAATGCTCAAAACATATACCACCTTCAAGGGCAAAAGCCTTTGAAAGATACAGTAGCTGTTGCAATAAAGAAAGCTTGTCCATAGCCTCCTGTCTTTCCTCCTTCATTGCTTATCCTCTCTTTTTCTCTTCCTCTGTCTTGTTTTTAGTCCCTCAGATAAGATGGAATATCTGGCATTCCTCTGTATGAGCTGCACCTGGGACACGGTGTATCCACCAAAGCTGACATTCACAGACATGGCATTAACACTTCTGGCAGGTGTCATCTAAATGCATCCTGTAGGGGCGAGTGAGAAGGGATATCGAGTTCTGAAATAGTTGGGTGCCAACTGGGCAAAACAATGTTTAATTTACAACAAAAAAAAGACAAAAGCAGCAGGTGCACTAAGGCGCTTCTCAAAATGAAAATATGCAATGGCTTCGACACCCTCTAAAGGAGCTTACAGGTAGGGTGGACTTTGAAGGAGTTCCATGCAGTTGGACATTCAGGTCCAAATGGGACAGCACCTTCTGGGGATGTCTCTCTTTATACCGTCTGGGCAGGAAGGGACGGGACTTCTTTGCATTCAATGTTCTTGGCAGTGTAAGGGGAAAAAGGAGACATGACTGTTTCTGAGTCTGGAAGTTGACCCTCTGGCTTGCATGTATGACAGTCCCCATTAACGAAACTGTTACAAACATGATTATGACAATCCTATTAACAGTTTGAACACGAAGTACGAGTTAAATCATATCTCACTGAGCCTGTCAAAGCACAAAACAAAAGAGAAGACCTATCACAGTACAGGATCCACAACAAAACATGCCAGCCAGGTTTGCTGACGCGGCTTAGTAACCTACTATAGTTCTGGAGAGTCTTAGAATTTTTTTCTTTTTTTTGGTGGCAGCCTCATATGGAAAACAGTGCTTGCCCGGCCAGGACATTTTCACGTTGGAAGGACCGAGGGAGCAAGCGTGTCCAGAACATAACTTTCCCCAGAGCATTAGGTGGCAGCCCCACTGGGTTGTAGCAGTGCCTCAGAATCCTGCAGGGCTCCATGGGAGTTGGAGTTTGGTGCAGCCCTTTTGGGTTTTGTGTGCGCCACCAGGGAGTGCTGCAGCAGTAACTGCTGAGCCATTATGGGCAGTTCTTATGCCACTCTTGGATGTGCTGCCTGAAATAGGTCATCAAGCACCTGGAGCACTTCCGAGTGCCTTATAAAAGAAGCTAGCGCCCACTACTCGGGGAGCCAGAGTCAGGAGGAGTTAGACGAAGCTTGACCGGAGGAGTGGAGTAGAAAAAGAGAAAAAAAAGAAGAGGAAGAATTTGCGTTCTGCTTGCTGTGAGACTGTGCTGGGCTTGTGGGAAACGGGGAAGGTGTTTCCCATGAAGTAAAAAATAAAAAAATAAAACGTGTGTGCCTTGAACTTATGTCCTGTGTCTGTCTGTGTTGGGTCTGAGACGCAGTGCGCCCTCTGCAGGCCACATAATTTATACTTTTGTCATTGAGAAAAAGGTATAAAGCTGCTGATGCTTTGAAACAGCTAGATTTATTGCATGATGAATAGTTCGATAATAGTGACCGATCGAGATCATGACAATCAATTGGGTGATTTGCCCTGAAGGCATTTCTTAATTACAAGGAGTCCAAGGACAGCACTAAATGGACATTCTGCCATCCACTGATTGCAAATAATCACCAACTACCAAATGTATTGTGTGCAGCAAGCATGAACAGTGCAAAGAAACAGGTTATATTTGGGTCACATGTGCTTGTGAGCCTGCATTCTGTGTGGTGCCATGCTTCTAGGACTCTCATTCAAATGGAGACTTTTAGTCATGTTGCTGGCAAAAATAAAGTCATTACTGCTACTGTTGTCAATAAAACTGCTGCTTTCTAATACATTTATTTACATTTTTTGAGCTTTGATAGACTTCATTCTTTGTTATATGCATAGACCAATACTTCAGCATCCTGGTAATAAATCTCCCAGCGGTCAATGTGTTAAACAGAGTAAACATGTTTCATTGCAACAATGCTAATTGTGTAGTGTATTTCACAGTGACCATATACTGTATCAAAGTACTTTAAAACTTGTATTAGCAACAGGACTATATGTTATGATGCAAGCATGAAGGTTTCATGGTTCTGTAAAAGGTGAAATTAGAACTTCATTTTCAACTGAATAGTATTTTATTGTGAAAAGGTTTACACATCACCTTCATCAACTCAAATCCCTTTCTGAAAGGCACAGATTCTTTTCCCCTAGACCAAATTTTTTATATTACTACCCGTCGTTGTTTATACTCTTTTCTTGCACATATATTTTTGAAAGGAGATGCATCTTACAGTTGCAGTGCATTTGCACCCAGAACTATGGTTTGCCTTCTGGATGTTTAGCAGCCTCCAAGGATGATGGCGACCATTGCACTCACATGTTCAGGTGGCTCGCAACTCTTTTGATGACACAACTGTAGCCTAGTTCTTGATAGCCCCCACTTCATCTCTCTGATTAGCCCACCGTCTGATGTGTGTGATGATTTTCTTGTCCTCAAGGTGGCATTGCTCAGTGCCACTCACTCATTCGGGACGAATAAAGTTAATCTTGGCCTACGCAAATGGTATTTATTGTCTTAATTGTTTAACAACCTATTGCTTAAATATAATAATAATGCTAAATTGTACAAACCTCTAAATACTAAACTGCCCCCTCTCCAACACATGGGAAGCCAATGGGTTTTGGCAATTTAACTGGTTGAGCGGTCAAGGCATTTCCTAGAAGCAGTCATTGAGTACTGAGAGTAAAATTAGAGCAATGAAGAGAATTAGTTTATTTACAGTCAAAATAAAAGATTATGCTGTACTGAATGTTATATTTATCTTGAAATTAAGCTAAACAAGCAATAATAATATCCAGGGGTCAGATTTATAAAACTTACACACTCGAAAAATACAGGCTCAAAATGTACGTACATAAATTGATGGGTGAACGTGCGTATATTTACGGTAACTCTGATCCATCCATATGCAACATTTTGGAGAAACTGGGAAAAGGTTGTCACCCTTAATCAAGTAGGGAAATGCAGCCAAATCAGATAAATGATGAGCCACATGTATCATAATTCATATCACCAAACCGTTATTATAATGTGCATTGATGTAACAATATATTAAACCTCAAAAGTGATGAATACATTGTACAGATTCAACTTTAATGCCCTTTTAAGAGGGTCAATGCTACGCATTTTCACTGAAAAACAAGCTATCATAAAAAAGGCAATATGAAGATATGTCAAGTTTACCTAACTTAATTGTCACAATTGACAGTACTAATATTACCATAAGAGCAACTACCGAGAACAGTGCTGCTTTTATTAACTAGAAGCAGTGACATTCCCTTAATGTGCAAGTCATGTATCATGCCAAGATGAGGCAGGTGTTGTACCTGATGGCTGGTGTTTTCACAAGGTAATGGGCTGAGCCCTCAGTGTTTTGTATGATGATCTCTACTAATGTAACAGCAGTCATGCCATTACATGTTGTAAAGTGATAATATCTACCCGCTCAGATGCTGGTGCCTTACTCCTTTCTCAGACCTTCAGAGTGCAAAGTAGAAATGCTTTAATGCAGTGCAGAGAGCAACATAGGACTCCTCAAATTCAATTGGCAGTGTCACTATGCGTTACCTGGGAGGCTGCTTTACCAGCCAGTGAGGGTCTGCAGCATCATGATTGGATATGTATGAGGTTCATTAGCATAGTCCGTGTATGGTTGTTCCTGGGTGGCAACCTAGCAGGGTTCCTGGCACGTTTACATATGCACATTTTCAGTATGATTGTGATTTAAAAAGGTAAATTGTGTAGAAATGTGTGTATGCCAGGTTTTATAAATGGGGTTGTTTCATGCTGAAATCCATGCAAAGTTTTATAAATGTGACCCCAAAACTAGAGGCACCTTTTTTTTTTTGCTGCAGTATTTTTTTTTTTTAACATTTTTGCATTCTTGTTGTCTTGTACTGATGATATCGGGCATTATAGCACATGCTTCATAACAATGTATGAACCTGAATGTAATAATGTCATTTTGTTTATGCATTTGTTACAAATCTTAAGATTTATTAAGGAGATAAAAATATACAGTAGATGAGGAAAAAATAAACAATCAATTTTTTTTAGAGTTTAAGAAATTTAGTTTTCATGAAACCTATTTGGACATGCAAGTAATAATTTAATTGCACTTTGTACACATGACAATACTGTTAGCACTACTATTGCTAATATTGTTTACAAAGAAAAAGAAAGAAGAAACAGAATATCTCGTTACTACAAAAATCGTGAAAGTGTGTGTGGGGGCAACAAAACTAAAATTTTTAGTGCTCAGCTTGGTGCTCCTTGACTTGCAAAGCCTTACGTGGTTCTTCATACTTTCCCCAAAGTTAATTTATGTGGAGGTATTGACTGCCTATTGCTTCTTTGCAGTCACTTGCTTTGTCTGGCCTTCTCCTTGCCCAGCATGCCATGTAACTTTGTAGATATAATTGATCTGTCCTACTAAAGTTTTGGTGTTGGTTTCATTTTGTGTAAATCTGGTACCAAGATTCTCCTTTCAAGCGAGGGTTGCTTAACCATTTTAGGATTGGGTCTTTTAGGGCCATTACTTTGAGAGGTCCCACACACCTGATTTGTTACGGTTAAGGCTGGATATTAAGATAATTCTACTAGACAACATTTACGTTCCTGAAGTTTCAGGCAGCCTGCTGTTTACCATTTATTTGTACTGATATAGAGTCTTTCAGTAAAGTGGATTCACTATAGGCTTATGTGACTGTAAAGTTAAGAGCCCTTTTGACCGAAAGTTCCAAAGAAATGTTCCTTATAATTTATTTCTGCATT
The DNA here is from genome assembly GCA_026402145.1 of Polypterus bichir lapradei. NCBI lineage: Eukaryota > Metazoa > Chordata > Cladistia > Polypteriformes > Polypteridae > Polypterus > Polypterus bichir. Next base: position 35,864,561 of record JANRMT010062813.1, on the reverse strand, counting down.
CAGCTGAGACCGCTAGGCAGAACCTGCAAACAGCCAAAGGAAAAGCGTGTCATGTAGCACTTAATTAAACTTCTCAGTTCTTTGCTTAGATCCTGTCAGGTGACTTTCACTCATTATTACTCAGTGCCATGAGTGTTAAGGTTAAAAATATAACTTGGGCATCTGTTGACCATGAGGCTCCTGCATGATCACTTAAATCAGGATGCTGTCTGTATATACAGTGGTGTGAAAAACTATTTGCCCCCTTCCTGATTTCTTATTCTTTTGCATGTTTGTCACACAAAATGTTTCTGATCATCAAACACATTTAACCATTAGTCAAATATAACACAAGTAAACACAAAATGCAGTTTTTAAATGATGGTTTTTATTATTTAGGGAGAAAAAAAAAATCCAAACCTACATGGCCCTGTGTGAAAAAGTAATTGCCCCCTGAACCTAATAACTGGTTGGGCCACCCTTAGCAGCAATAACTGCAATCAAGCGTTTGCGATAACTTGCAATGAGTCTTTTACAGCGCTCTGGAGGAATTTTGGCCCACTCATCTTTGCAGAATTGTTGTAATTCAGCTTTATTTGAGGGTTTTCTAGCATGAACCGCCTTTTTAAGGTCATGCCATAGCATCTCAATTGGATTCAGGTCAGGACTTTGACTAGGCCACTCCAAAGTCTTCATTTTGTTTTTCTTCAGCCATTCAGAGGTGGATTTGCTGGTGTGTTTTGGGTCATTGTCCTGTTGCAGCACCCAAGATTGCTTCAGCTTGAGTTGACGAACAGATGGCCGGACATTCTCCTTCAGGATTTTTTGGTAGACAGTAGAATTCATGGTTCCATCTATCACAGCAAGCCTTCCAGGTCCTGAAGCAGCAAAACAACCCCAGACCATCACACTACCACCACCATATTTTACTGTTGGTATGATGTTCTTTTTCTGAAATGCTGTGTTCCTTTTACGCCAGATGTAACGGGACATTTGCCTTCCAAAAAGTTCAACTTTTGTCTCATCAGTCCACAAGGTATTTTCCCAAAAGTCTTGGCAATCATTGAGATGTTTCTTAGCAAAATTGAGATGAGCCCTAATGTTCTTTTTGCTTAACAGTGGTTTGCGTCTTGGAAATCTGCCATGCAGGCCGTTTTTGCCCAGTCTCTTTCTTATGGTGGAGTCGTGAACACTGACCTTAATTGAGGCAAGTGAGGCCTGCAGTTCTTTAGACGTTGTCCTGGGGTCTTTTGTGACCTCTCGGATGAGTTGTCTCTGCGCTCTTGGGGTAATTTTGGTCGGCCGGCCACTCCTGGGAAGGTTCACCACTGTTCCATGTTTTTGCCATTTGTGGATAATGGCTCTCACTGTGGTTCGCTGGAGTCCCAAAGCTTTAGAAATGGCTTTATAACCTTTACCAGCCTGATAGATCTCAATTACTTCTGTTCTCATTTGTTCCTGAATTTCTTTGGATCTTGGCATGATGTCTAGCTTTTGAGGTGCTTTTGGTCTACTTCTCTGTGTCAGGCAGCTCCTATTTAAGTGATTTCTTGATCGAAACAGGTGTGGCAGTAATCAGGCCTGGGGGTGGCTACGGAAATTGAACTCAGGTGTGATACACCACAGTTAGGTTATTTTTTAACAAGGGGGCAATTACTTTTTCACACAGGGTCATGTAGGTTTGGATTTTTTTTCTCCCTAAATAATAAAAACCATCATTTAAAAACTGCATTTTGTGTTTGCTTGTGTTATATTTGACTAATGGTTACATGTGTTTGATGATCAGAAACATTTTGTGTGACAAACATGCAAAAGAATAAGAAATCAGGAAGGGGGCAAATAGTTTTTCACACCACTGTAATACCAAGCTAGAGCAGGTAATGTATTCAAGACTACGTAAGTCCCCTGTGTCTGTGTCTCCACAACTGAGTGTCATCAATAAAGCCCTCTTCTGTGTGTAATATTTGAATCCTGGTGTTGGCTCTAGGTTTATTTCAATAGTTTTATTGGTTCTGAAAGCGGGGAATCAAGGAGGCGACTCCATTTCTGTGGTGGATGAGTATCTGGATTACTTTCACCCTTTGCTTTATGGACTCATCCCCTCTGGGATCAATTGTCTACCAAGCATCATGAGGCAAACAGAGGCATGGGACAAGGAAAGGTACCCCAGGTGTGTCCTACACAGACTGTATTGTGCAACTGGACGAAAGTAAGCCAGAGTGGAATGGGGTGATTTTTTTGGCAAGTAAAGTGGTGCGAATATACTAAGGACACTCCCACGTCCTGGAAGGTGGGTGGGAGCTTTAAGCAGTCCGGCATAAGCAAAATGAGGAAAGGGAAAAGGAGATAAAATGACCTGAGGAAGAAAGACAAGTGGAGGCTAGGGAGCAAGAGTAAAAGGAGAAAAGGCATAGAAGATAAATTGACTAAAGTATTAGTGTTGACAGGGAAACGAGTTGTTGAAGAAGGAGCTTCATCAAGAGAGTAGAAAAAAGATGATAAGAATGAGTCATTACCTTTTCTGTATCTGTATGCAGTGATGTGAAGCATCCTCAAACAAGCCTACAGGGGAGATACCATACTGGCAGATGGCATCGGAAACCCCATTGGACGGTGAAGATGCGCACAAGTTGAGGTCTGTTAAAGAATGGGGAGGTGCAGCAGGCAAAGAGAAAAATATTCTAAAAAATGAATAAAGAAAGAGGTGTCAGCAGTTGAAGATGAAAGAGAAGAGGGCTTCTTTAGTTTAGATTTGAGTTTTGTTTCACAGGAAGAGTGTCAGGTGCCGCATGCTTTAGCACCTCACTGTGTGCTTCCAGGCTGGGTACACACTTAAGTGAAAGGACTATGATCCAGGACTAGCCAGTCTAGAAATGGCCTTACCCCAGGTAGCCCCTAAAACTTATCAGTTGAGTTTGTTTTTAATTTTTCTTGGATCTTCCTGAGCTTCGAAAAATCAACTTGGAGTTGTTTTGGGGGTTTCAAGGAATCCAGTTGTGTAGTCATAATATTACTTAGAGCTTCCATTATTAAGGTGATTCATTCTTATTGTCTTTTCCAATGCCATTTTGGTTTAACAATGAGCATGACCATTTTATGACATGAGGATTCTTCCATGATACACTAGTGCTGCACTGGTAGTGATGTCTGTGGTGCACTGGTATATAGATTCCCCCAAAACAGTCTCTTTAACCTGAGACTGGACCAAACCTAGTGACTCACTTTACTTGTTATTTTAATAATTGGTTATTGAAATAAAGCCCTACCTTTTAACTCTGATTTTTGGTTATGATTTGGCTCTGACGTTCTGTCTTTTTGACTTTTGGCTTTGACTGTCACTTTGCCTTGATTCTGTTCTTTCTCATTGCCTCACTTCTGTCTTCTGGACGAACTGCCCTTTATGCTTCTACACTAGTACACCAACTATACGCAGACAGGTCTTCTCAGGCACCAAAATTGGGAGCTGTTTTTTAAAGTTTGCAAATGCCTTACAAGAGAGAGTAAGCATAAAACCTCTGGTGTGATAAGACAGTCCCACAAGCAATCTTTATAAATCAAAATTTTATTTGAATTAACCAGAAAAAGCACAAAAAGTAACCAAGGCAAAATTACCGAAATAGGGTTTGCCAAAACAGGCAATCCAAGGGTCCCAATACATTATCCAGAAACTATAGGGTGGTCCAGATCTAATTATGCAATTTTCATTACGCTATAACTTATTAAGTTTATTACATAGAAAATCACCCGAAAAATCCCGGACCATCGAGAAGTGTGCAAACTGATGACATGAAGAATCGTCCCCGCATAAATCAAATTCATCCAGGCGATCTGGATCTGCATAATTACATCTGGACCACCCTGTATAATTCCAAAAACAGATGCAAGAATATCATTAAACCAAAAAAATCAAAAGAAAGCAATACTTACAATAAGAACATTCAGTGACAGCCTGTGGGAAGCCATCTCATCCACCAGAATATAAAGGATGAGGATGGTCCTTCAGCTGTGATGTCATTGTGGCCCTGCCGCTTGGGGTTCCAGCCACAGAATGCAAGGAACATTTATAAACTTAAAGACACAGTATATAAGTGCCAAATGTAAATATTACATAAAACCAAAAGAAAACAAAAACAACAATAAAAAACGGAAAACACACCTAAATCAGAGAATAAACCTTGGATGAAACATAACAGCCATGCTAAGTTAAAGGGGACAATACCAGCTTCTCACTGCACTGGATCTTATTTAACTGTCATTTATACATATGCTTATTTGGATTGTAATTCATATTCAGATTTGCTCAAATTAATATTCTTCACAGTCTTTTGTTATTGTAAATGAGCCTAAGCCTCTTTAAGTATGAGTAGAAAAGAATCTTGATTGAAGCTCGCTTTGTTCCATATCTTCATGTTTGGGCTTAATGTCAGTTGTTTTAATTGACAGTTGTCACAGACGGTTGAGGTGTATGTGGGAAAATATTCATAACTCAGATGAACAAAGCTGCTTTCAGTAAAAAATGGTTCACAGCCTCTATTGTACCCTAACTGGAAAATGGAAGGCAAGTGTAATCTGTAGATCTGCCCGAAAACACTCTCGAAATTGAACCTTCTATTCACTGCGAAAATTCATATCATGCACACAACAGCAGTAGACCTGCCAGTGGCCAAAACATCAAGCATGTTACCTGAGGGAGGACTGATCCAGCCATGTGCATCACCACAGATCCTTCTCTAATGAGCTGGGGGCATGCAGGTTCAGGGAAAGACACCTGGGAACACACATTCAAGAAAATATGCTTCATTTCTTTGGAGTAGGTTACAGTCTAATTAAACTCTAAGACACTTTTGCATAATGCTAATAGTGCAGCAGTCATGACTAATGATGGACAATACCATGGCAGTGCCCTAACTGAATCTTAATAAGTGTAATAGGTTATAATCATTCTACCTTCTCCAATGAGTGTATGCAACCAATCTATCACATATAAGATATGCCTCATTGCATGTAACTTGCTTAGGAATTAAAATAAAAAAGTACCTTTCCAGATATTCTGAGACTAGGGAATGTCCAAAACTAGCCTTTATCTATCCTGGACAAATGATAATTTATAGCAATGCCAGGCTGACAGGCTCACTAGCATTAAATATACATGCACGTGAATCTGTTACACTCATTCCAACTGTACATAATAATTTAAACATAATTCTAACAGTGATATGTAGAATTAGAACTGTAACTCAAAAAAGTGCTCACTGGGTAGTTGTATCACTGTCCTCATTATCACAAAAACTCAATACATTATAATGCAATGCAGCTGAGTTGGGTGGGCAGATGAATGAATAGTACAGAGACGACCTGGAATGATGACAAGGCAAGATAGAGATTGACATCAGCAAGGCCATACAATTCCTTGACAATGCACACAGAATCAATGGTAACATATAAACAGCACGGGCACCATCGGGGGTGCTATATCTTAGTGTATACGTGTTTGTTGGTGCTCCCTAAAGGCTAACGCCAGGGGCACAATCAATACAGACGAAGGGAGGTCAAGGAGGGAATGCCAAAAGTGGGAATACCACCAAATCAACAATGGGCATATAGTCCCATTAGGAAGCATATTGGACTATTCTAGAGTCCAATATGCTTCTTGGGAGAACAGACCACAATGGCTTTGCCATAGAGGCCACAAATAGTAGGGCAAACGAAGGGTCGCTAGACAGATCCTTCCTGTCTTTTTGTAGCACATATACACTAGGGCTGCTTCTGACCACAGAAATGATTCAGTTCCAGAGAAGGTTGCTGATTGTAGCACTGGGAGGAAAGTTAGATGTAGAGATACAGTTTATTGTTATATGTACAGTAAAACAGTTGCTATACCAAACATTAGTAGTAGGGTGTTGTAACGTGTTAGCCATTATGAATGTAGTGAGATGAGAGTTAGGGCAAAATGACACCTTTTGCAACAAATGGGGACTGCAGTGGGCTGTTGGTTAGCACCTCACTATGCAAACCTATTTATGGCAAAATTGGAGGAAGATTTTATGTCAATGTGCATCTTAAAACCAATGTTGTATCTCCGTTACATAAATGACATCTTCATAATCTGGACTGCCAGTGAAGGACCTCCATTTTCATAATGAATATAATTCTTTCCACCCCAAGCTCAAAAACAGAAGTCAGCTTCCTTGACGCCACCATTCAACTGAAAGGTAACACCCTTGTAACTTCAAACTGAGAGACAGATGGACCTACCTGAGAAGTGATAGCTTCCACCCCAGGCATATAAGGCGCTCCATTATTTTCAGCCAAGCAATACGATACAATCGTCTTTGCTCAGACCCGATAGACCGGGATCAACAACTGCAGGAGCTCAGGCAAGTTTTCATCAGACAAGGATATACCGCCAAAACAACAGACACTCAAATAAGAAGAGCTACTGCCATACTCAGAGACAACCTACTGGAATATAAAAACAAAGACAACAAGAACCACATCCCCCTTGTTGTCACCTACAACCCACATCTTGAAACACTTTGAAAAATTATAAAAGAACTTCAGCCAATGCTAAACAATGACAAAACGCTGAAAAATGTAACCTCCCCTTCTGGCATAGAGACAACAGCCAAACCTGCAGCAACTAATTGTCTTAAGTGAACCGACAGAAAATGGACCATCTTCCTTGGATTTTATACTCCTGTAGCATCTGGTAAAGGTACAAATTAACTGTATTGCAGATGAGTAATGTACTTTATGATTTTGCTGGTCCTCCTGATAACCCTAGATATTATCCAGAGGTGGCAGAGTGGTTCCAGAGATAGTATGGGCAGTTCTCACCACCCACTGTTAAGCTTTCCAATCCTGTGCTGTAATAGCACTGGTTACAATGCTCTTGATATTACACCTGTAAAAACTGCTAGGGTTCCTTCCTAATAGTTGGTGGCAGCCATTCCTGTGACGTTGTCTTGTTAGTTGTTTGTCATGAGTGCTGCTGTTTTATATGTGACAGCAGTTTCATTGTTAGACGTGTGACTAGATACTGATGCTGCGTGTGGTAGTATTTAAGATGGTGACTTGCAGTGTACAGCATCCAGGGTTTGGACTGAAATCAAAACAACAAGCAAGTGTAAATTATTGTAATTGAGGAAATGAACATTAACTCACTTATGACTTTATGCTGCTTCATTAATTTTCATTTCTATTTCTGTTTTTTCCATTTTGGTTATGACCTTCAATATGATCTGACTTACTGCCTTGGCTCATAGATCCCATCCTGCTCTTTAACTATTATCTGCTCTTTCCTTAGAAAAAAAACAGTTCTTTATGTCTTCATCCTCCAGTATTTCCTTTTGTTTAGTCTTTTTAAAGGGCCTATTTTTATCTGTTCAGAGTGGATGGAAGAAAAGTGGCTGAAACACCAGGAGGGCAAAGGCTTGTGTTTAGCACTTAAGGCATAGTTTTACAATATGGGCAAGTGAGCAAGCTGTTTCCTTAATAGCCAGGGTCAAAGAATCTGTACTAAGCAGACTCAAAGGGGCAGAAGGTGTTTATTATTCATCTTGGTCACTGTTTTCCTGACATATACCTTTGTTTATCCCTTCTTATTTTTTATTTATTAAATATAACTAGGGGGCTCTGCCCCATGCTTTCTTTGCTCGCCAACCCCCGGACAGGCTCTATGTGGCAGCCACTTTGTGTCTCTTCCGCTCGCATATGTGAATTTCACTTTCACCAATCAACAAATCTTTTAATTCTTGCAAATAGGCCTCTTCGTTGGGAAGAAACACTACTTTTCCCTGATGGCAACATGAATTAGACGATCTACAAGTCTCTGACTTAAAGTTTAAATCCGAACAAAATCTACATACTTCTGTCATATCACCTATGTCCATATATTCGATCTCTTTTCGCTGCTCCGTTATTTCATCTAGTAATAATTTCCGTTTACTATCAGTTTTTTTAAACTTTCGAATTTTAGTACTTTCATAATCTCTAACCTGCTCTGCATGTGTATCGCGCCAACGTTTCTGAACCTCTTTACGACGTTCTACTTTGTCTTCTACTCTTTGTCTTTTATTTACGACCCCGCCTTGTGTTGAGAGCGCAGGAACTGTGTCTGACAATAGCATTCACATGAATGAGAAGTGATTGGACCGTGGACGTGGTTGTAAATGCTTGAGAGGAGGGCGGGACGTCAAAATCTTTGCTCAAAATCTCGTCTCGCGGGACCTGAAATTATCTCTCACGGGAGTTGAAATTATGTCCAAGAATGTCTCATTTTAGGATTTCCTTTTATAATACTATTTTTGTTGTACTTTGGCCTCCTAGCATTATACTGGGTTGAAGATATGCTGCAAGGGTGTTCTTTATCTTCCAGAACATTCAGACATGCTACTTAATGAACATCATCACAGTGCCTTGAAAACCCCTTGACTGGCCCGCATGTGATAATCAGGAAATGTACCCTCACAAATGATCACCATGGTAGATATGTTTTCATAATTTCAGATATTTGAGATTTTTAGTAACCTAAATAGATTGCTTGCTCTGTTGGTTTCATGATTGAAGTCAAGTCAAGTGGGCTTTATTGTCGTCTATACCATCTATACACATACCTTGGTACATTATACAGTGGTATGAAATCATGCTTCCCAGGGCCACAGTACAATATATTGGTCTTGGTCTGCAGGATGGAAGCAGGAAAGAAAGATTTTGGGAGGGCTTTTGGGGGGGATCCCACACAATGTGCTGGAAGTCTTGCATTTACTGTGCTTTGTGAACATGTGTATGATGGAAGGGAGAGATCCTGATGATGGTCTCTGCAGTGTGTCCTATCCTTTGAAAGGACTTGTGATCAGTCGCATTACAGTTCTCATGCCAGGCAGTGATACAACTGGTCAGGACACTTACATTTGTGCCCGTATAGAGTGGGATGAGAATATGGCATTGAAGGCTTGCCTTCTTCATCTCTCACAGAACATGGAGTTGCATGAGGTATTGCTATACCACGTCAGGTCCTGCGCCAGGCGCACACCAAATGATTTGGTGCTTTTCACAATCTCTACCACAAAACTCCTGATGTAAAGTGGAATGTGGGTCTTCCTGAAGACCACAATCATATCTTTAGTTTTATTAACATTGAGAGATAGGTTGTTGAACTTGCACCTGTCTGCCTGCTGCTCCACTTTGATTCTATACTTTGTCTATTCATCATTGAGACCAACTACTCTCATGTGATTAGCAAACTTGATAATGGTGTTGGAGCTGGGGATTGCAGTACAGTCAAGAGTTAGCAAGGTGAACAGAAGTAGGCAGAGCCCATGTCCTTAATGGTCTTCAGGGCCCAGTGTTATGGTGTTGGAGATGTTATTACCGATGTGGACTGGCTGTGGTCTTTCTACCTGGAAATCCAAAATCAACTTACAAATAGAAGAACTGAATCCCAGCAGTCTGAGCTTTCCTGTCCTCTTCTGAGGGATGATGGTATTGAATGGTTAACTGAAATTAAAAAACAACTTTCTGACTTAAGTGATTTGCTTGTCCAGTTGAGACATGGAAAGATGAAGGGCAGATGTTATGGCATCTTCGCTGGACTGGTTGGAGCTGAAGGGAAACTGCAGAGGGCTGTGTGATGCATGGAGTTGTGTTTTCATATGCCCCAAGACCAGCCCCATGAAGCACTTCGTGATGATGGGTGTGAGCACTACAGGGTGATAGTCATTATGGCACGGCAAAAAAAATTTCTTTGGCAGTGGCATAATGATGTTGGATTTGAAGCATGAAGGACCTCTTAGTTCTTATCAGATGACAAAATAATTTATAGTTTATTGTTTTGTACCAGTTCTTGGCATCTGTGATTAAGGCCGCAATACACATGCAAAAAAAAAAAAAAATCTCAAAACAGCCTGACTGTCTGCCTGACAATTCAATAAAGAACTTCTTTACCTTCAAGCACTGGCTGTAAGGGAAGTTCTAGAGTGCTGATAGCGATCCCCCAGAATTCCATTGTTTGTGCCCTACCCTTGAGTCCACTACACAATTTTGAGTTGGAGAGCAGGTCAAAGTTAACAACTGGTGCTGCTGGGGCTTGAGGATTTCAAATTCCTCAGCTAGGAATCACAGGAGATAACAGGTACATGATTGCCTAATGACTTTTCAGCACAGTTTGAGATTTCCAGAGTATTGTGAGCTCAGTGCATTTTAACAACAGTTAATGCGGCAGGCAGGCAGTGTGGCAGAGTGATTAAGGCTTTGGACTTCAAACCCTGCAGTTGTGGGTTCAGATTCTGCAGTTGACACTGTGTGACCATGAACAAGTCTCTTGACCTGCCTGTGCTCCAATTAGAAAACTAAAAGAAATGTAATCAATTATATCATAAATGTTGCAAGTCACCTCCGATAAAGGCATCAGCCAAATAAGTATGAACAACCAGTTAATCTGCTGCCATGTATCTGAATTACTTTAATTTATGAAACTCCCTTGTATGTGCAAATACTCAGTTTGTTAGAATATGGCTAAATGCAAAGAATGGTTGCTGAAAATGTCCATGAAATATAACAGATTCCATATACAGTATACAGAAACCCATTCATTTTACTTGCTATGATTTTTTTTGCGCAAGACACAGTTATGTTTTATAAAATAATCAAAAGGGAGCCAATCTTTATTTCTGTGTCTTTACAATCCTCCCGCATGCTAGAATGACACTTGTAAGACTCAAACATGCTGGGGAAATTGTGTTTACAAGTGATGAAATGCAGTATGAGCAACAAAGATCGATTCAAAGTCAATTTAATAAATAAAAGGCCAACACCATTTACAAGAAAACGTGTGAACCCCATGTGCAGATACTCCAGCAGAGTTTATTTTATGACTCTTACATACACGTTGTACTTATCTGCTAATCATTGGGTAATGTTTGCCTTATAATTTACTAAAATATCTGTCTTTTAAGTGCCCAAAGATACAGTTGGAATTGTTATTTATCAGTTTCTTTTATTTTTTCCTATTGTTGGAGCAAATGTCATTAGAATAAAATGGTTCATTTTGCTCTTCTTGCTATCATACATTATAACTTGTAATATAATAAATGCAGCCTATTTTCTTAATAACACATTTTGGAGACTTACAGCAATCAGTTTTTCCTTTTTGAAATAATCTGGCCACCATATTTACTTTGGTGTTCTTTACTTGTTAAACAGGGGCGGATCTAGAAAATTATTCATGGGGTGGCAAGGGGGTGGCATTAAAATTATGAGGGGTGGCAACACTGAAGCAAGCATCCTTGCATGGTTTTTGTGGATTCAAGGAATGCTATTCTTTATTCGGTGTATACACTGGGGTGCTGGGGTGGCAAATGGGGTGGCAAGGCTTTTTCTCAGGGTGGCAATTGCCACCCCGTGCCACCCCGGTAGATCCGCCCCTGTTGTTAAATGTTTACCACATGATGCAAACTGACAAACCAAGTGCAAAAATAGAGCTTATTATTACAGTTGCACGTAGCTTATTTACTTCACTTGTTAAAAATATGCAAGCCCCGCTCATTGGAGTTACAAGTGAAGACTCCCCCACTGACTCTCAATTTTGTCTCATCTGAGATTGTTATTTTTTCTCAAGCAAATTACCATCATACATGTAGAGGAACATTCAGAATAAATATTAAAAAATGACTGTTTTGTTACTTTTAATTTCTTAAAAACAAGGAAGAGAACTAGGAAAGAAGACAGGAGAATTACTTTGTCACATTTTACCAATTTACTATGCGCCCCCCCCCCCCCCCATTAAACACATACTGCTCATAACGTCAGGCTTTTTCTTTTGTACGTGACCAAAAATGCTATTGGGTGGCTATAACTGTCTGATGAACCATCCATTCACTGAGCATTCCTGCCATGTTGCCAATTACTTCTTAAGTGTTCAATAGTTGTGTGCAATTTTGAATTTTCCCTGTTGACGATTTTCCCATTAGAATAAAATCACAATTATCAATATAATCTTCTGGGGCAGCTAAAAAATGTACCAACAATGGTATCACCTACTGCCACCGAGAGGCACACATGAGCTTCATTACACAATATGTTTATGCAACTTGAATGAATCTCAATGGCTTTAAACCTTTTATGAAACAATTCATTTTAGAAAAGTATTTTTGATTCACTCATTGTGTTTCCTAACAAATCAGGCCAGTATAACTTAAATAGCATACATCAAAAATGTTAGTTAGAATTAATAAAGTTTGTATACAACAATCAGCTATCAAATCAAATAAACATGCTTGCGTTAACCTAATACATGGCACCTTCCTACAAAACAATGTAAAGCAAAACTCATCTGAGATTTGAGACATGGAAATGTGAACCAATTTTGCAAATAAGTCTACTATTTGTGGCTTTGGGAGAGCGCTGTACTTAAACAGTCTTTTAGATGGAGTGTTGGCAACACACACACAGACAAGTATTTATTTACACATCAGTTTAGCCATGACTAGGAAGTGCTTTGGTGTTTCATTCCCATCAATGGCATTTTCTTGTAAGTATTTGCTAATTTCAGCTTTTATTTTCTCCAGATCATAATGCTAATAGTGCCTCACTCCTCATCCTGAGCAAAATCCCCATCATCATATTCTTTGGGAAAGTGGGTTACAGCTCTTCCAAGGGTACTTCTTCGTCATATGGATGTTTTTGATAAAGACTGCTTATTTCTCTGACGTCCCAAGTCTTCGTATCCTTGAGATTATTATCATGCTCTCTATAGTATAAAATATCTAGAAAGGTGGGATGGCACAGATTCATCCTCTCATGAATACTGTATTTTGCTTTGATTTCTTTTGTCAGTGGATTGTCATCTTCAGTAGGCATAAGTATGTCAAAGTTTCAGCATAGGCAGCAGTGATGAGATAGTCACATAATCTCCTCCTGACTGGAAGCTACAGACTCAAGTCTTGCATGATGACTCCACAAACTCCAAGCGCTCTTCCAACACCACACTGATGAGTGCTTTTGATTTTCACCCCTAGATTTAAGTTATGTATGAAACAACTCCTTCAGCCTCCCTTGAACTCTGTTGCTGCTTCTCTTTCTTTTTCAATGAAGGTTTTGGGCAGCTGCAACAATATTCGCTGTGTTTTTGGTCGCAATACACAAAAGGTGACTCTCTTCCAATTTCGAGTCTTCCAAACAAGCTTGAATGGCAGCAACTATGTCATCACTCTCTTGCATCTGTGGAAAATAGCTTGCCTTGAGGCATTTTGATTCTAGTTTCCACTCACTGCTGATAAAATGGACACTTAAAGAGATGTATGACCGGAAACTAACACTTGACCACATGCCTGAAGTCAGTTCAGAGTGTGCTGTGCCATGAATCATTTTTTTTTCCACATCTGAGCAGAACTGGTTGTAGTAGTTTGGAATGGCTATCTGGTTGAAATATTTCCACCCTGGTTATTCATATCAGGGATTTAGTGCTTTAACCAGTCCCTTTAAAATGGATTTATCAACTGCAAAGAAACCATTTACAGTATTTCATTAGGTAAGCTGTCTCATTTATACTTAGTAGAATCTGGGAAAGCACCAGTAATGGAAGGTTGAGATCGTGAAGCAGAACACAAACTACTGGTTGGCAGGTGCATTCCAGAAAATTCAATTGATGGTGGATTTTGAGGAGGCTGTGGAGATTTGTGGTGTTATTAATCTTTGTTTCAGTTTGTTTTTTACATAGCTTACTTGTTGCTTCACTTTTTTTTCCAATGAAATCCTAAAAATTACCAAATAGGAGCATGTGCATTTTTCTTTTAAACAAGATTCGACTTCTTTTTTTCTGTAGATGGAGTCAAAATGAAGTTGTGGCATGCATACTATAAAAAATAATTATGGTAATATAATTGAGGACAACACAATTAATTTTTAAGAATCATTTATCTTCTTCTCTTTCAATTTATTGTATTGGAAATTGTTTATCAATTTTTATTTTGACTAAGGGCGTAGTTTCTGCACTCCTGAATATGATGTCACCTTCTTGCAGGACACACAAACCCTTAGTCCATGTAGCATTGCTGTAACTGTCTGGTGGCAAACTTAAGAATGGGTGGCTGGGAGAGAGAGAGAGAGAGAAGCCAGCCTGACGTTACACGCCATTATAACTAAGAAGCTGCCTGGTCTTCTGGGTTACAGGAGTTTCCCTGTTGGCTCTGTGAGATGAAAGTCACCTATTAGCAGTTGAGAAGTAGACCATTGGTGCCCCTGAACTGAGGGCAGGTGGGCCACTGCTTCATCCCCCAGCAGATGGCAATACTGTACATAAAATTTAATAAGTAGTAACCTTACCATAATAATTTAATATATATATATATATATGTTTATATATATGTTTATTACAAAATCAACTTAGTTATCATAATAACATTTTTTCCAGTTTTCCATAATGTTTGAAAGCAATTTATTATCAAGAAAAACTTTTTTTTTTTTGGGGTATATGTGTAATTTGTAAGGCACAAATTTTTCTTGTGCCTTAAAATGGCCACTAGCCTTTTTCTGGATTGCTGAGGCAGGCCTTTTGACTCTGTAGGGTTCGAGCCATACCATTGCTAATGTGTGGACTTTCCAGTTCCACCATGGAGCTTGAAAGCCCTTTTAGATGATCCATTAATTGATTTTTTGTGACACCATTTTAAGGATGCAAATATGTCATTATTTTCGAGTAGTCATTGTCATTATCATGAATTATGTTGGTTACTTGTGTATAATACAATTTATAACTTTGCCCATGTTGTCATCCGAGGTAAGGACAGGCTGATACGCTGATAAATTTTTAGGGTGCCAGCCTGGCCATCCCTGTTTACTTACGTAAGGTTTGAACCAAAACAATGAACAATGACATTCAAAAAGAAACAAAATTGCTGCCAACGTAACACTCTGGCTAAGGTAGTCTGAGTGGCTTTTTCAATTATAGTTATGCTCTGGAGCGCCTCTGCTCTGGTCACTTGGACAAGGAGTGAAGCTCCCTTTTGGGCGGTCTTGCTTTTATGGTTCAAGGACTGGAAGGGGCAGAGTCAGTTGCCCTCATTAGGTGGTTTCTCTACACTGTGAAGGAAGAAGCAGATAAGACAGTTAGCTGCAGCGACACTTCTCGGCTCGGGATGGTAACATATACTTAGGAGATACTTGGAGGGTCACCCTCTGATACTCATGCGTAACACCCATTAAACAAAATTTGAAAACTTATGAATATTCATTTGTGTTTCTATTTTCAGTGTTGAGTATTTCATACTGATGTTTAATGTCTTTTAATACT
Source organism: Polypterus bichir lapradei (assembly GCA_026402145.1). Classification (NCBI taxonomy): domain Eukaryota; kingdom Metazoa; phylum Chordata; class Cladistia; order Polypteriformes; family Polypteridae; genus Polypterus; species Polypterus bichir. The sequence goes on along the minus strand of JANRMT010062813.1, from coordinate 35,849,293 downwards.
GTAATTTGGTAGTTTGACTTCTTGACAAAATGAAATAATTTTTTTGGCATTATCTGTCTGACATTTTATCAGTACTGGTGCTTGTAGCTGATGACATTGTGAAATGCAGTGCCTCTCCATCACTCCCTCATGTGAGGAATCCTGTACCCCTCTCTTCCCTCAGCCTCCCTTGAACTCTGTTGCTGCCTCTCTGATTTTCCATGGCTCCTTCCTTGCGGCTCTAGTGATTTTTTCTGTGCCACATCCACTGCCTGCATATTCACATTGTCATCTCTGCCTCATTACTCTCACTTAGAAGGCAAAACACTCTGCACTCACTCAGCTCTGTGAGTTGATCCTACCCAGGATCTTTCCAGCCATGTACCCAGGTCACTGGATTTAATCAGATAAGTGTGTCTTGTAAGTTCTGCTCTTTATGTGCTTGATCATCTCTATTTTTCACACACACACATAATCTCAGCACTGGCTCCTCTTATGGTTGGCTTTTGCGGATGCTTTTCACCCTTTGAATATATGACACCTTTTCTGCATCTCTTTACTAGGTCTCTATGCCCCCAAGCCCTGTGTTTCCCCTCTGAATTTTTATACTAACAGTGCTGCTGTACTGATCTAAGACAATGCCAGTTAACCTAGCATGCATGGTTCTTTTATGTTACACCTAGTGTTTGTTGCTTGGCTTATGTTTATTTTCTCTTTTGTTTTAACTTTTGTTGTTTTTGAATTATTTTTCATGTGCTTTTTGTTTTTGTGCATTTTTCTGTAAGTTGTATTATTGTAAGTTTTCATTTTGTATTTATGTATTATATATTTCAATTTCTACTCTTTACATTTTATGGGTAGAACCACCAATAGGTTGGGCCACCATGAAATTGATACTTTGTGACCACCCTCAGCCTTTCTGTTGAGGTTGAGGAGATGGTCCAAGTAATGTGTCAGTGGAGTTCAGGGAGTAGAGATCTTGTAACCTCCTAAAAATGTCACCAGGTAGCCCATATAATAGACTTGGGAAAAATATCCCTGAGACAAACATTTGAGCAAAGCACCCATAAGGAAATAAGAGAAATTGTTGCACTAGACCAACAATCTTACTTAGGGACGGGCACCAGGTTTGGAAAACCAAACAATCAGCAACAAAAAATTAATCAACAAAAGCACAAAAATGTAATAAAAATAAGTGAACTTGAAATTCCTAACCTAGTTCAGAGAGGAGAGATCTTTCTATTATGAGTACTTTTGGACTGTCTGTTTTTTGTACATTTTTTTACTTGTTATTGGATTTTGCTTTTGGATTGTGGATTTTGACTTGGTTTGATATTTTTAGGCACATCCTTTTGCATAATGTTCACCTTTTTGCCTTGTTTACTGTACTTTATTCTTCCTTAGCTTAGATTCTTTGACTTTAAACCACATATTTTGTTTTTGTCTTTCAAGCCAGAAAGTTTCACAGTTCCCTGTGTTTGTGTTTTTATTACATCAAAAGATATTTTTGAATTTTTAAAAGCGGTACCATATTATAGGCCTACCTAGGCCTTTCCTGTTGTTTGGGTTTAGGGTGTTTAGGGTAATGCCTGCTTCTAAGACTGGCCAGTGAAGGTCCTAGACTGGCTCTTATGTTATTTTGAGGCCACCTGCGCCCTTTTTACTACTTTGTGTTACTGCTTCAGTTTCTTCATACACTTTTAAAAACTGTTGTGAAATATCTGATTGAGCAAAGTATACATTTTGAATTTGCAAATAGATTGTGACTGGATTGAGAATTTAAACCAGGTCACTGAGGGCTAGGAGGAAGACGTGCTAACCACTGCACTAACTTGCTGCACAATAAGTAACAGAAAGCAACATGAGTCTAAAGTTGCATTTTGATTTTAGCAATACTGCTTCTCAAATCAGAGAACAGGTAGGTTATTAGGTGCCTCTGAATTTGCTCAGTATAAGCGAGTTAGACGTGGATTGAAGTATTATCCTGTCCAGGCCTGATTCTTGCCTTGAGCCTGGTGGCACTGCAGCAGATCCTGTTTCCTTAGATTGGTAGGTTCAGAAAATGGATATATGGAGAGAATTTAACGATTTAGTAAGAAAAGAAAAAAACTACTTTGGATTAGTTGTCCTTCATAAGTGAGGTGATGATGGTTCTTTAAATGATATACGGAATCGATGCTAGGTAATGATAACCATGAAGAAAGCTATCTGAACTTGGCAAGTTGATAAAGAGAGCTATCACTTAAAGCAGCTGTGAGAAAGATGACTTTGGGAGAGTAAAATCCTCAACTGAAACATTAAATGACAACTGCATAACGCTTCTGCAAGAGATGAATTTACTTCTGTCAAGCAGCAGGTTATTAATCTGTCATTTTTCAGGTTACTGCACAAGTGGTACCTCCCATTGTTAAGCACCAGATAACAGACACTTCCAAGGTTGAGAGGGGCTTGGACACTCATCACTACATGTTTGCCCTGGCACAGCTCTCATCTCTGCTGTGTATAATCGGTTTACATTGAACACAGTGGATCCCTAATATAAGGCTTGCATGCTGAATGGCAAGAAGCTAGAGTTTCAGCTGCATAGCAGTGGGATAGCGGCTATCACATATCCACTGATACTAGAGGGTCAAACACATCAAATGATCTTACCAGGAAGGTTTGCAGAGTTAGGCTAATTCAATGTCATTTTTAAAGCCCTACAACAAAAAATAAAAACACTAGAGATGCTGCTGGCTGCTAGGGTGTCGTAAGATCTGTCTCCCTGACACATTGTTTTCTTTGTTTTACAGTGGGCCGTATCATTTTTGCTTATTGATCAATCCCCCTTGCTGGTCGCTGTTGTACTGCACTCATTGTGTTGCAGTGAGACAGATAAAATTGCCGAGAGACCAGCTGAGAACACATCCTGCTGTAATAATTTGAGCAATAGAAATATAATAGCGTCTCCTTTTCTGCTGTGCTGCACTGTGCCGAATTGCTCTGCTTGAACATGGTTCATTTTGACTTCTCGTTGCTTTCATATTCCCAAGTCTGTGATTAAATCAAATGAGCAGAAGTCAGGTGTATGATAACGATTTGAAGGACACAGAGCAGCTAGTGACAAGGAGACTGAAAATAAAGTCCAAACAGGGTCTGCTCACAATGCTACAGTAGCACGGATGGCTTTGCTTTAAAAGTGAATACTGTGGGTGTCACTCATACGCTATAGTATTTCACAGGTAAATAAATGATGAGAATCTATAAAATATCCTGGCTATTCAGACTACTTGCAGAGACAACCCATTTTATTTTAGGGTTCATTTGTCCAATTCCATGTGTAAGCTCCTAAAAATGTCACTAGGTAGCCCATATAATCGATACTGGAAAAAAATAACATGCCCTAAGACAAGTATTTGAGCAAAGCACCAGGACAGAAATAAGAGAAACTGGTGCACTAAACCAACAATCTTAGTTAGGGACAGGCACCAGGTTTGGAAAACCAAATAATTAACAGCAGAAAATGAATCAACAAAAGCACAAAAATGAAATTAAAATAGCTAAACTTGAAATTCCTAATCTAACTGCAATCCTTTTCCTTAACTCAGGAATTTGTGAATTATAGTCGCTTGTTTTTAGAATTAATCCAAAAGCTTGGACAGCTTGTGTACCACACGGCCATCTTAGATAGCCACTGCATGACAGTCCACATTATGTCTCAAGGAATGCTTATGTGAATGTCAATGGGCATCATTGTTAACAATAACATGTTGGCACTCATCGGAAAATGATTGAAATGGTGGTGTCTGTCAGTGAAAACAATGCACAAAATGGTGGCACAATGGTATCATTAATCTACTCTCTCTATATATATAAAATCCTAAGCCTAAAATTGCAACGATTTTATGTGACTTTTTATGTCACTTTTTTTTCACGCTTTAAATCGGCTTATTTTAAAACCTACATACTGTATATATGTTTGATATCATTCTTTTCAGAATGTATCGAACTTTAATGTTTTTAAATTATAAACTAAAATATCAAGAAAGTCGTGCATCGGACATAGTGGACCTCAGTTTAATGGCATTACTCCAATCGATAAGAGAGTAAATATTTTATTCTCATTTCATGATTTTTACTCCGTTAAATAATAATTACTTTTTCTTTTACATATTTATAGAATTTCCTGATTTTGACTCCAATAAATAATAATTTTTCTTTTGTACATTTACAGATTTTACAAATATTGTGGCCGCAACTGGGAGTTGGGCACCAAAGCGCCGGAGGCCTTGCCGCCCTAGTAAATAATAAATAAATAAAAATTAAAAACTATAGAGAATATGAAAAACAAAGCTAGAATGGAACAAAAAGATTACAAATCCAATATACAACTATCACGAACCACACCTGTAAAGAGGAGGATGGAGGTTGGGAGCATGCGATGATTGCACAGCGTTACCAAACCCACCACATGTCGAAGCACCCGGATTGGGACCCAAGTGCAGTTGTGCAGGTTAATGTCATACCCAGGATGAAGTAATTGCAGGCTGTAAGACTCACCATTTACTTGAAATGTCCATACAGATACCTTTTTAGTAGGATGTAGTAGGATGACATATTTTTTAAATACTACAGTAGATTGATTTAGAATGTAAATATTTACATCTGGAATTATGTTTTCTGTCCACCCTGGCCATTGGACCTTACTCTTATTCTATGTTAATTAATGTTGACTTATTTTATTTTCTTACTGTGTCTTTTATTTTTCTATTCTTCATTATGTAAAGCACTTTGAGCTACTTTTTGTATGAAAATGTGCAATATAAATAAATGTTGTTGTTGTTTTTGGGGGCTGATGCTCAAATCAAATGTAATTTGGTGTATGCTGCTATAATTTTTTATAGCTTATTGTTAATGCTTTTTATCAAAAATGGCATATGAAAGAAACTGGTTCTGACTTGGTGAGAGTGTGTATTCTCTGCGGTTAGAAGTTGATTGAGGGCATGATACATGCTTTTGCAGTTTGTGACATCTATTTGATTTTAACTCTAAAACAAGAAGCATACACTGCTTACACCACAAATGGTAGAAACATGCAATTCAAATATTTAATTATACAGGAGTTAATTTTTGATCATTTACAAAATCGGGACTATAGAATTCTCCTTTCAGTCTCAACCTTTGTTTGATCATCACTTGAATATCAGATGGTCAGGATTTTGGAAGCTGTGTCCTCCTGGTGTAAAGCTAGACACCTAGCTAGGAGTCTGTACATACAAGTGGGCATGCTGCTTAATATGTTTGGTAGCACAGTGGTATAAGTGGTTGGTTCTGCTGATCCATGGATCATTGATTCAGTTATTAATAATAATAATACAGCAGTTGATTAGTGCAGTGACAGAGATATTGTGAATGTTCTAATAAGAAGTAACAGGTTTATTGGGTTGTAGGTTAAATATTGTTTGAAAGTGGCAGTTAAGTCCATAGACAAAGGTCTCGCATCAATCTTCATGCCCTTATTCACATGTGGTATTGTTGCAAGGTTTGGTAATGACTGAAAAAAAATACGCTGTCAATACAAGTGGCCAATTGAAGTTATGAAGCTCACTTTCTATGACAGGGTGATGAGCTTGACATTCCAGGATGACTTTCAAGCAGGAATCAAAAGGAAGCAATTAAGGTGGTTTGGATAGCAAGTGAAAATGCACACTAGGCACCTAAAATGACAGCAGACTCTGAGCATGCTGGAGGGCACACTATTTTACATATACATTAAAAACTTCATCAGATTCAACCTACCAAATTTTGTTATAATATGTTTTCAATTTACAGTATTTATTTTTTTTTTCTTCATCTTATGTGTATTGGTGAACTTTCTCAGGCTCATTTTAGGATTTGGAACATGTAGATTTTGTTACGAAGCTTGAAAGTTACCAAACACAAAGTCCCAAAAACTTTTAAAAATGCCCACTAGAGGGAAAAACCATTAAACTCAGCTAGTAGAAAGGACAAACACAGAATCTTTATAAATAAAAAGATTTATCCCTCACAAAGAAGAAACTCTGTGGAGTACAAAATGTGAAAGGGAATTGCCTGAAGGAAATCCAAGATGAATAAAGTCCCAACATGAACTCTGAAGAGTTATCAAGAACAGAGCAAAAAGGTAAAAAAAATCCCGAAAATCACAACATTTCAAAGTACAGACAGAATCTCAAAGAAACGCTCACCAACTCCCAAGAGCATTCAAGTGAACTGTAAAGGACTGTGGGCTGCCCCAGCCTTTATAGGGTTCAAGGCAGTCTCTTGTGGTGATGGGCGAGAAGTCCTGCCTCTTGTGGACCCACCCACAAAACACAAGGCACATAACACAGACATCAAGAATACAGCAAATAATAAACAAGAAGCAGTAATAAAAATCAAAGACTAAAAAGTGAACGAATTAGACATAAAAGAATAATTCGAACCCTAACCAGGGTAAGAATACTGGCTGAAATATAACAGATTTTGATTGATTTGAAGAATATTTAAATTAATTTTTAAAAAATTTAGGTTTTTTTGACCTGATATTTGTTACATTTTGAAAAGTAGTTGCAACCAAATGAAATGACTGGGAAGTGACATCAGCAGCAAAAGGGTATAAAGGTTACGCTGAGCACTGTTTTTATCATCCAAGTCAACAAAGACGTCAGCGTGTGTCTACTTAGTTATTGTTCCTGAAACTGACCTTTGTGTAACAAATAACAACAATGATTTAGGATTTTGTTTTTTGATTTGACAACAGTGTTCATTTGATTTCCAGTTACAAATCTTTGCTTGTCTGTTGGTTCACATCTCTTCTTCTGGTCCTTTATTAAAAAAACACACACAGTGCAACTTCTCTCATCTTTTATCTTTATCTGTCTCTGAAGTGATACTAGCTAATTTAGATTAACATGCAGACCGCATCTTTTGAGAATATCAACAAGTTTCAAGGAGTTTAAGGTTTAATTAGCTAATGGAATGATGGGAAAGAGATCTTTCAAATAAAGTTTCAGAAAAGGAATAGAATTCAGCCATTCACAAATCAGATTCTACTTCAGTGGGCCAAGTATACAACAACTCAACCATATATTTTTATCAGTCATATATATCTCGTCTAAAATGTACCCAAGACAAAATCCAACCTGTTAGGAAAGTCATCAAGTGCTCACATCATTAGGAAACATATTTTGGTAATGTTTACAATGAGTGTTGAGTAAGTAATGCTGCCAATCTGCACATGCTGTGGTCTTCTAGAGGAATCTAAAGGCAGAGGGCAGCATCAAGCAAAAAATCTATTAGCTTGGAGATCTCTCTTAGTGAGTTATGGTTTATAAACGGTAGGGTGGTCCAAAGGGAACAACCTTAAAGATTTAACTTCTCCAGCTAGACGGACTGACCCTGGTGTGTTTATGTGAACAGAGGGTAGTGTACAAACGCTGCCTCAGTTGCGCAACACTGCCCCCCGCTGATAGAGGTTTTATTGGTAAGGTGTCGGCCTTTCTACCTGCCGAGGGAATACAGTTGCATGCTGGTGGTTGCTGTCTACCCCCTCGCCTAGCGCAAATGCTAACCAGGCACTAGCAGAACTCTACAAGATCATCAGCAAACTGCAAACAACGCACCCGAGGCATTTTTCATTATTGCTGGAGACTTCAATCATGCCAACTTGAAGTCAGTTCTCCCAAAATTCTTCCAGAGGGGGGAGCTGTCTGGACAATGTTTACACGAGCGCTCCTATAAGGCCCTACCCCGCCTCCACCTCGGCTACTCAGACCATATCAGTGTTTTTATGGTTCATGCATACAAGTCCCTGCTGAAGAGCACTAAACCAGTCCACAAGAACATCAGAGTGTGGCAGCTTGGTGCTGTTTCAGCTCTCCAAGACTGCTTCGAATTGACATACTGGGACATTTTCAGGGAGGCTGCTATGAATGGTGTCACAGATGTCCGGGGACACTGCCCGGCCGGGACGCCTGGATAGTCCCTGACATGGACAGTATTACTCCTTGGCCACGAGAGGGCAGCTGTCCGGGCCTATCTGGGGGCCACAAGGAGGGACCTGGGACATTCCTGAGAGGACGTGGCCACCGCCAGGGGGCGCCCGGACAGTAAGGGAATCCTGGGTGGCAGCACTTCCGCCACACCAGGAAGTGCTGCCGGAACTAGTTCCAAGAAGACCCGGAGTACTTCCAGGTGCTTTCCTGACACTTCCGCCGCACCAGGAAGTGACGTCAAGGGGAGCACCTTGGGCTCATCCGGGCCATGATAAAAGGGGCCGCCTCCTTCTAGCAGACGAGCCAGAGTTGGGAGGAAGGAGGTTGAGAGAGAGAAGAGAAAGAAGAAGAAGAAGAAAAGAAAGAGAGTTGGTGAGAAAAGAAGAAAGGAAAGAGTTGGTGAGAGAAGGCATTGTGGTGCAGTGCAGAAAATAAATAAAGGAGTGTGTTTTGTACATCCTGGTGTCGGTCTGTCTGTGTTTGGGGGTACGATTTCCACAATGGTGACTCCATTAATCTGGAGGAGTACACAGAGTTTGTGACTGGCTACATCTCCAAATGCATAGAGAATGTTACTCTTGCCAAGGATATTACCACAAGAGCCAACCAAAAGCCCTGGATGACATGAGAAGTACACAAGGTTCTCAAGGTCAGAAATGCAGCCTTCAGATCTGGAGACAAGGCCACCCTCAGGGTGACCAGAGCCAACCTGTCTCACACTATAAGGAGAGCTAATTGGGCATACACGCAGAGGATTAACAAACAATTCAGCAACACCAGAGACACATGTCGTATGTGGCAGGGCATTCAGACAATTACAAACTACAAGCCCAACCCACACAGCAGCGATGGTGATGCCTCCCTTCCGAATGAGCTGAACAACTTCTTTGCACGGTTTAAGGCGCAGAACAAAGAGCCTGCGAGAAAAGCAACGCCTCCCTCCACTGACCAGGTACTCTTCTCTCCATAACAGACGTGAAGAGGACTCTATCCAGAGTCTATCCACGCAAGGTTGCAGGACCTGACAACATACCTGGTCGTGTGCTCAAAGAATGTGCCAGTCAACTGGCTGGTGTCCTCACAGACATCTTCAACACATCTCTTAGCCAGTCGTCAGTCCCAGCATGCTTCAAGTTGACCACCATCATACCAGTGCCAAAGAAGTCATCAGTGACATGCTTGAATGACTACTGACCAGTTGCACTCAAGCTAATCATAATGAAGTGCTTCGAAATGTTAGTCATGTCACACAGAAAGATTAATCTTCCTGCCTCACTTGACCCTCTTCAGTTTGCATACCACTCAAACAGGTCAACTGAGGATGCCATATGCTCTGCCCTTCACCTCTCCCTGACACATCTGGATAAAAAAGACACATATGTCAGGATGCTATTCATAGACTTTAGCCTTCAACACATTCATCCCTCAAAAGCTGGTTGTAAAACTGAGCAGGTTGGGCCTGAACACCACCCTCTGCAATTGGATCCTGGACTTCTTGACAGAGAGGCCCCAGTCAGTTCAGATGGGCTGCAACACTTCCATCAACATCACACTGAGCACTGGAGTGCCGCAGGGTGGCGTGCTTAGTCCACTGCTGTTCACCCTGCTGATTCACGAATGCACAGCCACGCACAACATCAACCACATCATCAAGTTTGCGGATGATACGACAGTGCTGGGACTGATAAGCAGGGACGAGGAAACAACATACAGAGATGAGGTGGAACGGCTGTCTGCATGATGTGAAGACAACAGTCTATCTCTCAGTGTTGACAAGACAAAAGAGATAATTGTGGACTTCAGAAAATCACATCCTGCCCACATCCCGCTCAGCATCAACGGTTTAGATGTGGAGACTGTTGGGAGTACCAAGTTCCTCTGTGTGCACATAACTGAGGAACTTACGAGGACACATAACACCTCACCACTAAACAAGAAAGCCCAGCAGAGACTACACTTCCTGAGGCGGCTGAAGCGAGCAAGTCTTCCCCCTTCCATCCTCACCATGTTCTACAGAGGCACCATGGAGAGTGTTCTGACAAACTGCATCACTGTCTGGTATGGCAACTGCAACATATCTGACTGCAAACACCTGCAAAGGATAGTGAAGACAGCAGAGAACATTATTGGGGTGCCTGTCCCTTCACTGCAGAACATATTTTACAAACACAGTGTCTGCAAGGCCTGCATCATTGTGCAGGACCCCTTGCTCCCCTCACATGGGCTTTTCACACTTTTGCCATCCAAGAAAAGATACTGCAGCATCAAAGCCAGATCTGCCAGGCTGCAGGAGAGTTTTTACCCCCAAGCTGTCAGACTCCTTAACACCATGCTGCCCCCTGGGATCTTCCACACTGCCTCAGCCACCTCTAAAAACAGAACTTTTATACATGCAAGCCACTTTCCTGTAAAGACTAGTGTGCATGTAGGAAAAGAACTGAAAATCTCATACTAACCTTTAAGTATTTTGACACTCTTGATATCCTTTTGCTGTGAAACATTCTGACCTGTCATTGTTTGCACATGTCTTAAACAAATATTATCAAACACTAGTAATTTCTGTATTATGTATATCTATTATTTATTATTTATTTATTATATTATATATCTATTGACTATATTTATGTATCTAGATTGCAAATACCATACATTGCATCAATGTTCATATTGCTAATTACACGTCAATATTGCTGCTACTTCTTTGTCTTGTCTTTGCACAATGTCTTGTTTGTGTTTTAATTTTAAATTAAAATTTTAATTCTGTTTTTAATTGATTATTTGCACATCATGTTACACTGTGGACCCTGAGCTTCGCAATTTCATCTATTTGTATACATGTATATGGTTAAGATGACAATAAAGTTCATTTTGACTTTGTATTCTTTATTATATTTATAACAAGCAAACAAAACTAAGTAACATTTAGAGGCTCCTTCATCTGACAGTTTTTATGTCATCTGAACTGAACAGTAGACAGCTATTTCACATTAGTACGTTGTCACATATGCACTTCAGAGGACCTCCTTGCTGGTTCACTCAAGGTATGTGATAATCCGCTGGGGTGAGAGAGGGCACTCTTGCTAATCACATATTCTCCTTTTCTCCCCACAACTCCGAGATACTGTGAACAGATGGCATTTAGCCTCCCCACCCTTTTGATCTGCACAATATAAAAATCCTGGCTGTCCAGAAGGAGGCATCATTTGGAACCAGAGCATACAGCAGTGCTACCATGGGGAGAACTTCACTTCCCAGCAGCCCAAGGGGGTTACCTGCATAGGATGACGGGAACTGAAGTAGTGGCTGCTGGGGACGAAAGAGGCCAGCAGGAAAGTTTAAAAGGGAGGCCTGATGTAGCAAAGGGAGATTGGTGTTTTGTGTATTCTGTCCAATGTGTTGTCTAAAAAGTCAATTGTGCCCTGGATCGTTTACAATAGTTGAATGGACTATCTCGTGCCTGCCTGTCGTGTTATTGTGGTGGATTAATTGTTGTGCGTCTTCAAAAGGAGTGCTTCTGGAAATCTCACCCCTTGCCCCTCAGGACTACCGATAGGACTGTTTCATCCATTTCTATGGAAGCTGTTCTCAGGATTCTCATCTTCACACCATATCATTCCACCTGCTCTTGCTGTATTGAACTGTATAAGGACATTGTCTTGAGTGTTTATTGTTGTGGTTTGTGTTTATTGTACATCACTGTAAGGGGACTGGGGTGTGATTATTTAGTGTGTAGTTATATTTTGTTTGTTAGTGATTAAGACATTTTTTTAATTGTTTTATTACCTGTTGTTTTTTGCTCTGTGGATCGGGCCAAGGCTGGGTGTGTCCCTGGAATCTCCATCAAAAAAATAAATAAATCACTGTCTCTTCGAAGGTGTGAATCTTAGTGGCACTGGACCGCTACAAGCAGACCACCCGACAGAGCTCCATGAAGGACCCTACTTTTTGAGACGACTTTAGAAACCCTGTATATAGTTTGATTAATTTGCCCATAGAAGTGCCATTCATCGGTGCCAAGTTAGTGCAATTTACTTTGAGAAATGTAATTAAAAGGGATGACCCAGTTGGTGCCTATATTTCCAGTTGTGCATTGTGGACAATGGAGTTTGGCTTCACAGCCCTGCTGGATACCATGGGGGCCACCAGGGGACACTGCAGGGAGGCACAAATGTTTCTGTTATAGTCCGGAAGTACTCCCTAGTCACGGGAATGGAAGAAATGAAGTACTGAAGAAAAAGAAGATTTCATCTGACCCGGAAGTGCTATGGATTCACATTGACTGAAGGACAGAAGCACTTCCGGGTCATGAACTACATAAAGGACGATGGGAAACCCAACAGGCTGAGCCAGAGTTGGGAGGGAGTGTGACGGAGCTGCTGGGTGGAGAGGAGGATTTATTGTATTATTGATTATTGTTGGGATTATTGTTATTGTGTATAGTGGAGGTGGAGGTGCTTTGTTCACAGTATTGTAGAAATTAAATAATTTCTGATACTATTACTTGGCGTCTGAACGTGTTGTCTGCGGGTTTGGAGGAGCGATAGCACCCCCTACTGTCACAACTTTTTGATGAGACTTGTTCCTCTTTCAGCTGTGTCATTCACTACCATCATGCAAATTGAAAATTATCCAAAGTTCTGGTTGTTTTTTGAAAAATGACAGACCTTTCCTTTAGCTTTTTCTATAAGGACATCAAAGAAGGATGTTATTCTTTATGTTATTAGATCCTTCAACTTTAGCTGTTCAGATTCATTTTTTCGCTTAAGACGTAAAGGAATGTTTGGTAATGGTGGCCGCTACAAGCTTTGCACCATCTTCTCCCTTATTTCTGCTGAGACTCTGCCATCACCAAGGGATTAAACAGGTGCTCCTACTTTCACCTCCACTTACTACTAGAATGTTCTGGGAACTTCACCTTGGTAGTGGAATGTTCTCCGTTTCATTTTTTTTTAATTTACTAATAATTAAACAGTTAAGAACCTTGTTCAAGAGTACATATATAATAACAATACAAATAAAATGTTCAGTTTGGAGTGACTTCTAAATGTTTCACAATCAGGGCAAAATTTCACAGGTAAGCAACCTAGCCCTAATGGGCACAAATAAGTCCTTTGGAAAAATTACTCTACAAACATCAGCTTTTTGCATTGGAGCTCCCTAATAAACAGTACTCAGTTTAGATATCCAGGGGTACCAGGATGGTATAAAGTACAAGGTATTTGGCATCCTATGTGGAGAAATGCAATTTGGAGGTGGTCCCAACTAGTTAGAGCATTCTGTTTAATGGGAATGAGTTCTACCAGTCTGTAGTCACTGAGACAGAACGCTTTTGTTGTCAAGTGAAGAAAAGTCAGGTTTATTGTCATTTGTACATAGTCAAGTGAAACTGCAGATTTCCTCAGAACAACTGATAAAAATACAATACAGGAAGAGGAGGAGGTTAGGACCATACACTGATAGAGCGCATCACCGCACCCACCACATGACAAACCAACTCAAGATCCCAGATTAGGACCCGAGTGCAGCCGTGCAAAGGGTGACACCTCAGCACCACACTAGTTCAGATGGAACGGAACCAGTGTGAGGTTTCTTTATGGGGACTGGAGTGCCAATTCTGCCACCAGCCCCCAGGTTTTTCCCTGCAGGTTGGAGGGCCTACTTGCAGGGCTGGATTCAGATTAACGTCATACCCAGCATGGAGCAATTGCAGGTTAAAGGCCTTGCTCAAAAGCCCAATGAATTAGAGTCACTTTTGGCATTTATGGGATTCGAACTGACAACCTTCCGACGTCCCTAGCTTTAGAGCCACCTCTCTGTCCTACAATACAAGATGAATAAATAAATAAAAAGTATGCAACATGCTCTATATTTGGAATTACTTGCAATATGTATCTGCAAGTGTTGCTCGTTGTCTTACAATATTTGTTGTTATGATTGACAGCTCAGCCACCTTGTCTTTGTTACATGGATAATTGCTGTCATTTTTGAAGCACTAGGGAAACTTAGGCTCTTTCAGTGAAATATTAAACATTAAACAGTAAAAATGTCAGCCAATTAGTCGCTACAGGTTTTTAAATCATTCCCTGACACGCCATCTGGACTGGCGGCCTTATGGACAGAATTCTTTAAAAAGGTCTTCCTTACATCATACATAGGAACAGAGAAAATGAATCATGCTGTGCTGCAGGAATTTGCATGTATGGAAGTCTGTGGTCACAATCAAACCCGGTGAAAAAAAGAATTACATTTACCTGGAAAGGAAAATGTGGATACAATTGGACGTGACTTTAGTTTGTAATCCGTGAGTATCCATATACCCTTTAAAATTCTCTTTGTACTGTATCACGAGTGCTGCTATATCCAACTTCCATCTAATCCCAGCACTGACATTTAGTAACCTTAAATGCTTTCCTCGGCTTGTACCTGCATATTTTTTACATTTCCATATTGCTGATCTAAAATGTACAATATTTGTGTAATCCTTCAGTAAATTATAGACTTCATTGGTCATCTGTGACTTCTTTTTAGAAAATGAGGTATGGTTTACGAAGGCAAGCAATTGTCCAGACATTCTTTTTATATATTTGGTGACAACCATAGCATACTAATCCAGATTTGACGAGTCTACAAGTTTTTCTTCTTAGTCCAGCATTGCACTGCTTTTGTCAGAGACCCCTCACACTGAAGTGTTTAGTTATAAAGAAGTCTTGAGAGGTGGACTAACTGTTCAGGGTGGGGCTGGGGTAGCAGGAGATAATGGAGTCTGGGTGTAACGGTAATCCTGGGTGGAGTAAGTGACATGCAGTGGACATTTAGGATGTACAGTATATTCTTTAAATATTTTCACACTGTCACCGTAGCCTACACCAGGAGAAGTGAAGCAGAAAGCTAGCAAAAAGTAAGGTACCGTGATTACTGCAGTGTCACACTTCCAAGACTTGGGTTTAATTCTCAGGCCAGTGACTATGTGGGGAGATTGTGTGTTGCTTCTGCATGTTTGTATGTTTTCCTCAAGGAAAGAACAGCTTATTGTATGTCTGGAATTATGCCTGACTGGTAATATTCAGCTTGTTGCTTGAAAATGGTTACCAAATATAATTAATAATAATTAATTACATTTATATAACACTTTTTCATATAACAAAACAAGATGCAGAGGACAGAGAGATATGGAAGAAGATGATCCGCTATGGCGACCCCTAACGGGAGCAGCCAAAAGAAGAAGAAAAAGATATAACACTTTTCATACCACTTCAAAACCCTTTACATTCTCAGAGGAGATCCACTACAACCACCACCCACCACCAATGTGTAGCCCCCACAGGATGATGTGAAGGCAGCAATTCGTGTGCCAGTACACTGACCAAAAAAAAATTATTTATTAGGTGGGGGCTGAGAGAGATAGTTAGCCTACTAGAGACAGAAGATGTTTAGTGGTTCAGAATGGACGAGGTAGTAATGGGCAGTGTAGCCAAGACTTTGGGATAAAGCCTACTCTTTTTGAATGATGACCAGGGATCTTTAATGGCCATAGAGAGTTGGGACCTCGGTTTCGGATCTCATACATATTTACAGGACAGCGTCCCCATCACTTCACTGGGGCATTGGGATCCATACTCGGACCGGAGGGTAAGAGCCCCCTGCTGGCACTTCCAGCAGCCATCCCAGTTTTTCCTAGATGGTCTCCAATCCAAGTACTGGCTGGGCACAAGCATGCTTAGCTACAGGTGGATGACCAATTCTGAAACACAGGTCTTAGGCCTGCTGACATTACTAAAAGCATGGCGTATTTTTTCTGGTTAAATAATCTTTTAAAAAATCAAGAATTAAATTTTACTGTTGTTTCCATTTATCCCGTCCATGGATGTTAAAGGGTCCAGAGTCTGTTCTGGAGGCAGTGGGTGTAACAAAGGGAATCAGTGCTGAGCGGACTGACAGTTATTTTATGTGCAACCCTGAAGTGGAATAAATGAGCTCAGAAGGGTAGTTGGTCTTTTGCTAGTGAGTGAAGATCCAATATATAACCAGTTTCAAACTGCCACAAATCTTGCCTGTTTTTTGTGTAATTTGTATTTTTTCCCCTTACCGCTACTGCAGCCGTGACACACCCAGGGGTAAAGAAACAAATTGCACTCTTGAAAGCCGAATTGTTTTATTGTTAGCACAATGTACTGACTAACACAGACTTGTAGTAGCAGTCCCCGGTGGCAAACATAGAGTGCTTGCAACTTGAAAGTGTAAAAATGTAAGATGTATGATGTAAGGTGGGCTGGCTGGGAGGATATGACCGGGCAAAGGTCATCAGATTTTTTTTCTTATTTATTTTTGAAAATTCCTATACAAGGAGTGGCAAAAAAAGATTTGATGCTTGTTAGAATTTGGGACATCATATCTTTTGTACAGCTGGTCCACCCTAAAGATGGCAGAAGATGAAATGCATCATTGGGAAAAGAAAAAATAAAAACAAAATGTTATTAGTGATAAGGATCGTAAATAATGAGAGCTTCACTAGTTGTGCTTTATAATAAAAAGTCTAGGGAAAGCTGGTCAAAATCCAATCAGCATTTTAAGGTGAACTAAAGTGTAAAGATGACAAATAAAAAAACAATCTGTGAATTTAAAAATAAATATGTAAATAAAATTAATTCAGAAACCTAGGAAGATTACATATCTTAACAGAAAATTAACGCTTTATGCAAATCTGATATGAGGGCACCATTTTTAATGTTTATTAGTAACTGCCTATTACCTGCCCCGATAGTCCATTCATTCCCATCCTTTTTCCAAATCTGCTTATTCTAGTTCAGGTCTTTGAGGAACTGAAGCCCATCTGGGCGGCATAAGGCGTAAGAGGGGTAACAACCAGTGGCTGGTGGTGAAAAAAAATGTGGGCAGTACCACTTCATAGCTCAGGAGAAGAGAAAAGCAAAAAAACACACACACACACGCAGACACACACTGTAATGCTGCCTACACACTGCCCAGTAGCACTACTTCAACATAAATGTTGCCCTTCTTTTCTTCAGGCCTCAAAATTTCTCAATTACTGTCTGATTGAATGGAGTCATTTCAGTCACCACTCTCTTTTCCATTGACAGCATGGCCAATGCATTGAGCCTGTCTTGAGTCATTGTGTTTCTGAGAAAGGTGTTATGTACTTTGAAAAACTTCCTGATATGTAGAAAAATACGTAAATCTCTAATGTTTGATAGGCTGCAGGACACCAAGAGATTAAGAGCTTCAAAGTTAGGTTTCTTAATGGGTGGCAGACGGGCCATTAAAAAAAAGTATAGTTTTTTATATATAGTCATAACAGAACTTAAACATATTTACTTCATATCCCATGTCACATGTCGTAAATTGTTCATAATATAAAGTTAATATACCCCAAATCTCACTTAAAACAACACACTGAAAATGTTGAAATTCTGAAAAGTTAAACAAGTTTCATTAGCAATATTGAAATGACACTTTTTTGGTTTACTTATTGTACTTGTGGCAAAATAAACACCTTCTTGTTTTTGTTTTTTTTAAGTCAGTAAGTAAAAATTTATTTAAAAAGCACCTATCACAGACAAAAGTTACAAAGCACTAAACAACAAAACAGAATAAAATGAAATATTAAAACAAAATACAGAGCCACAATAAAAAAAGAGCACCTGCAGATGACAGCGCTTTCCAAATGCCAGTCCGAACAGATACAATTTTTTTAATTAAGTTAGAAAATGTATGCATACCACAGAGTGTCCAGGGGAGTCCAAATGCTCGTTCTGTACAGTTTTTGAAGTTCCCTTAAATACAGTGGCAGGCATTCTCAAGGTGCTCTTTCAATAAAAAATCCACCAACCCACTAGTGTTGATCAGTGAATGTCACCAAAGCGTTATTTGCAGCGAATTGGCTGCATTTGCATTTCCCCTTGTTTGTCAAATTATTTACTGATAATTCGGCCGGTTTAGCAGAGCGTTTTCCACAGCACCCCATAATGCTTTGCAAGGCCAGCGTGCCATCCCCCGGAGCTGTAACATCCAACATCGATGGGACTGCTCCCCGGGTATATAATGCTGATCATTTGCATTACAGACTCTGTGGGAATTAGTGGCAGAACAGACAAGTAAATAATGCAGGTTCTCAAAATTTTATTTTTATGAAATATACAGCATAAATAACGAGTTATCTTTGCTTGTCGGCAAACGTGCAAGTCGACCTTCGAGTTCCACGTCAGTATAAGAGGAGGAGGTGCGTGCCTACTGCATGCATAATTAACCACGTGGAGATAAAAAACAAACATTGAAGGATCCTGACACAAACACATGAGACTCTATGAAATTATTATAATAATAACAAAAGAGTTACTATTATTTAGAAGACGTTTTTATGTTTTTATTAGAAGAAAAAGTGTAAAGCATCAGCACAGACAGTTTGGAGAGCCTTCAGCTTGACTTGCAGCTTCAACCACACCACACCACTTTGCATTTTCTGCCTTTAAAAGACCTATGCATTTTTTCTGACTTTTGACTACAATTTCGGCATTTCCACTTTGTTTTGACAAAATATATGATTGCACATCTTTGATCGTGTTCTTTCTTTCTTTGATCTCACTGAAGCACGGTGATACAGTGGTTGACACTGCACAGATCAGGCCACAATAATCGGTCCAGTATAGTTGACAGACGTTTCTCTAGCCCTCAGGGAAGCACCAGTACAACTCCAGCTATGTCAGGCAGCATGGGGGCTCTGGACCTCATGAACTGAAGAGAAGCTCGTCTTTTTGATATTTCATATTTTACATACCATAACAGAATGGAAAAGAGAAATAAAGGGCAGAGATTGTGTCGTGGAGAAAAGCTCTGTATTTCTTTAAAGAAGGCAGTCTCAGAGTCCAGATGGGAACACAGAAAAACATCTTTATTACACAGCTATATTATGAAGAAACTTGACTATGGTGCAATTGCTTCAACTAGGAGGTGCATCTATTAATATTGCATTTCTTACCATGCAAAATAATCTCATCCTAATAGTTCTTCCCACCATTACCTAATGTTCCAGCCCACTAATGTCCATCATCTGACTGAAACTTGCCAACATAACTCCATACCTTGTGTAGGTGTCTGAGACTTGTTTATGGATCAGTTCTCAGCATTATGTTACAATCAGGAGGACCCACACATGAGACACTGGGCCGCTCAAATGAATAGTTACTTGATGCACCGGCATCTCTCAAGGCTAAAGTTTTAACTAGCTTCATCTCTAAAACAAGGACACTCTGATTTGTTACAGAACACACTTTCCTTGGCTTGTCGTCACCTCATGCTACTGTCTGAATAAACAGACAGGCAGGCAGGGGCCAAGCTGCTAGAAGTAAAGGCAAGTGGCCTTGAGTTGATAAGCACAGGCAATTTTCTTAGCAGCTTGGAAGAAGTAAAAATACAGACACAAACTTTTAATAATTAACTCTTATATAACCTAAAGATAGCTAATACAACACATTTTACTTTAGCTTGATTAAAAACATTGATATAAGAAAGTATTAATACATAGATTTAAATTCCCATATATTTTCAAAAATAATGACCTGTTTGGCTCTCTTAAGGTTAAAATCCCAGCAGCTTTATTTCCAAGACAATGGCCTATTAAGCTTTCTCAGAGTACACACTGTCCTTGACTTTTTATTATCTCACTGAAGTTTTAAATTTAGCAGGAAAAATAAAGACAGGCTGCTTGCAAGTAAAAAAACAGCAGCCTTTATGCTGACAAATAAATGATGGCTTTTAAGCTACTTAAGAATAAAAAGATAAGCATAAGCTTTTTAATAATTCTAAAACTAATGATTGAGAGCACAGTGATCCATAAACTTTAATTTTCTGTAATTGCTGCTGAACCCTCTGCAGCTGTTAACACTTCATAAAGCACTGGCTCCACCAGGCAACACACTTTAGGCTGTTAGAAAAAGGGGCGAGCATGAATGTGGTGGAAGATCAGCACTCGATCAATAAACATGGCAAAGGCTGTGATTTTCAGATACAGTATGTAATTTGGCATAGTACAGCAATGAAATCAGACACTGTGGTTGGCAAATCTGGCAATAATACATGACGCACAGTCACGAAATTTGACATCGGCTTTAGATGATCCACTCGTGATCCCTTTGCAACTTAATGATGGCCACCTGTAACCCACTCGCGGCATGACCCAGTGGTTGAGAAACACTGCCTTACATCTTAGTGATTGAATTATACCATGCACTTTTATAATTATTAATGCCACTGAACTGTTAATCTAATGTGTTGTACTATTTACTTAATAAAATGTCTCATGATGGCACTTTCTGTGAACATAAAGAATAAACCATTTATGCCATTTCTCCAGTAAAAAAAGAGCAGTTGAATGCCATTGACTAACTTCCATATGTTTTGGCATGTGGTCCCCGGCCGGGACGCCCAGGAGGACCAGAGGAGGGCTTGTGCCTCCTCCAGACCGCGAGGGGGCGTCCGTCCTGGTTATGTTGGGGGCTTTGGGTACAGGGCTTGGAAGCCCAGCCCTGTAGGGACCCGTGGCCACCGCTAGGCGGCGCCCCGATGCCGGAGTATCCCGTGTGGGACCCGGTCGGGGCTGGAGCCCGGCCGGGACACCCAGGAGGACTAGAGGAGTGCTTGTGCCTCCTCCAGACCGCAAGGGGGCCCGTGGCCACCGCCAGGCGGCGCCCTGGTGCCTGAGGAACCCTGGAGCCCAGCACTTCCGCCACACCAGGAAGTGCTGGGGGGAAGACGACAGGGGACACCCGGACCACTTCCGGGTGCGCAGCTGGCACTTCCGCCACACAGGGGTGTGTCCAAGGGGGAATGCCGGGAAGCAGCTGGAGCCCATCCGGGTCCTCATTTAAGGGGCCGCCTCCCTCCAGTCAGGAGCGGAAGTCGGGTGGAAGAGGATGGAGCTGAGAGAGAGAGGACGGGAGGCGGCCAGGAAGGCAGTGGAACTGTGAGGCCTGGACATTGGGGGAATCGGTGCAAGAGGCACAGGGGTTCGTGCATTGTAAATAGTTTGTAAATAAACGTGTGCTGGGTGAAACTATATTGTCCGTCTGCCTGTGTCCGGGTTCAAGTTCACAGGCATCCTGAGCTCCTTGTACTCTCACAGCACCAAGTGTAACTGATGCAGATCTGTGTACTTACGCCTAGTCAGAAGTATTGCAGAAAATACTGTGGTGGTACTTGCTCTTTCTCACACCCACATCTAATGTTTTTGTATTCTTTCATGAGGGTTGCTAATGTGTCCTAGTCATGTTCACCAATGTCAGTGAGTAGTTGTCTTTCATCTTCAGTCCAGTACAGTTGCAACTCCAATATGCATAAAATGCATGTTATTATATATTGCAGCAAACCATACTAATATGAACTGACTGTACTGGGACCTCCTGCAGTATCAAGGCAATGTTCCTCTCTCTCCCTCTTTTATTTCTTTTGCCAAAGATGGGGTTGCATCTGTGCTGGGGCAACAGATTTTTCCTTATTTGACTGCAGGTACGTCTGGGATAGAAGTATGCTGTGAGAGAAGAGTTCAGTACCCTTCCTCACAGTCAGGAGGCCTGTATGGCTGGATTGCATGAAATCCACTTGCTTGGCCGGGTGGACATATTGGAGGAGGCTGAACACCAGAGATGGAGGGACATCTTGACCTGGATCTGTGCTGCTCTCTACCTCAAAAGGGATGGCAGGAATAGTGGATGAACAGGGGGAGCATTTGTTCCAGGTGGCAGTGCTCCTTTGGTGTGGCTTCCCTTTGGAAAACTCGAAGGACTGTGTTGGACCTGTAATCCTGTTGGGTTCTTCAGGGGCTGCCAGAAGGCCCTGCTGGGAGATGACTCCTTTTTTCATTAGTTCCTTATGACCCAAAAGTGCTTTCTGAGTCACTGTGTATTTTGAAAGAAATCTGGTTGAGGTATCGTTGGCAGATACAACCAATCATTTGGTCCTGGGAGTGCTGTTGTGTAATTGTGTCTGAGGTTTGGGGCTTTGCTACAAGGCCACAACATATATTTTTTTTAGGTTAGAGAGCTGCCTTATATGTAAAATAATATCTTGTAACACATTCAGAGTTAAGCTCAAGATGAATTGCTTTTTGCAGAGCACACAACAAAAGGAATTACAAAAGTTAGAAATCCAAACAACTGGAGCATTTAAATACTGATGAAGGACGAACTAGTCTATAATCAGTCAGCAACCGCGGCGTCACCACAGCCTGGTGGTAACATTTCAAAGTGGGCTCCATGCGGGCTCAACACACTGTGTTAGAACTTTACAGTGGGCTTCAGTAACCTTAAATAATGGAACATCTGGTTCCTGGTGCTAATAGAAAGGCGGCAACAGTTCAATACATTTCACCAAAGCAAACTTTCAAAACTCACCTTTTCCAGGCTGTACAGTTAGATAGATAGATAGATAGATAGATAGATAGATAGATAGATAGATAGATAGATAGATAGATAGATACTTTTTAGGCAGCAGTCATCAGCCATATGACCGACTGTCAGGCATCATCTGAGGTAGTGTGATAAGAAAAATTGGTAGCTAAGATTCATTCTTTTATCCTATAGAATGGAATTGTCTCACCGGTAGCTTTTAGTATAGCAGGACGGTTTTTGTTTACTGATACGGTTATAGTATTTCTTTGCATATTATTTTTTCACTCTTAACCGACCAGTTTATTGTTTTATTAAGTGTGTTATCATCATTGAACTGCCGCCTGATGCTTAACTAAGCAAATTATTGGCAATGGGCTAAATGGCCTAAAGGTTTTTGCATTTGGATCGTGAAATGCAATCAGCGGCATTTAATCCTATTTAATTGTCTGAAGCTAATACAGCTCTAAAGGCTATTTCTGTTCTAGAAGCAGTGCTGCCACTCCTGACACTGTGAAGCTGGCATTTGATTTCTATTAAACACGTCTGATTTTGCCTTCTTTTCTAAATAATATAAAACGTATTGAAAATGACATTTTATGAGACTGGTAATTGTGCCTATGCAATTAGGCTGCCGAAGGAAGTATCCAGAGAGTGTTCTCACATAAGAACAAATGAAAGAAAGTATATATTTTATTAAATAAGCAACTAACAAAATAATTAAATACTTGAGTAAATCCATCCGTCTATCATCAAACCCTCTTAATCCAGTCCAGAGTTGTGATGGCCTATCTTGAATAAAAGAGAGATGCAATTTGTAGTGAAAGCAGGTGCTATTAAAATTTGAGATAACCAACCAGGTAACATCACAAATGCAAGTGTTGGGCACACTTGCTTATTATGTTGGCATTTGGGGCGGAGAGGTGGCTCTAAGGCTAAGGATCTGTGCTGGTACCCCGAAGGTTGCCAGTTCAAATCCCCGTCACTGCCAAAAGAGATCCTACTCTGCTGGGCCCTTGAGCAAGGCCCTTAACCTGCAATTGCTCCAGGGGTGCCGTACAATGGCTGACCCTGCACTCTGACCCCAAAGGGTATGCAAAAAACCAAGTAATTTCCTTTGGGATTAATAAAGTATAATAAAATAAAAAATAGAACTGGAATTTCTAAATTGGCCCTCTGTGGATGTTTTGCACATATAGAGATTAGCTCCCTGTGCCACTGATCTGGATTATTGGGGTTAAGAATGTTCTGTGACTGAGGCATGAAGGGCAAATCTCAGTGATTTGAATGATGGGCCACAAAGATCACTCAGCTTGCTAAATTTTAGTGAGGAACAATGGATAAGATGATAATGGGAAGGAAGTTACAGGAAAGGACATCATGAGCTTGGGGTGACTTTGAGCAAAATTGTAAGCTCCTTGATTTCTGTGCAGTGAATTGAGATGCATAGAAAGGCAGGCTGTAAATGTAAATCTGTGTCAGTACAGAATAGTGGATCAGTAACAAATTTCACTGGAAACTCATATTGATGAGTGGGGTGCAGAAATTCTATGATATGCCTTGAAATGCACCTGCGTAAATCTTGTTTTTATGTTTTATTATGAGAAATGTACATATTTGCTCCAGCTGACAGTTCCTTGGCCAGTACATTGAACACCATTGCTTATGGCCTTTTGTAGCTTTATAGAATGACATGGCTTCGTTTTTCACCACAAATGAAAGACTGTAAATTTGCCCTTTGTGCTAAATCATGAAGGACCCACAAGCAGCACTTTCCCCTTAAATTTCACTTGATGTGTTCATCCCTGTGGTCTTTGGCCCCACTAAGATCCAGAATTGGATTAAACAGCTTTACAAATGGATAGGTTGATGGTACATTTCCCTCTCCTCAGTATAAAATTACATGTCATTTATCTTAATACTCTCTGAGTATCCATTCTAAAACAGGAAAGGGGAGATGTTATCCTTGCATTATAACCATTTTCTAACCCTCTTATCCAGCTCAGGGTTTTGGAGAGGGAGAAGGCAATCCTGGACAGGGCAACAGTCCACCACATTGCACAAACTTGTCAATTGAATAGTCCCCTTTTAATCTGCCACACACGTGTTTGGGAGTTGGGTTGAACACACTGGGAGAACATACAAATGCCTCCTCAGGCAGCAATCTGAACCCAAGATGTGAGAGGTAGCAGTGTTACCCTCTATGTCTTTTACGTGCTATTAAAATATATTAGGAATTTCGTTTTGTTCATTATTACTTCATTGTGGAGATCTTTAGAGGAGACATTTCATAATATTTAATTTTGCTTGTAAACAGAGGATCCACAATCGGGTCATGGTTTATACTGTAAAATAGGGGGATTGAAGACACATCCTGGATGCCTTCAATGGCTGTAGGTTTTCATTCCAGCCATTTTCTTAATGAACAATCAATTGTGTTTCCGAAGTCTAATTTAACTGCCTGAATTTTTAAAATTGTTTCCTTTTACTTGATTAGCAGCCAAATAATGTCAGGTAAAGTGAGTTACCACCTTGATCCCAATTTTAGCTATGTGTCCATCATACAATATCTGTTCCAATAAAATAAAAAAGTGAAGGAACAAAAGCAGTAAGAAGTTTTAGAATTGCAATTATGTTTCATTATCAGCTTCTAATTAAGAAATTAGTGGGAGAGAAAATGGTAGCCCTCCAGGAATTGAGGTTGCGACCCCTGCTGTATAATGTAGGTCAGAATTTACAACTTAGGTGTATCACAAATAATGGATCATCGTCTTAGGGTTGTGGTAAGGTGATGTATCACTGCTTCAAATGTCCTGTGGAAAATAAAAATAATTAAAAACCCCACACAGGTGTCTGAAGGACTGAGATTCAATAATAAAAATTTTATTTGAGTTACTGTTGTATTGATCTTGTCTTTGGCACAGTTCTTCCACTTTCATCTTCAAATTTAGAAAAGAACCTGGAAAACACAAAAACATATCTTTAAACCTGTACCTACTTATAGGAATACAAATAACTTCCAGTATGGTGTCTCATGAATACAATATTGGAATATTTGTGGTATTAAGACGCCCTAACTGCATCTAGTAATCCTTTATAATTTTATGGCATCTTTCAATTTAAACATCATTGGGAACTTTTCTTCACATTAAATGTGAGTGCAGAATGAGTAGAGATGGTCGGATTCACACCTTGAAGTAATGGAGGTTAGAAGATTGAAAAAGAGTGGGCAGAAACTGAAAGATTGCATCTAGTCCCGGGATTATATACTATGAGAAGTGACTTATTATTTTGTTTTGGTTTTCCAAATTGAGTTAATAGTGATTTCAAATATTTTCATGTAGCCGGTCCCACTGAGTCGCTCTTGAGTTGTCATTGCAATGGT
The DNA here is from genome assembly GCA_026402145.1 of Polypterus bichir lapradei. Lineage (NCBI taxonomy): Eukaryota > Metazoa > Chordata > Cladistia > Polypteriformes > Polypteridae > Polypterus > Polypterus bichir. The sequence goes on along the minus strand of JANRMT010062813.1, from coordinate 35,823,539 downwards.
ATTTTACTTTTGAACAGAGCTTTTAGATGCAATTATGTATAATTAATTTCAAACAGCATAACCCAATCTGATAACAATTTAACAATGATGTACCTCCACCTCTTTAGGTTCACTTCTTCTCGAACAGACAGCTTGGAGCACAACCTTTCATCGAGCCATGCAAACCTGGTGGCTGGGGAGTTCAGTTGGCATTTTGTCCAAGTGCAAAACCTAATGGTTATGGTGCTGGAGAAAAATATGAACCATAAATACAGTGGCCTCCGGTTCATCCGTCTCCTCAGTCCTGGTGAGAGGGTAGCAAAGGGGTCCTATCCACAGCTCAGTACATATCAGCTCCCTTATTTTTGAGTGTCAGCAGAAGGGATGAAACGTATGGAATCTACCAGTTGAGGTTGGCTGCAGGGGACTTCCAGGGCAATCACTCCGGAGATCTTGGAAGTTCTTGTTATTGAGGGATCAGTTCATAGGTAGTTTGTATCAAACCCCCAAGCAAGCATGTGGATATGTCTCAAAACAAATAAATGGTGGCAATCCAGGCCTTAAGCAAAGCAACAGAACAGAGCAGAGTGGACCCAGGCAGCGGAGGGGGTAGTTCCAGGACACTGCCCTCCCCAGGTGTCATGGGCTAATCAGCGAAACTCCAGAAAAGGAGGGTGGTCATTTCAGAACTTTAGGAAGCCAAAAGGTCCATTCTTCACATCTGTGCTCTATGAGGAGTGTTCTAAGGATGAAGATGGAGTCATTGCTGAGCCAGTTATCTCACATAATGTTTAGCATGCGAAGTCCTGTTGGGTAAGCTGGTTGACCTCATCATAATGTGGATATGATATATTTTTGATATAGTACCGTTACTATATAGCACCATACAGCTATAGATCAGTACCTCGAAGATATGAAATTAATATAATAAAATTCTGTCAAGGAATATATGAATTCAGTAAAGCACAGAAAAGGGACCTGCAAAAACTTCAGCATGACATAATAATAGTAATAGGTATGATGACATAGTGGCTAGCACAGCTGCCTTAAAACTCTTGGAACCTTAAATTCCATGCTTTTGCTGTGTTTCTGTGAATTTGAGGTTAATTGGTGTATCCAGCAGGGGGCGTTAGCTCCCTTATTGAAATGAATTCTTTTGTAATTGCGGCGTGTTACATAACCCGAATCTATATAGATATAATATAAAAAGGTGATAACCCTCCCTTAGTGATAAGGCGGTAAGAAATCACATAGGAGAAATAAGTTAGCTTTCTTTAATGATGGATTACGCTGCATAACAGACGAAGGAAACCAATGGCAAAGAACCCATTTCAGGAGTCGGGGACCGATGTGTAGAGTCTGCCATTTTCTTCATTGCGTTGGAAGGATTTTCAGGACCGGATGACGGTATTCCCCCATCCGTCCATTGGCTTCAATGTGCCGGGAAATGTTCCAACGCTTTATACTCTTTCTTCATGTGCAGTCCCCCACTTAGGTGAATCATGCCATTCTAATCAAGGCAAAGAGAAAACAATTTCAAGGTGAGTTTGACACACAGAAATAGTATACAATGGTCATCAGTCTGACTGCCCATTTTGCAGTTGTCCCTAACTTGTCTTGTCTTAAAATACTTGCCTAGCAGTTCTTATATGGTGAACCCCTGTGCTAAATCTGGCTCTGTGACAACTGTGCACGTGAGTAGAAAAAGACAGATTTATAAAATAGATTTGCACAGAGCACAGTGACATATTAAACTTATACACTTATTACAATTGGTGACTTAAACTTAGCCTGTTTAGTGAACTTATCCATGTGGGCATACATAAGGCATACGATGGACCGGCATCCCTTACATTTCTGATTCTTGCTTTGTGCCAGGTGCTCCCAACACAGTTTTTGTCTTACCAGTAGGTGAAGCAGGTTCCAAAAATAGACTGAATTAGGGAAAGAAATAATCCTAATTCCTGCCATTAAGGTACCTCCTTCTAAAGGTGCTTTCCCACAACAGGAACGTTTTAGAAACTCAGGAACTTTTGTATCATGCCCACTGCAGGAACTGGGGCAATTTGTAGTTCCTGAGTTAGTTCCTACTCCAGGGTATGTACTTTTCGTTTAACCATGAACTATTGTGGGTGGAGCTTGGACTATGAATTGTTCTGATTGGTTGACCACAAGTACTGGCACCATCTAAAAAATCTGTTAGTAGTTTGGGGAGATATTGCTGAAGATTGATGCACTTTGCACTGCATCACTCTTCATAGCCATCTCCCTAGTTAGCCGTTCCATCGAAGCAGTAATCTCCCCCATGAAGTCGCTTTGAAGTAATAAGGTGGGGTGTGTGATCCCCCAAGAAGTTCTGATCTTGCTGCACTTCACACCACATCACTGTCTTTTGCACGTCACATATTTTACATAAAGGTTACAGTTCCTGTTCTGCTGTGGGAATGCAACACATGAAAGTGGCCAGGGTCTACATTGTACAGGAACTCATTGGCCATTGGTTCCTGAAAACAAAGTTCCTGCAGTGGGAAAATACCTTAAAAATCAATCTGGTGAATGTTAAAGCACATGTGTTCATACATGACAATTGTATTTGTTGTTTAAAATGTGAATTGTGTCAAAAGCACTTTGAAAAGTAATGTTGGCTTTATTTCCCATTCCTGTATTGCAAAGTAGTTCTCTTGAAAAATGTAACAACATAGGTTGATTGCCTAGGAATTATTGTATGCCAGCTTTGTCAAGTCAAATTGTATATTTTAATTTATATGTAGCCATTTCATAAATGATAGGCACTATTGTATGTAAAGTATATACAGGTACTCGTCGAGTTGATCTGGATGTAAGTCGGCCTATGTTGAATAAAGGTAAGAATATTAGACTGGGTAATGATATTGTAATCATGTTAAAGTAATATTTTATTAACATTTTCTTACTTTCTAAGTCAAACACAGCATACTACAGTACAATTGGCTTAATATGTGGAAAACATACAAAAATAAGAAATACTGTACATTTAATTCTTGGCACCACTGGTGCTTGACTGCGGGTTGTCGATATCGCCTTCATCAGGCGAGGCTGCGGACGGGGTGATGGGAGGAGTTGCTCTTTTCATAAACATAGTGAGCTTCGTCTGGTTTGTTTTTTTTTTTCTTTTCATAAATTTTGCAATAATGACGAAATGTGTCTTCTCCGGCGCATTCCTTTAAAGCAGCGCTTCCCGATTGGGGGTGCTCGCAACTGTTGCTGGGGGTGCCAGAATCCATTGAGAAAGAAACATGAAAAACATTATTTGTACAAAATATTAATTTATCTATCCATTCCTAAATAATTAAATGGACAGGCTATTTCGTATCAGTGCTTGTTAAAACGAATGACTTCCGCTCTTACGCGCACTTAGTGCTGCGTGGGTATTATGAACTATCATATGAATTCATATTTTTTCATACTTCTTCTCAAACTAAGGCGGTGCGAAATCGACCTTGTCCGTCACAGGGGGTGCGAGGGTAAAATGAATCGGGAAGCCCTGCTTTAAAGTCTCAAACAGACTTCTAGCCTTCGACTGTATTGTAAAGAGGCTTTACGGCGTCTGCTTTTGAATCTAATCTTCCATCCAAATGTTTAATAATTTCTTCATTTCATGGATGGGCCCGGTACGTTGCTTCGTAATCACTGTTGATCGCAAAGGTGCAGAACCTTTCACAGCTTCATGAATTCTATTTTTGTCCTTTAAAATAGTCGACACAGTAGAGTGTGATAACTTTATATTACATGTGATCGCATTCACTTTCTTTCCTCCTTCATACTGTTTTATTATCATTTTGGTATCTAGATCAATGGCCTTTCTTACCTTTTTGGCAGGCTGAGGAGTGGACAGAGACAATTTCCTCTTGGTAGACATGTTAGGGGTATATTATTATCGAAAACTGCCAAAACAACAAGACACAAACACACGAGGGGCAACACTGCTGCGTAGCGAGACTTGGGACTGCGGGAAACAGAAGCTGCCAACAGCTGGCGGGGGAAACTGTCCAACACGTCGTAAAGTCGACCAGTCGTAACTTGCATAGGTCGTATGTTGACGAGTACCTGTAGAACAAAGTAATATTAGATGGTCTACAAGACTCACCAGCATGGAATCACTCCGGCCAACATTTCCACTCTGTCTCTCTCTAGTTGTCCTCCTTGAGATGGCAGAGGTGAGGCTCTTCAGCCTGGCAACATGTACCACTACCATGATGTTCATGAAAACATGAATAATCTGTTTTGATTCTGACCCTTTTAGAGAATTCAGCGGCTCAGATTAAATAGCACCCATTGCCAGTATTGCCAAGTGGAAAATTCATATTGATGTAGTACAGTATCTATCGGCTGCCCTTATAGACAGCTGAGGCAGTAGCTTGTGAGGCATGGGGTCCGCTGGGCCAGTGGAGTCTCCTTTTATTTCATCAGCCAGCTTCAAAATCTTAAATCACATGTACTGGACTTAAATCTTTAATGACTGAGTGGTGGGTTAATTTTTACAGAAGTAGCCTTTCATAAGAAAAAATTACTATTGTATACTGATGTTTGGTTGATTCTTAATAAACTTTTGATATAAAACATTCCTAAGGCTATCAGATACAGTAAGCAAAATATCATTGGTTATAAATCACTAGATAAATGTGTAACAGAACATTTATAAAGATTTCAGTTTCAAATAATATGGGAATTGTACGGGGTGTCCATAAAGTCTGTGTGCAATTTAAAATAGTTTTAACATTGTAAGTATATGTGATAGAAAGAATCTGTAAAAAAGGATTAGAAAGAAGAAAAACTTACATTTTTTATTGTTCTTGTTAATTTTCAACATGTCCACCATTATTACTAATTCAAAGGGTAATGCAATTCTGCAGTTCTCGGAAAACATTTTCAAGCTGATTTTCAGTAATACCAGCAATCACATCAGTTATCCTAGCTTGCAAGTCTTCTAAAAATCAAGGTTTGGTTGAATAAACATTAGTTTTCACATGTCCCCATAAAAAGAAATCCAATGGAGTCAAATCTGGCGAACGTTGAGGCCAAGAAAATGGTCCACCTCTTCCAATCCATCTGTTAGGGAATTTCTCATGTAGAAACTGTCTAACATGCAAAGCAAAGTGACAAGGAGCACCATCTTGTTGAAACACGGTATTCTCTATCAGTCCTAATTGTTCAAGTCATTTTGCAGCATTTCTAAATAGCATTTCTATCACCATTAACAATACGCCCTTCAAAAAAGAATGGCCCTATGACTCGATTTTTTCCCATACCACACCACACATTAACTTTGGGAGAATCTCTTTTATGTTCAACAGACTCATGTGGATTTTCTGTTCCCCAAGTAACAGCAAAAATAAAACTTCTAAAGACAAAAAAAAACCTAGATACATCAAGCTTTCTAATCCTTTTTTTACAAATTCTTTCTATCACATATACTTACAAAGTTACAACTATTTTAAACTGCACACGGACTTTATGGACAACCTGTTGTCATAAATATGAGACAGAGTCATATGAAGGTTTGGGGCAGCCACCCATATAATCTGGTATCCTGGCTGCAAAAGTAATGATTAGCAAATACAGCACTGATGTGCACAAAACCGAGTCCAAAACAGAACTGAGGGACTAGGGAAAAGGTGCAGGTTTTTAAAGGGGAAGACAGGAAGTGAGATCATATGGATCGGGCTCGTGGTCTTCAGCCATTGGTCCAAGTCCGGACGTGACATCACAGGGGCAAGGTCTTCTTTCATAGGCTCAGTCCCGGAAGTGACGTCAAAAGAGCCAGGTGGGATCTCCCATTAAGGGTCTACAGGAAAGGGAGAAAGAGAGTCAGTGCACTCTGCCACATCCCGGCATGCTTCAGAACTGCCCTTACTCAAGCCCTTTAGCTGCCTCCCATGCGCACGTGTGTGACACTGTATTTTCCTTTAAATGTTGGTTTTTAATGACCTTACCTTATAGTCTCGCATTCTTATTTTAGATGGTCACTACTGCTTCTTCTTTCTTCTGCGAGGTTTTCATTAATTAAATTAGATAAGTTTTGCTTAAAATGTTTGTCATGGAGCCATGTTTGCTTTGACTTGCAGCTTTTTAGATTGATAAAAAGTGAACTTCATACGCATGGTAATAAATGTACATGACACAGTTTACACAGCAATCTGACTTATTATTAAAGCAGAATGAATAGGCCTTCATTTTTGAAGCATAATAAGAAAAGGCATTGGAACAAAGCCAGGGTCGATACAGTAACAGCTAGAAGCAACCAAAAAAAACAGGCAAAATTAGCTTGAAATTGTTTAAAAGAGGCATCAAAATCACAATATAACAACCATCCATCCATCCATTCATTATCCAACCCACTATAACCTAACAACAGGGTCACGGGGGTCTACTGGAGCCAATCCCAGCCAACACAGGGCGCAAGGCAGGAAACAAACCCCGGGCAGGGTGCCAGCCCACCGCAGAATATAACAGCCTCGAAAGGAAATTACCAGAGGAATTAGTTTTATTGAGAAAGCAAAAGGTTTTTCTTTGCTAAACAAAATCTGGACAATGACAGCATATCCCACTTAGTCTTAAATAAGGTGGCTGTTTCACAACAATGTCCCCTAGTGACTCAAGGCATTACAGCAACCAAAATCCAAGATGGCAGAAAGGCAATATTATGTTTGTGCAACATTTAAAAAAAATAGCAAAACAATTTACAATGTTACAATTTATATTTACTTTGTAATTGTGTTAAGGAGTCTTTCCCTACTGACATTTACCTCTGCAGAAAAGGTGTCTGATTTCAGCATATACTTTTGAACCTTGGATTTGTTTCATGCAAGAGGGACATTGAGGAGTTTTTATAAATACTGTCTGTTCATCAGTGATGCTTGTTCTATTTTTGTTGTAGATTTTCAGCTTCAGAGATGTGCAAAGTTATGTCTTCTTGAATTTTGAAGTAATAACAACTGTCAGTCACAGTTTTTAGGAAGCCAATCAACTGTTAGTTGTTGATGTGACATTTTCTGGCTCCATAAGAATAGTGTCTGACATCAGACCATCTATGCAATATTTAAAGGAAAGATTATGATTGTGAAAACAGAAGTATTTTCCAAATGCTGCATTTGGTCAATCAAAGGTGCAAGATTGAAAAAACATGCTGTATGTGCAGTAGTGGTGTGAAACATAGCGTGCAAAGGTTTGTGCTAGTTTGCTGAATCAACAATGCAACATATGTTAAAGTAGCAAATTAACTGAATAGCACTGCTGTTATTATAGAGATGATTTACAATACATTTGATATTAGATGGCAATAGCAAAAAATAGCCCTTTGGCTTGAGGCCGCTTTAAATCTCCACTTACTTTCCCTTCTAGTCAAGCACACAATTAGTTCCAGTTTAGGGTTCAGGTCTTTTGGACATCCTCCATGCCTCTCATTCCTTTATATATAATGATACCACCATTACTTCTGTCATCATGTAAAGCTAAGAGATCTTCTGATTTCCTGTGAGATCTCCATGACATCCAACACTATACAAAGGAGGCAACTTATCTTGTTTTACAAAGAGAAACCACTTGCTACCACCTCACAGCCTAGACAAACATTAAGCTTTTGTCAGCTTTCATTGCCACCACCTCCACACACCCACCATTGCTTTGTCCCTGTCAATCATACCTGCACTTGTTTGGCTACCTGCGTTTTTGGGTTGCTAGGGTTACAGTGCACGTTCTCCCCCAGGCTCCAGTGTTCTCTTTACTGTACCTTTCACAGTAGCATATAGTATGCAGGACTTTTCTTTTTGCTAGTGTGATACTATTTCTTTCTCTGTTCATGGGCCTCAGTTATAACGCCTTGCATAGAATTCACACTAAAACATGGCATACGGGCAAAACTAGAAATGTATGTATGCACAAACAAATTCAGATGCATAAAACTGTGTAAGCAAAATTCTAAACACTTTCCTTTTATAAATCCCAATCAACGTGAATTCCGCCTATTTAAATATGCAAAATCAATATAAATAGCCTGCGGTGGGCTGGCACGCTGCCTGGGGTTTGTTTCCTGCCTTGTGCCCTGTGCTGGCTGGGACTGGCTCCAGCAGAACCCCGTGACCCTGTAGTTAGGATATAGCGGGTTGGATAATGGATGGATAGATTTATAAATAGCCCATTTCTTTCAGTGTTTTGTTTAAAGACAATTGCAAAAGCACATGTGAAAAAGTAGAATTTCAGCGAATGCGAAATGGAGGTGCTGCTCAGTGAAGTGGAGGCAAGGAAAACATACTATTTGGTGGGTTAAGCAGTAGTTTAAGCAACAAAAGGAAATTGATGGAGTAGTACAGTGTGGCAGAGGCACTCAAAAGTTCAAGTTCACAATGTTGCACAGTGCTAGAAACAAAAAAGAAGCAGTCAGATATTAAAGTTGATGTGAAAAGGCAAGTTGCAGCCCACCATCTGAGTGTCAACACCACTGGAGGAGGTAGCAGAATTCCGGGACTCACACCATTTAAGCAGCGAGCTACTGCAATTATTGGCAAGATGTTAATAACCGGCATTTTACCAGCGGGTGAGAGGGAGTTTTAATTTTTTTTCGCTTACTATTATCTATACTTGTGTAAATAATTTGCATGTTTAATAAGACAAACCAGCAGGCAGCTGATGCGGCATTACTATTTATTCTGTTTCAGACAATATTACAATAGGTAACCCCCGTGCCAGAGACGCAACTCCAGGCGGTGATGGTTCTGCTATGCCGAGCACATCTTTGGAGGCTGGCTGCGCACACACCTCTGCCTCAGAAACTGCGGGGCGACCATTTAGCCGTGTGCTGATGGAGTTCTGGAGTCACAAAATACAGTAGTGGATGCTATAAGAGATGTGACTAATGAATTAAGGACTATAAATGCTGTACTGTGTGATATGTGACCACTAATTAAATGAATTGGTTAAAAAATAAAAGTTGCATCTGATTACCTGTTTTTACATTCTGCTAATTACATTCAAATAAAGTTGTAATCCTGTCTGATTTGGTGGGTCAGGGTCAGGTTCATCATTCCATATCTCTACACAATATGTAGCCCGCTACATGCTTGAACAATGCGACACATTTTCTGTGAACTATAGAGCAGCACTCCAACAGTCTTATTCAGGCAACAGCAATGACCCTTGAGCTGCCCTTTAGTAAGTTCTACCACTATTATCATTATAACATTGCTCTTGTTCAGTCGGTGGGTTGGCAGGTTACATGCTGTCACCTAAGAAATCGTGTTAAATGGTTACATCATACAGATAACTTACAGTTTTGACCAAAGGGGTAATATTAAATGTCTTTATCTTACCGAGAAGCCAGCCATCACATGCTACACCATTTTTAAGTTTCTTCCCAACACTACTATTTCTAAGAATGAATGAATCATGAGTTGAGCCAAGCCATCTCGCCACAACATTAATGAGACACATTTTCACATCACAGATAATTCTCACATTAAGAAAGTGGAAATGCTTTCTATTTACATAAGCAAATTCATTCCCTGAAGTTACCTTTAAGGTAATGTGTGTTCAATCAATCACTCCAATTTCATTGGGAAAACCAGATTTGCTGCAGATTGAGCTTTCATGTTTGCCTGTTCAACCACAGTGTAAGTAAATCTTATATATCTAGATGACAACTGGATAACACCATCTCGTACACCTAACATGGAGCAACTCATTGATGACTGAGAAATACCCAATCAGTCAGAGAGGTCACATTGAAAAGCTCCTGTGGCTAAAATCCCAAGGGTGGACAGAACTCGCATAGGAACAGGTAGAGCATGATTCAACAAAGTCTGTATTTGTAAAGCCAGCTCCAGTTCAACACACAGCTCCAACAGGATAGCTTTTGGAAGTCTAAATCAACTTAGGGCTCGTTTATACTTAACGCTCAGAACGCATACGCGCCCATATCATGGCTGCCATGCGTTCCCAGCATTCAATTGACATGTCCTCTGAGCAGGTCCTCAGAAATTAACGTGATGCTTGCACGAGGTGTAATACCAGCAAAAAAGTCGGTTTGGGGCGCAGTGTGCTAAAAGTTGGAATGTGACGTCAGAGTCTGTGGTTACTGTCTACATGTGACAGAAAGCTGCTTTGTGGATCCTATGAGATCGATGTGTACGCTTCAATGTTTGATGAATGGTTCGATGTGGTGAAGCAAAATGCCAACATACAAATGCATTTGTGGTGCTTTTATATTCAAGCATCGCATATTCCCAATCGTAATGACACGATACATTTTAAAAGTCTCACATACCATCTTCTGTGCCATAAATGTATGATATTCCAACTCTCTGCACATTTAGAATCCTAAAATTTATACTTGATATCACTTTCATGATGAAATGCATTAAAGTTTGTATGTTACATTTTACAGATAAATCGTTAATTTCATTTAAATAATGAATACTGTTAATAATTACACACATGGGGGTGACACAGTGGTAGAGTGGTAGCACTGCTGTCTCGCAGGGAGTCATGTCGCTGGTATTCTCTGCCTGGAGTTTGCATGTTTTCCTTCTGGGTTTTCACAGTATGCTCTGGTTTCTTTCCAAAGATATGCAGATTTGAAATGACGCTAGTGTATGTGAGTGCTTGTATTCAACTTGTGATGAGCTGATGCCCATCCAGGGATTGTTTCAGCCTTGTGCCCAATGCTTCTTGGAATGGACACATACCTGGATTGATGGATTTAATCATTAAACATCCTTTTCAGAGCTCTACTGCGGTAAGGTGTCATTGCAATTTAATGGGTGTTCCAGGCAATTCATAACACAGTGAAGCCAAACCTGTTCTCACCATGATGATATCTTGCACTGCCACCTAGTGGATTCCTCCAGATTTCCATAAAGTATGAGTGCAAGTATAAACAGTAAAACGCTTGCGTAGCAGGAGCGTCCGCTGCAGGATGCGTCGCGTTGCGTGAAGTGTAAACCCGGTCTTAGAAGGCAGTCATCATTATAGGACAAGAAAGCAGTATGATGTGTAAAAATGCATTCTCTTCTAATTCTCCCATTTACGATGTCTTCTAGCAACAGTAAAGCGGCCATTGTAGAATAGATTGGCCATTCTGTGCACCATTATATTTTTACAAATTGATTACAATCAAGTGAATTTAATAATTATATGCAGTTAATTTCAGTGTATTTGATAAAGCCTGCATCATGGATGTGAACATAAAAGAGAAAAGGAGTCCACACAGAAAAAGTAGCACTGCTTTGACACTGGGTGCCACCCGTTTACAACACCAAGCAGAAACATGCATACACATGGTCTGAGGCTGCTGGGAAAATGTGCGTAGTGTTACACCAAGTTTAGTTTTTATACTTCTTGATGTGAGCGTGGAAAAGGACGTACGCATTTTTGTGCGTCCACATTGTTTATACATGAGGCCCCAGGAGGTCCGTCAACATGGCAGTGCCAGTCCCTCTGGTAACTTTTTCACTCATGCTGCTTTCAAGCTGCTTGCTAATGTATTGTAACACATGTATTGAAAGATATGTTTTTGTTCTTTTTTTAAATAAAAGGATGTTAGTTTTATAAATGAACTTAAAATTTTATACATACAAATGTATTTCAGTTAGTTTTTCAAGCAACTATGGCACAAAGAAATCTGTTGACTCTCCCAATTCTCCAGCATACCATTTTAATAATTCTGCTTTTCCACCATTATGTTAAATTAAATTAGACACGAAGGAAATATGTGCACACATAGGGACAAAAGTCTTGTCATTTTCATTGTTTCATATATAATTAATGTTTCTCAAAGAAAAATATTAATATTCACATTCATGTAATATTTATCTTAACTTCCTCTAGCATAAATTTATTTCTTTATGGCAGAGTATAATAACATTGGTAGGAAAACACAAGAAATCACAAGTGTATTACTTAAAATGTGTCAAAGATGTGAAATGTATATTTCTGTGTTGAGACAGGCTCTGGTCTTTCTTTGACACAGAACTGAATTAAACAGATTTGAAAATGGACCGAGGAGTCTTTCTTACCACGATTTGGGCCAATAGGAAATGCCTCTATTTCCTAACCTCTTCTTATAAATTTCAGTGTTGCAGGGAGCTGGTAGGGAATAATGAGAGCCACTTATTGTATGATTTGTCCACAGCAAGCCATAGGAGCTGAAAGAAGTAACTTTATTTGATGAATAACACATAGAAAGCACTATTACGTTATTATTATGATTTATTTAAAAAAAAGCCTTTAATACTTTTGTGTGAAAAAGTATGTATATCTGTTTAGTCAGTAGCCTGAGCTAGAAATATTCAATGCTAAACTTATGTGTGTGTGTGTGTGTGTGTGTTCACCCTATGATGAACTGGCACCCATACTCAGGGGATTGTTCCTGCCTTGTGCCCTATGCTTGCTGGGACAGGTTCTAGGTTTCCTGAGACCCTGTTAGGAATATTGTCCGTCCATCCGTCCACACATCCATACCTTCATTATTAAATTTGCTTAATCCGGTTCAGGGTGACAGGGATGTGCATAATGACCATAAGATAAATGTGATCTATGAATCTGTTATATGAAAACAAATAAAGCCTTTTAAAAAGATAATTTTTTGGTCATTTTTATACACAAGAAAATGTAAAATTTTGCATTTTGTTTAATATTTAAATCCAATAAAGCACAAAATGTTTATGAAATTCTTGTCAGTTTAATAGTTATTAGGTTGAATAAGGCTTCTGTGAAACTGCTCTGATTCGGGTAACTAATGATTTGCTTATAGCAGCAGACACTGGACAAACCAGCTATTAATTCTGTTAGATTTCAGGGCAGCATTTGACACTGTCATGCCATTCTACTCCCCGGAATGGAGGACATGCTGGGTATGTCTGGCACTGCCCTCCAGTAGTTTAAGTCCTCTCTGACTGACAGGCAAGAGTTTGTTAGTCCTGGCAAAAGCAGACCCAGCTCAGCAGCGGTCACGCAAGGGGCTCCTCAGGACTCTGTCCTTGGCCTTCTACTCTTCTGTATATATACACTTCCCCTTGGTCATATCATTCATAGCTATGGACTGGGTTATCATTTGTATGCACAACTTAAAAAAATGAGCTCCTTCCCAGTCACTCTTGATGGTGATCTCATCAAACTCTTCTGATGCAAGGAACCTTGGTGTCATTTTTGATTCCTCCCTGTCTTATTCCGCCCACGTAAACCACATTAAGAAACTTTCCTACTTTCACTTCCGCAACATATGCCATGTTTACTTATTCCTTTCCTTTTCTAATGCTGAGAAACTTGTCCATGCTTTTATCACATCCCGCATCGATTATTGTAACTCCCTACTGGCAGGTGTCCCTTCTAACCTTATATCACAGTTCCAGTTGATTCAAAACTCTGCTGTAAGAGTCCTAACACGAACCAGCAACAGTGAGCACATAACACCCATCCTGCTTTGTCTCCACTGGCTCCCTGTGTCTTACAGGATCGAATTTAAAATTCTATCAATAACTTATAAGGCTTTAAATGGCCCTGCACTGGACTTCTTCATCACTGTGCTACCTTAGGTCCTCTGATTCTGTCAATCTTGTTGTGCCACACATTATCCTGATCACTTTGGGTGACTGGGCCTTCAGCTGTATAGCACCCAGACTTTGGAATGACCTCCCAAAATTAATTAGACTCCATTCATTCCTTTAAAAAAACAATTTAAAACTCATCTGTTCAGGAAGGCCTTTAACTTAACCTGACATTCTGCCTCTTTCAGTCTTCCTCTCTGTCCAGATGCTCAGTATAATTTGTGTGTGTTTTATGCCACAAATTAGATAGATAGATAGATAGATAGATAGATAGATAGATAGATAGATAGATACTTTATTAATCCCAAGGGGAAATTCACATACTCCAGCAGCAGCATACTGATAAAAAACAACATTAAATTAAAGAGTGATAAAAATACAGGTAAAACAGACAATAACTTTGTATAATGTTAACGTTTACCCCCCCCCGGGTGGAACTGAAGTGTCGCATAGTGTGGGGGAGGAACGATCTCCTCAGTCTGTCAGTGCAGCAGGACAGTGGCAGCAGTCTGTCGCTGAAGCTGCTCCTCTGTCTGGAGATGACACTGTTCAGTGGATGCAGTGGATTCTCCATGATTGACAGGAGCCTGCTCAGCGCCCGTCCCCCTGCCACGGATGTCAAACTGTCCAGCTCCATGCTGCCTTCCTCACCAGTTTGTCCAGGTGTGAGGCGTCCTTCTCCTTTATGCTGCCTCCCCAGCACACCACCGCGTAGAATAGGGCACTCGCCACAACCGTCTGGTAGAACATCTGCAGTATCTTATTGCAGATGTTGAAGGACGCCAGCCTTCTAAGGAAGTATAGTCGGCTCTGACCTCTCTTGCACAGAGCATCAGTATTGGCAGTCCAGTCCAATTCATCATCCAGCTGCACTCCCAGGTATTTATAGGTCTGCACCCTCTGCACACAGTCACCTCTGATAATCACGGGGTCCAGGAGGAAATTATGTTATTTGCTAGACCTTCTTTTAGTATTTAATCTAGTATTTTACTGTGGTTTATTGTCTTTTATTCTATGTATCTATCTATCTATCTATCTATCTAATGCCTTTTGTATATCCTGTATCTATCTGTTTTAGTTTTCGATTCAGGAAACATCTGTATCCAATGTTACATATACCTGCTGTTTCTTTATGAGACTCTGTGAAGCACTTTGAGCATGGGAAAGGTGCTATATAAATAAAAATGATTATTATTATTATTATTATTATTATTATTATTATTATTATCAGAATGATATCAATAATATTTATCCAGAAAGTAGCAGTATATTCATCCTATCAATTTTAGTGCAGATGCTTTTCTGTCAGAGTTTTTTTGAAGCCAGAATCAAACTCTGAAGCAGGATCAACCCTAGATGTATAAAAAACACTCACAAACCCTGTTATTTATATTCTGGGTCTATTCACTCTGCATGTGTTTGAGATGGTGGAGAAAATGGGACACAATGGAGAAAATAGACACAATTAACATCAGGTGCAAGGCAGGAGCCAACCTGGATGGATCAACTATCCTGAAAGATAATATTAACTGCAAAATTCTGTATGTTTAATCAGTATTTCAATTTTTGTAAAATAAATAATCATTTAATTTTGTAACCCACTTTATCCTGACCAAGGGGGGACCTGGAGCCAAACCCAGCATGCAAAGCAGAAACAAACCCAGGACAGGGCACCAGCCAATCGGCAGACAAACATACAAACACACCAAGGCCAATTTAGTGTCTCCAGTTCACCTAACCTGCATGTCTTTGGACAGTGGGAGGAAACCAACACAGACACAAGAACTTCACACAGGGAGGACCCAAGGCATGAACCCTGGTCTCCTTACTACTCACTAACACTGTGCCACCCACCAGATTAATAAGCTGTATGTTCAAAATTAATCTTCTCATCAAAAAAAACATTGTGAGTTAAACCTAAGTAAACAATTAAAATTTATGTTATTTTAGTCTTATGAAAAGAACTTCCACTGAAGAGTACAGAATACTATGCAATAATTTCAAAGTATAGTATAGCATTATATACAGAGTGTTTTCTCAGTCCAGATTCCTGTTGTCCTTGGTCTGTCACATTCAGAAACGGACTACACTACAAATGAACAACAACAATGTCAGTTGAATAAAAAAATATGAAAACAGATCCATCATGCAGCCACTTCAAAGCAGGCAAAGTGCCAAAATGAGCACATACAGTAGTAGAGAAAGATTACAGGAAGGAATTAGTAATATCAAAACAAATTCTACAATTAATTAAAATCATTACGTGACAGCAATATGAAATAACTTTAGTAGCAGCCCAAACAGACACACTTCACTAAAATAATGAACCTGCAGCCTTCATTTAAATATTTAGTCTGGTGGGTCTTCTCTGCAGCAATCATTTAAATTTTCTGTCTGCTGGGTCTTCTCTAAAATTTGTAGGTTGATGATTCCAGAGTTTGGGTGCCCTCTAGCTAAAGGCTTAGTCTCCTAAATTAGATTCATTCATCCCTGGAATCTTAAACATGCTTGTGTCTTGGGATCACAATACAGACCATGAAGTATTGGCGCTAATAACTTCAGTAAGGTATGGGGGAGCAAAACCATTTATGATTTTACATGTTACAAGCTTAATTGAATGCTACTGAAGTAATATAAGAACTGGAGCTACAGTATGGGGTTATACTTCATAGTTCTAATTTTGATCCTTATGGGTGTTCTCATGCTTATATGTGGAGATGCATTTACTGTACATACTGTACATGTATAATACTTATATGTTGAACTCAAGATTTGACAGAATACTGGTTAGCACTACTGACCCACAGCTCAACAGTTATGGTTTGAACCTGGGTCTGGTCAATGTCTAGGCAGTGATCGCACTCTCCACTTTTAGCATGGGTTTTTCTCTGGGGTCCCTGGATTTCCTCTTACAATACAAAGGGTGTAAGTTAAATGAAATACTGGACCTGTAGTGGGTATTCTTAAATACACTCTTCAAAAAAATTAAGGGAATGCTTAAATCACACATTGGATCTCGATGAAAGAAATATTCAAGTGGAAAATATTTACTGAGTAATACTGCATAATTTGTTGAGAACAAACTGATGGAAACTAAAAACACCAACCCATTGAATGCTAGATTCACCATCACAACAAAAATCAAAGTCAAAAATTGAAATCATAGGCTGATCCAACTTATTTCATCACAGCAACTCATAATGTGACTCATTAGTGTGTATGGCCCCCACATGCCTGTATGCACTTTTAACAACATCTGTCCATGTTTCATGATGAGACAGTGGATTGTGTCCTGGGGGATCTCCTCCCAGACCTGGATCAAGGCATCATTGAGCTCCGCGACCATCTGTGCTGCTACTTGGTGGCATCGGATTCACTGATACATAACGTCCCAAAGGTTCTCAATTGGATTCAGTCTCGGGAACGTGTGGGCCAGTCAATGGCATCAATGCCTTTGCCATTCAGGATCAGCCTACACACTCTGGCCACATGAGGCCAGGCATTGTCCTGCACCAGGAGAAAGCCAGGGCCCACTGCACCAGCGTAAGGTCTATACTCATAGCTCTAAGTGGATCTAAGTATTTAATCCCAGTACCTAACAGCAGTCAGGATAATGTTGCCTAGCACATGAAGGTCTATGCGACCCTCCAAGGATATTCCTTCCAAGACCATCACTGACCCACTGCCAAAATGGTCATGCTGGATGCTGTTCCACGCTGCATAACGTTCACTACAGCATCTCCAGACTCTTTTACGTCTGTCACATGTGCTCAGTGTGAACCTGTTCTCATCTGCGAAGAGAACAGGCTGCCAATGGCGGAGCTGCCAATTGTGGTATTCTCTGGTGAATGCCAATCTAGGTGCATGGTGATGGGCTGTTAGCACATGTAACACTGGAGGGCATCAGGCCCACATGCCACCCCCATGGAGTCTGTTTCTGAAACTTTGGTTGGAAACATACACACCAGTAGCCTGCTGTAGGTAATTTTGTAAGGCTCTGACAGTGCTCCTCCTGTTCCCCCTTGCACAGATACCGGTCCTGTTGCTGGGATGATGTCCTTCTACAGCCCTGTCCAGCTCTCATTTTGTAAGGGCTCATCTCCTGGTATCTCCTTCATGCTTTTGAAACTGTACTGGCGGAGGTTGAGTACCTGTACAACCTGAATCTGCTGCAGGTACTGCTTCTTTCTACCAGTAGTGACAAGGGGCCGCATGTGTAAAAAGTGCGTATGCACAAAAAATGTTTTGTACGCCCGTTTCCAGGCACACTTTGAGATGTATAAAAACTAAACTTGCCGTAAAGCCACTCAGATTTTTTATGGCAGCCTCACCCCGTGCATACGTACTTTTCTGCAGTGGTACTGTTTCTGTGTGGTCTCCTTTTTTCAGATTCACATCAATGATGTGGGCTTTATCAAAAACACCGAAAATTAATTTCATATCGTTTACAAATTGAATTCATTTGATTGTAACAATATAATGGTGCATGCAATGGCCAAACTATTCCAACTTCCATAGCTGCTTTAGTGTTGTTAGAAGACACTGCAAAGGGAAGAATTAGAAGAGAATGTGTATTTGTAGATTGTGATGACTGACTCCGAAGTTGATTTCGATTTCCAAGAGCTATCCTCTTGGGGCTATGTGCTGAATTGGCATCAGCTTTAAAAAGGCAGACTTTGAGGAATTGTGCTCTACCTGCTCTTTTGCAAGTTTTGTCGCACTATTGCAGGTGCTTCTTCCAACTAGTGTGGCAAAAGGCAAGAAGCCCTTTTAAGGATAGCGAGTCACTTCAAAGAGCCATGCAAAGAGCGGAGAATCTATCTGTTGTGGCACGTGATGCCGACGCTACACTATAAAGGAGCCATCAGAGAATGAATTTGCTTATGTAAATAGAAAGCATTTCCAATCTATTAATGTGCTGCTCTATAGTCCACAGAAAGTGTGTTGCATTGTGCAAGCATGTAGCATGCTGCATAATGTAGCACACAATTGTGGCCTGACTGTACTTGAAGAGATGAGTTATGATGAATCTGACCCTGACCCACCAAATTATCAGCCAAATTGGACAGTTTTACAACTTTGTGTGAATGTAATTAGCAAAATGTGAAAATAGGTAATCGGATTTTTAAATTCATTTAAATTGTGGTCAATATCACATACTACAGCGCTTATATTCCTTAATTCATTGGCCACATCTCTTACAGTATCCACTGTTGTATTATGTGACTCCCAAACAGTTTCCATCAACACATTTCCAAGGCAGAGGTGTGTGAGCAGCCAGCACCTGAAGATGTGCTGGGCACAGCAGCACCATCACCACATTGATTTGCATGTTAGGTACAGGGGTCAGCTTTTGTAATATTGTTTGAAACAGAATAAACAGACAGCGGGCTGTGACTCACCTTTTCACATCGACTTTGATATCTGACTACATTTTTCATTTCCAGCACTGTGCAACTTTCTGAACTTGAACTTTCGAATGTCTCCTCCGCGCTGTATCACTCCATCAGTTTTCTTTTGTTTCTTATACCACTGCTTATGCCAACAAATACAGTGGGATGCAAAGGTTTGGGCAACCTTGTTAATAGTCATTATTTTCCTGTATAAATCATTGGTTGTTACGATAAAAAATGTCAGTTAAATATATCATATAGGAGACACACACAGTGATATTTGAGAAGTGAAATGAAGTTTATTGGATTTACAGAAAGTGTGCAATAATTGTTCAAACAAAATCAGGCAGGTGCATAAATTTGGGCACCGTTGTCATTTTATTGATTCCAAAACTTTTAGAACTAATTATTGGAACTCAAATTGGCTTGGTAAGCTCAGTGACCCCTGACCTACATACACAGGTGAATCCTATAATGAGAAAGAGTATTTAAGGGGGTCAATTGTAAGTTTCCCTCCTCCTTTAATTTTCTCTGAAGAGTAGCAACATGGGGGTCACAAAACAATTCTCAAATGACCTGAAGACAAAGATTGTTCACCATCATGGTTTAGGGGAAGGATACAGAAAGCTGTCCCAGAGATTTAAGCTGTCTGTTTCCACAGTTAGGAACATATTGAGGAAATGGAAGACCACAGGCTCAGTTCAAGTTAAGGCTTGAAGTGGCAGACCAAGAAAGATTTCGGATAGAAGGAAGCGACGAATGGTGAGAACAGTCAGAGTCAACCCACAGACCAGCACCAAAGACCTACAACATCATCTTGCAGCAGATGGAGTCACTGTGCATCGTTCAACCATTCGGCGCACTTTACACAAGGAGATGCTGTATGCAAGAGTGATGCAGAGGAGGCCTTTTCTCCGCCCACAGCACAAACAGAGCCGCTTGAGGTATGCTCAAGCACATTTGGACAAGCCAGCTTCATTTTGGAATAAGGTGCTGTGGACTGATGAAACTAAAATTGAGTTATTTGGGCATAACAAGGGGCGTTATGCATGGAGGAAAAAGAACACAGCATTCCAAGAAAAACACCTGCTACCTACAGTAAAATATGGTGGTGGTTCCATCATGCTGTGGGACTGTGTGGCCAGTGCAGGGACTGGGAATCTTGTCAAAGTTGAGGGACGCATGGATTCCACTCAGTATCAGCAGATTCTGGAGACCAATGTCCAGGAATCAGTGACAAAGCTGAAACTGCTCCGGGGCTGGATCTTTCAACAAGACAAACCCGAAACACTGCTCAAAATCCACTAAGGCATTCATGCAGAGGAACAAGTACAACGTTCTGGAATGGCCATCTCAGTTCCCAGACCTGAATATAATTGAAAATCTGTGGTGTGAGTTAAAGAGAGCTGTCCATGCTCGGAAGCCATCAAACCTGAATGAACTAGAGATGTTTTGTAAAGAGGAATGGTCCAAAATACCTTCAACCACAATCCAGACTCTCATTGGAACCTACAGGAAGCGTTTAGAGGCTGTAATTTCTGCAAAAGGTGGATCTACTAAATATTGATTTCATTTCTTTTTTGTGGTGCCCAAATTTATGCACCTGCCTGATTTTGTTTGAACAATTATTGCACACTTTCTGTAAATCCAATAAACTTCATTTCACTTCTCAAATATCACTGTGTGTGTCTCCTATATGATATATTTAACTGACATTTTTTATCGTAACAACCAACGATTTATACAGGAAAATAATGACTATTAACAAGGTTGCCCAAACTTTTGCATCCCACTGTAGTATGTTTTTCCTTGCCTCCTCTTCACATTCACTAAAATTCTTTTTTCACATGTGCTTTTGCCATTGTCTTTTGCACAAACACTGAATGGAAGGGGCTATTTATATTGATTTGCATATTCAAATATGCAAAATTCTGGGAGGAGTCAGGGTGAGGCTGTAAGCATGTGCATGTTTGTTAAATTTCACGTTCATTGGGATTTATAAAGGGAAAGTGCATGGAAGTTGGCATATGCACAGTTCTATGCATCTGATTTTTTTGGTCTGTATGCATATTTCCAGTTTTTAATAACAATAATAATAATAATAGTAAATACTCACACAGGTACAAATAAAACACAATTTGCATAAAATGACTCACACTCACTTAATCAAAGCAGCACCTGAATGGACAGCAGTTGACTATTTTAATTAAAAAAAAAAGATTGGGGTAAATTTTGGGTCAATCAAAAGACATACAGAGGTGGCAAGATACGAACAGCAGTGTGCTGTGAGACTGCCAGGTCCAAAGTTCCAAATCTTACACCATGAATATAGAAGAAGGGGCCTAAGTTTCCTCAAAAGCTTGCATACCGTAATCAATTGAGTTAGCCAATGAAAGGTGTCATTTTGCTTGATTTGAATCAAGTATTCGGAAATAAACTTTAATAATAAATATGAACAAGCATTAAGACAGCAGACAAGTGATTTGAGATAAACTAAACTGAGGTTATGCTCATATTGTGGCTACTGGAGAGTAAATGTGCAACATCATGCAGTTAAATGAAAAGTACATGTTATGTCTACCGTCATAAAACTGAAGCACATCAGTGTATGCCATGAGCAGAGTTTGTCTTCTGTTGTACACTTGGCAGTTTGAAACATGTCTTTAAACATAGTAGCGCATAATAATTAACTAGTCTTAATAATTATCGAAAATTCAATGGTTTGCACATACTCACCATATAACTTTTTTTGGGGGGTAAAACAAAAGGCTTCTTTCCAATGAAAGAAGTCCCCAACATGCCCATGTGATGTATATAAAGACATTTAGTACGCTTCAAAGTTTATGGTGTGTCACACACGTGCGCATGGGAGGCAGCTAAAGGGCTTGAATGAGAGTAATTCCGAGCCAGATCAGGAGGTAGCGGAGAGCACTAACTCTTTCTCTTGCTTTTCTGTAGACCGTTCATGGGAAATTCTACCTGGCCCTGATGACATCATTCCCTTGGGTGTCACTTCCGGGTGCGAGCCTATGGATGAAGACCCTTCCGGTTCCTGCCCCTTTGATGTCACTTCCTATACTGACCTTTAAAGCCTCCACCTTTCTTCCACCCCCTCAGTTCTGTTCGGGACTCCAATTTCTGCACATCAGTACAAACCTTTAAACCATTTTGCAGTCAGGGAATAATATATCTGCGGTGGGTTGGCACCCTGCCCGGGATTGGTCCCTGCCTTGAGCCCTGTGTCGGATGAGATTGTCTCCAGCAGACCCCTGTGACCCTGTGTTTGGATTCAGTGGGTTGGAAAATGGATGGATGGATGGATGGAATAATATATGGATGGCTGCCCCAAACCTTTCTGTGGCTTCTATGATTTTGTGACAAGTGTTAAATGCAACCAAACTGGAAACTGAAAAAAAGTTACGAAACGTCCCCTGATTTGAAACAAGGAGTATGAAAACACCTTTAGAATGTTTTGAAATAACATTCCTTGTTTCTGATTGTGTCTGTATTGGATCGAGCCCCAAAACCCCTGAACTGGATCGAGTTTGTTCAACAAGAGGCTTATATGCTTCCACTCCCAAAAGAGTGCAGTTCCAGGTAAGTGATAGTTTGCTAAGGACAAACCTAATGTTTATAACTTAAATAGGTGCTGTATAATATAATATACGCATACACATTTTACTAACATTGTGAAGGAAAAATACAGTGTCTCTTACATAAATAAATACAGAATATTTAAATGTCTATAGATGTTAATCACTTTAGCCTTGCAGATTGTTCCCAAATTAAATAATTTATGTACAACTACTGAAAAATAATTTCAATTATTGAAATAGAAGAAGGATTATTCTGCTTCCTTGTCCCCATCTTGCTGTACAGATGCTGCTTTATTTGAACAGATCCTTGCTGTGGTTATATGGCCATATAGTGTTCATGCTACCAAAGCATTGTGGTCCATTTAAAGAGCTGATAGATGCCTGATTTCATCAGTCAGATACCATGCACTATTATTACCTGGCTAGTTTCAATGCTGAGGAGTATAAAGGCTTGACTGAGAATAGATTTCAATATATAAAAATGATAAAAAAATCTGAATCAAGTGCTTTGTCCTCTAATTAATCGTTTCACACTAAGTGGTTGTCAATTGATGAGCTTTATTAGGCTGCGCATCTGCAATTATTGAAACTTTTTCTTCTTAAGTTCTAATGTCATTTTTCATTACCTGTACTTCTTTCACTTCAAGAGAAAAGCAGAAATGAAAAACTCTGCAGTAGCTTCTTTGAACAAAAACCAAGTAGTTGACTAAACTCTTGACTTCTGTGTGGCAGACACGGCCCACTGAGTCCTACTTACTCTGAAAAAACATTCTACAACACGGGTGGGCAAGACATGGAGTGACAATCTTGTAAAGTGTGTGTAAAGCACAAGGACTTGGCTCCTGCCAAACTAAGCAAAGCAATAAAAAGGAGAACCAAGAACACACATTGGATTGGTGTACATCGTAGCAATCAGACTGGAATGTTGCTGCCTGCAGCAACTAGTTGGACCATTCACCCAGTAATTACCCACAGGATATGAACACAGCCTAAAAACAATGACATTTGTATGGCAAAATGCAGTAATTAAAAATGTTTACTCAGAGGCCCCATGCCTTTGTTCTCTGGCAAAGCCTTCATGAGAAAACGTTTTGCTTTGTGCTTTTCATCTCTGGATTCACCACACGTTTCCACACAATACACTAGACAGTTCTGTTCAGCCATATATGACACTTCCTTTATATTCTTTTAAGTCCCTTTTCGACACAATAATTGCACACTACAGATTACGTCCTTTATAAGCTACTTTTTTCAATAAAATGTAATAAAAATCAGTTCTCAAAAATAAAAGGTTTCATCATTTAATCTAACATTTCAATTAAATGCACGTTCCCCTTAACTTAGCACTATTGAGACAGGTTTGTGTTTGAAATTGATAGAAATGATTCAATGCATCCCAGCAGCATACTGGCACTGACGCATGCACAGAAGCTCTTCTGAAGAAGACAGATAAGAGCAAAGTTAAACCCTTTCTTGTTTTGCATCAGATGTTTAAAGAAAGATTTAAACAGATTTGTATCCCTCTGAATGAGAGCCTTGCTCGTCCCTGCTTTACGTGTCTTACATATGAATGCTAAGTATGAAGGTGAAAAGATAAGCAGGACATTACTACGGTATCATTAGCAAAACCATTACATTTCTTTAATTTTTTGCGTTTCATTATTATTGTTATTATTGTTCAATTTATTTTCTGGAACAGTCCCAATGCTACCACCTGTATCAGCCCTTGACCAAGACATGGGGCAGTTTTATGTGATGTGTATATGTGTTTTATGGGATTGTGTTTTGTGTTGAGGAATTTCCTCCCAATATGACATGTACATTTTCGATGGCTGCTTCCTGTAGTTGCATTTATGTGTATTAGTTTATATGTAAAGTCTGCTTTTTAGTAGTATACATGAGATAACACCAGTGGTGGACACAACAATGGACACAATCACTTTGTTCATTCTCCACAATTGGTGTATTTCTTCTGTCAGTGCTTTGTGCTTCTCCATTTTATTTGAGTGTATTTTTTGTAAGTTGTGTGTCGTTGGTTCATCAATATCAATCTTATATATAAACTTCTGCATGTGGAAGTGTGTGTGTGTGTGTGTTTGTCTGTCCGGCCCGGAAGTGCGAGGCTACAGCATGAAGCTCAAAGAGCCGGCTAGGTGGACCAAGGCGGCCCCAAGTTAACGAGTCGAAAGAAGGAAGAAGTATGAGGCTACAACATGAAGCTGAAAGAAAGCCAATCTGTCGCCAAAGTGAAACAGCCGACGAAAGACAAACTCGCTTAGCCGTCAACACACACAACTGAGGCAAGCACGTCGGCAAAACAAAACCTCTGAGGAGAGAGAAACTCGCTTAGCTACTGATAGACAAGGTGGGGCGAGCACTTCCGGAAAAACAAAATCGCCGACTCTGCATTTCAATTTTTTTTCTGACAATTTCAATAGTTTCTAGGAGCCCGGGCCCTAGAAACCAGGATCTGCCCTCCACCCTATAAATCCAGAGGATCTCCCACAGTTCTTGGCAGTTCATTTCAAATGCACTTGAGGGTGTTTGGTGACTTCTACAACTTTTTCTGTGCTTACAGTAATGACTGGATTTTTGACCCTGTGCTCTTTTAGACTTTGTGTTAGACATACTGTTTTGGGACTTTGTTTGCTTTGGTTTACCTTACTGCTTCAGACAGCTCCTTTGCCTATTTTGCTCTGCAGAGCTTGCTTTTGTTTCAGAGCTTCTACTGCACCATTTGCAACATTGTACCATACATTGGTGACTGCTTCCAAACATATCACATGAAGGATGTGTAGTAAATCTGCATTAGTATAGCATTGGACCCTAGATGTACATTTCCTACTATATTTATGTTGAAGTTTTGTTATTAACCAGGGATGCTCCGATCAGGAGCATTTTCTAAGGCCGATACTGTGCTCATGTCACTTGATCAGTCGATTTCGATTTTTTTTCCTTTATCCCTTTAAAATCTTCTTATACTAAGGACCTTCAAAGCCAGATGTATAGAGGTCTTATGTCCCATATTAAAATGTATTTTTATCATTAAACTATAGGTCACCGATGTTAACTGTTCATTTTTTATTAACAAAATGAAATTCTGTAAGCTTATTGTTCAGTGACCATAAAAATACTAAAATAAATAAAATTTTCTTAAAATACATACCTGTGCTTACATAAAATATCCATCCATCCATTATCCAACCCGCTATATCCAAACTACAGGGTCACAGGGGGTCTGCTGGAGCCAATCCCAGCCAACACAGGGCGCAAGGCAGGAAACAAACCCCAGGCAGGGCGCCAGCCCACCACAGTACATAAAATATGTACAAAAATATTTATCTATAAAACATATAAAATAAAATGCTTCTCATAATTACAAGCTATCACATTTTTAAAAATTTTTCTGAGGGTTAATTAAAAAAGTAGTTGTCACCATTTCTATAACAACAAAAACAAATTAATATTCTCACACGTCAGTTACTTGATATTGGCAATTAAATACTGCTTAAATGTAAATATACCTGAACTTATAGGTTTTAATCATTTTCAATCATTAATTGCATTACAGCTTTTTTGCTGTTAAAATATAGATTTACCATATTTATGTGGGTGTGTTCCTATTCCTTTAGTGTATCAGCTAGACAGTCATAATTCTTTAGGTGTAATTTTAAATATGGATTACCATTTTAATTATGTAGTATGTATTTCTTACCAAAGCTTTATGACGCATAGCAGCAAATAATAAACATAGTACCATTTTTTTTAAAAAGCCACAAATGTATCAAATGTTTATAAGTTGTTTATCAAGAAGACACAAGACTAACATGCTTAACAGGTTCATAAGTAAAAGAGGCGTTTTGCTGTTAAGCTAACAAGCCTGTTATTTACTAAGCAGCAGTTTCAAATTTGTCTTTAAGTTTACTTTTCCCAATTAAAAATGTAAGCTGCTGCAATTTAAACAAACTCGCTGTCTAAACTCAAGCCATGTCAGTTTTAATTTAAAGGATAAAATAAAAATGTCTGAATTTGTATTTTTGATTTTATATTGTTACCTTGATAATGTCATTGTGACACCATATTCTTTATCATTTTCTAGCATGCTTTTTAATTGTTTTGATTCTGTTTTCAGGGCTGCTGCTATGTTGTTTATAACAGTGGTGTCCATTGCTAGTTATGCAGGTGTGCTGTGTAACATTATGTAGGCACAGCATGAAGATGGTGGCACTAGAAGAGGAAAGTCCTTGTTTTGCCTTTGTTTCAAATCCAAATCAAACCCGTGCCTAGTGAGTTGCAAAATTACCTTTTTTCTGCTTTCTGTTTCTTTGGCCTTTTTTTCTTGACCATCGTTGTTAATTTACATTATTTTGGTTTCAAACATTTTTTGCCAAAAAAAAAACATTTTTTTTTTTGGTCTCTTTGGCTTTAGACCATGTCCTCCTTTTTACACAATTTTTGCCTTCCCCTTCAAAGGGGAAGTTAGGTTAGGTTAGTTAGTTAGGCACTGGTGTGAGTGGCAGCCTTTCCAGCAGCTCCATGTATGACTTTATCTTCTTTATCTTTCTAAGTTTTTCTCTATCTCTCTGATCACTCCTACCACTTTCTTTTATGTGGACTCGTTTTCCTGTGAGAATTTCCCCTTGGGGATTAATAAAGTATCTATCTATCTATCTATCTATCTATCTATCTATCTATCTATCTAT
>JANRMT010062813.1:35782216-35796281 GCA_026402145.1 Polypterus bichir lapradei | reverse complement strand
TATCTATCTATCTATCTATCTATCTATCTATCTATCTATCTATCTATCTATCTATCTATCTATCTATCTATCTATCTATCTATCTATCTATCAAAGATGTTCATCTCCTAGTCCATGGTTTTTGTCTTTTGTTAATTTTGCACTCTTCTCTTAAGAGTTTGGACTAGTGGACTCTTGTATTGTAAAATATTTTGCCTCATTTTGTAAAGTGCTTAAAGACACTTTACATACACCAGAGGTAGAGATGGTGACTTACCATGAACTGCTGTTATCTGACAGGCAGCAGGGAGCAGACAGCAGTCTGTTTGTGGTATTCAGTTTAGAACTTCAGTCGTGGACAAGGTGTTGAATAAAAAGCTCTTATGCTCATATTGGGAAATTCCCCATCTGATGAAATTAATTGTCGGTTACCAGAGCTAGAATGTTGGAAACCCATTGATGATTTGCGCGGCTAAGTAAAAATTGCAGTAGAATCCAGCAGTAGTTAGGATTGGAAAAACTGAATGTGCAAAAATGTACACACATGCTGAATTATACTGTAAGTAAACATTTTATATATATTTCAAGAATTCTAATATTCTTCCAGCAGCCATTATACAATTATGCATTAAAAAAAAAATTAATAACACTCCAGCACAGCAACTTTGAGCTCAATTAACAGAACATGGAATCTTTCAACAAACTTGTGAATAACAGTAACACATTCAAAAAGAATGAAAAATCCAACCTTTACGATTGCAATGCACAATCTGAGTTGTTTATGCATCCTACATTTACAGTATCTACAGTATGCTTAAGGGCACAATAAACTTTAAAGTTAGCAGTGATTAAAACAGTAATCTCAATTATTATTCATGTATTCTTCATTGCTATTCAAACACTCTAAGAATAAACTCTAATTAATCTCAAGGATGGCTGATGCAGTGTAATTAAAATCAACTGTATTCCAGCAAAAGTTTTTGCCTTGAAAAAACTGTTGACATGGGAAACTTTTGTTGTGTCATAATGTCTTTCAATGCAAACATTTTAAGTTACAAATGACCCATTTACATGATTACGTCTTAGCAATCTAATATAATGCTGAGTAATCACATTACAGATAAAATGTGTCCTTTGCATACAACATTTCTATGGATTTAAGTCTAGTTTGTTCACAATGTTTAGAGCTACATTATATTTTACCATTAGTGTATTTATAAATTAAACTTAAAGTTTAAATTTAAGTGAGAACTGGAACAGTTGTGTTTAGTTGACTCAGTAGGATAAAAAAAAATGGAGCTGCTGCCGCCTTCGCTGTTTTAAATATCAGTCAGGGCGGACCTTATATCTACATTGCTTTTATAAAGGGTTTTCATCTGTACTGGTGTTTAAAATGCATTTCCAACTTTAAGTGAGAGATAAATTGTGTCTTTTTGCATAAGGCATGATAAGAGTGATCCTCTTATGATTGTGGCTTTAAGCTTAGTGAACGGAGCTTAATGATCCAGGAAATTGGTAATGCAGGTAGGATAACATTTGGCATCTTGATCTAAGAGTAGTGCTGGATCTAAATATGCAACGTGTTTAACAAAATTGCTCAGGGAATTGTTTCCCTCAAGACAACTTTTTGTCATGTTTGCACTGACTGACTGTGCCGTGAAGGTGAATTATTCATTCAGCATGGTATTCACAAAATAAAAGTGAGTGAAAAGGCACTCCATTGGGTCACGCTGGTTATAGGAGTCACGTTGAACAAGTGTGGACAAGCTTAGAGTGCTTATACAACACTGTACTGTACATATATATAACAAAAAAAACCTTACAAACATAAGCACGTGTTTTTATTATACACATATTACTGGTATACATTATGGGAAAGTATATTAGCAGAAAGGGCGGCACGGTGGCACAGTGGGTAGCGCTGCTGACTCGCAGTTAGGAGACCCGGGTTTGCTTCCCGGGTCTGCCCTGCATGGAGTTTGCATGTTCTCTCCGTGTCTGCATGGGTTTCCTCCGGGTGCTCCTGTTTCCTCCCACAGTCCAAAGACATGCAGGTTTATTGCATTGGCGATCCTAAATTATCCCTAGTGTGTGCTTGGTGGGCTGGCACCCTGCCCAGGGTTTGTTTCCTGCCTTGTGTCCTGTGTTGGCTGGGATTGGCTCCAGCAGACCCCCGTGACCCTGTAGTTAGGATATAGCGGGTTGGATACTGGATAGATGTTAGCAGAAAGTGTAGCTATGGAATATTTATGAGTATGCACCATACCATCCCATTTTCTGTGCCTGCTTAATCATGAGCTTAAGTTTAATTTTTTTTTTAAGTTTTTAGATACAGTAATCTTTGAAAATACCAGTAATTTTTACTATTTTTTAAAGTATTTACATTTCATAGTGTTAGAGGGCCCTGTAATACAACAACATGTGAAAAAATGTCCATCTCAGCTAAAAGAGCTCCACTTGAATACAGTTCTAATTTTCCAAATGAACATGAGCATCATGGAGAGGAAGGAGAGACCTTTCATTCTACTGGCAGGCTGACTTTAGTCTTCAAGTGAGAGATGTGGTAACAATGGTGCAGCCTGAGAAATGTGTTTCATATGTAAGAGCTGAATTTGAACCCTGGTCCAATGTGCACCTGGCATGTATCTGAGTCTCATGTCCTTCTGAGCTTATGCTTAAAAGCTGACGCTGTTATTTTATTATTTACTATGATAAATGTATTTCTGGTTATTTTATATAACCCCTTAAGAGAAAAAAAGTTATATTTATGGCATAACCATTCTTCTATAATACTACGTTTCCTGGTTTTGTACGCAGCTGGATCATAAAATATATATAGTCCATTCTTCATTTCTTTTTGACCATGAGAAACAGTGTGTGCGTGGAGAAACTCACACATCTCCTAAAATAAGAATAAAAATAATACATTTAAAATGTCATGTACATTCTAAGCAAATAGAACTATCAATCAAATTGTGGTCATCTAATGTATCAACATCTGAATGCCCCATTAGCAACTAGGTGTAACCAATCATGTTAAACGTTTTCTGAATTTGTAATGAATTCCTTTTAAAGAATACTGACCTAATCAATGAATTGTATAAATATAGCGCAGAGGACACTTTTTTCTTTGCAAAAACACTGATATGATGCTTTTTGCCTCTTCGGAGATTTAGATAAAGAATAACAATTGACGTTCTCCTGCCTGTGTTTTATTTTTATTTTAATATTTTTATTTTATTAATTTTATTGTAATCATTCCATACAAATAGATCAATTTTTACAAAAAATAGGATTGAAAACAAATGAACCCCCACCCCTGAGAAAGAGAGCATGGCCAACGGAGTAAAACTTAAAACTAGTAATAATAAATAAATCGATGAGTTTAATAGGCGGATAAAGATAAATGGAGAAGAAAAAGAAATGGGAAGAGAATCTGCTTCCTCAGTGCTTTAAGAGCTTATTCTAAAATATTATTTATTAGATCCTGCCAGGTTTTGAAAAAGTTCTGCGCAGATCCTCTAAGTGAGAATCTGATTTTTTCCAATTTCAAATAATATATAACATCAGTTACCCACTGACTTAAAAGAGGAGAGTTAGAATTCTTCCAGTTTAGCAAGATAAGTCTGCGTGCCAAAAGTGTAGTAATGGCAATCACAGTTTGTTTGTCCTTCTCCACTTTAAGCCCTTCTAGGAGTACACCAAACACAGCTGTTAATAGATTAGGAGGGATTGTGACACCAAGGCTGTCTGAAAGGCACTTAAAAATTTTGGTCCAGAATGATGTTAATTTGGTGCAGGCCCAAAACATGTGACCCAGTGAGGCTGGGACTTGATTGCAGCGTTCGCAGGTTGGATCTCAACCTGGGAACATTTTGGAGAGTTTTAGACGAGACAGATGTGCTCGGTATATAATTTTGAGTTGAATAATTGTATGCTTTGCGCATATGGAGCTCGAGTGAATTCTCTGCATTGCTACTTTCCACTCCTTTTCTGATATATTGATTAAGAGATCTTTTTCCCAGGGTCCTCTTGGATCTTTGAAAGGGAGGGACTGTAAAATGGTTTAATATATTGCAGAGATGGTGAATGAGTCCTCGAGACTGAGCAATGTTTTTTCTAGCATAGAGGAAGGTGGGAGATGAGGAAAATTGGGCAGGTTCTGTTTAACAAAGTTTCTAATTGTGTTTTTTTATTGTTAAATTGGGGCATTCCAGTGGGGGTGTCTGTATTCATAATTTTCTTCCATACATAAAGAAATACAGCTGGAACTTTTTTTTTTCAATGAAATTGGACACATTTGCTTCTGCAAAGTGAGTGACATGAGCATGAATCACATTGTTTATAAGGAAACACAAGTGGAAAAAGGTGTCTGAAAAGTTCAGATGATTACAGTATGTTCTCTAAAAAAGATGCATACAATGTATAGTGTTAAATGTAAAAAAAAAATCTTCCTAAGAGAGAACTTCCTATGAATATATTTTAGATTCTCTTTTGTAATACAGCATTCTAAAAGATGTATTCAATCTATATTTCATTTCCACATTGGTGAAAATAACTTGCCATAATGGACTCATTTATCACTCCACACAGTAGGCTCTTTATTCAAATGCTGAATTTAAAACAGACATTAAAAAGAAGCAAAGAACAAAATAATAACACAAAGATAATATGCTTTTCAAGAATCATTCCTTATAGCCTGTTCCAGTGAATTATGCTTTTTGTTTTGAAATGTTTTTGAATATATATTCACTGTTAAATGCATTCAGTATTCTATGTGAATTTCCTATTGAGACTGGTGTATTGTTGAAGACAGATAAAATACAGAGAAATACAGAAAGCAAATGAGAAGAAATCAAATCTTAGTCTCTTATTGTTTTATTTTACAACTAGCTGTGCTACCCATCTAACATAGGTTGAAATCAAAATAATCAACATAGTCCTCGGCATTAACATTTATAGTGCACCATGTGTCTGTTGTATGGGATTTGTAAAAATAGTGTTAATGTTTGTGATGCACCATCCGTTGGAATGACAAAGACATTTCAACCAAGCAGACACACAGACAGACATATACAGTAGACACTTATCTCTTTATTAAGATTGACATGCAGAAATAGTGATTTGTTTAGATAAATAACAAGAGTAGTGTAACAAGACACTGCCCCCATCATGCTCTAGCAAAAAATACTAAATAAATGTTTACACTGCTGCTGCCTCACAGCTCCAGAGTCCTGGTACAAATCCCTGCTTCTTTGCCATTTGTGTGGTGTTGGCACGTTTTTTTCCTGTATCCACATGTGTCTTCACCAGCTTCCAAGAGCTAAGCATAAAAGAACCCTCAGGATGTCCCACAGGGTGACTTGATCAACTGAGTTGAACGCTTAATGAAAATCAACAAAGGCTGCAAAGAAACTCTGCCAATATTCGCGTTTGTGATGCAGTCCATGGTAGACTTCTTAGGTATTTATTTATTTACTTCTTCTATTTTGCTATCAGAAAAAGTGATGAGCACAATTGTGTTGGAAAATTGTCACACAATCACTAACTTTGACATTTCCAGTGACTCTAAGTCATGTACAGTAAACTGACCTGGTCCTGCGACAACATCAGCATCTACAATCAGCATGCCTGGCATACTCCATGACTAGAAGTTGCATAATGTGACATCAGTTTAATTTAAGCCATGCAGGGTGACTTGTCCATTTGTTTTATTTATTTGTTTATTTGCATTGTGTAAGTTTCTATCTGTCTATTGTGGCGGACGGCCAGGGCCCTTACCTGTTCGGGATGCCTTCATAAAGGAAGGACCAGGGGAGAGAGTGTGTACAGGGCATTATCTCTACTGTAACACTATATGGCAGTCCCCTGTGTTGCTGCAGCACCACATACTCCCACAGCACTTCATGGGAGCAGGAGTTCGGTACGGCCCTGTTAGATTCCGTGGATGCCTCCAGGGGTAGCTGCAGGGACTGCAGAGCACTACCTCGTTGGGCTTCCACCTCACCTGGAAGTGCTTCCAGACCACGTTAACGGCCACTGCAAGCACACCCAGCTACCAGATAAAAGAAGCCAGTCAAATCAAAAAGAAGGTGACGAAGCCTCCTGGAGGAGGAGGACAAAGAATGACAAAAGAAGAGAGAAAGGGAAACAAAGGAAAGAGTTTCCCACAGCAGAATAAAAAATGTGTGTGTTGCTGAACTTGTTTCTGTGTATGTCTGTGTCGGGTTATCAATCTATCTATCTATCTATTGTCACGCACGCGCGAGTAGGAGATCGCAGACGGACCCTAGCACGCTTCGGAAGGGATTCGCTGGCAGGGAGTGGCGGGGTACTAACCTTTCTCCTTTGCTTTCTTGCAGAACAAAAGACGCTCCGCCACCATAAGCCTCATTTTCCCGCAGTATGTTACTTCCGCCCTTCCTCCGCCATTGTTCCTGATGTCATCGATCCCATCTTCCCTCACGGTTCCTTCCCAGCATTCCTCCACTTCCGGCTCCTCCTTTATAAAATGCCCGCCGACGCCAATAACAGCGTCGCGCTTATGAACAATTTATGTTTATATATTTTGACCTGGTTTTTGGAAATTTCTTACAGTATACGGGGCCAGAAACCCCAAACCTTTACGCTGTGTTTTTGTCTTCTTTTACAGTGGCGTAGTCGGCAGGATACTGCTCCGAAGAAACAAAAAAATGACTGAAAGACAGGACCTCAACACCGTGCTGCAGGGGATGAATGTCCAGATCCAGTCCCTGCAGCAAGCGCAAGCTGCTACTACCCAGGAGTTGGAGGCCACGAAGGCGAGGTTGGCAGAAGCCCAGAGGGTAAGGACCGACCCACCTCGTCCAAAGCCTCCGCCTCTAGTACCGATGACGGAGGCGGACGACGTGGAGTCCTACCTAGGCATATTTGAAAGGACGGCCACCCAGAACGAGTGGCAGCGGTCCGAGTGGGCGTCTATTCTGGCGCTCTACCTGAAGAGACCCACGCAGCGGGCTTACTATGATCTCCCCGAGGAGGAGGCCGCGGACTACGACCTCCTAAAACAGGAGATCCTGGCAGGCGAGCGAGTGGCGGAGCTGGCAGTTCGACCCCGAGAGGCCGGCCCGAGCACAGGCCTTCGACTTCTGGGGAAAAATGGGGCGTTGGCTACGGCCCGAGGGTCCTCAAGCCCGGAAGGTCGTGGAGCAGGTGGCCTGTGAGGGCCTGGTTAATGCTCTGCCTAGCTCCCTCGCCCAGCAGGTCCAGCGCCATCCATATAAGGACATGCCAGGACTCCTGGAAGTCCTGGAGCGTCAGCTCGCAGTTTTCCGAGCTGGGGGGGTCAGAAAGGCAAGCTCGTGGGAACTGACAGGGACGGGCGGCCACCCCCGAGCCCTCTCGACGCGCTGCGGAAGCGCCGCAGAGACCCAAAGAAAAGCCGGCCTCCCCGCGCTGTTACAAGTGCAGAGAGACCGGCCACCTACTGCTGACCTGCCCCTTGAACACCCCCATGGAACCGATGGATTGCACCTGGGCCACTGCAGAAAGGTACTGTACTCCGTCACATCCCTTGGCGAGTCCAAACACGAGAGTGGTGTTAGTAAATGGGCACTCGGTGGTGGCTCTGTTTGACTTTGGCAGCAACATAACCATTGTTGCTCGCCGTTATGTGTTACCGCGACAGTGGCTGAAGCAACATTTACAAGTCACTTGTGTGCATGGAGAGACCAGGTCTTACCGTTCCGCACAGTGCTACATCACCTAGAAGGGGGAATTGTCCAAGTAGTTGGTCGCGGTGTTGCCTGAACCCCCCTACCCAGTAATTTTGGGACAAGACTGGTCACACAGAAAATGTGGTTAAGCGCTCCCGGGGCCTCACTGGGTCTGGCTATGAGGGGGCAAGGCATTCTTCCCGCGGTCTCCACACCGTGCCCTGGGGCAGGCCGTAATGGTGCAGGCACATCGGGGGACGCTTCCCTAGCGACGGACCCTGAGCCGGAGCTATCCGCCGGTGAAGGGACGAGCCAGGTAACTCTCCCACTGACCACCTCCCAAGATCCCCTGAACAACTTGGACCATCAATTCCGGTCCATGCCTGCCTCCTTTAAAAGAGAGCAGTGGAATGACGATTCCCTGCGGTTTGCCCGGAATGCGGTTGTTTTTCCAGGCAGCTCACCAGCTGAAGAATCCATACCACGCGAGCCCTTTTTTGTACTTGAAAATGATCTGTTGTATCGGGTAGCGACCCACGAGGGCGAGGTGCGGAAGTTGCTGCTAGTTCCACGTACCTTCCGGTGGGAGGTATGTGAACTAGCTCATGCTCACCTCCTAGGAGCCCACCTCAGGGCTGAAAAGACTTTAGAAAGGGTAAAACTCCGCTTCTACTGGCCCGGGGTCAACGAGGAGGTCCGGCGTTTCTGCCAATCCTGTCCGGAATGTCAGACTCGCCAGATTCCTAGGAGGGACCGAGCTCCTCTCGTCCCTATACCCCTGATTGACATCCCCTTTGACAGAATAGGGGTGGACTTAGTAGGACCCCTGGAGCCCTCAAACCTGGCCATAAGTACATATTGGTCATGATGGATTACGCTACTCGATACCCAGAGGCGGTTCCCCTGCGCTCCTCTACTACAAAAAATATCACACGGGAACTAGTCCACTTATTTTCTAGAGTGGGGATACCCAAAGAAGTCCTTACGGACCAGGGTACCCCCTTCACCTCGGATACGTTCAGGGAGGTTGCCAAATTACTCCGGATAAAGCACCTGAAGACGTCTGTCTATCACCCGCAAACAGACGGGCTGGTAGAGCGTTTTAATCAGACGCTTAAACAGATGCTCCGCAAAGTAGTCAACGCCGATGGCAGGAATTGGGACCAGCTCTTACCGCTTGTGCTTTTTGCCTACCGCGAGGTACCCCAGGCCTCTACGGGCTTCTCCCCTTTTGAGTTGCTGTATGGGCGACAACCCTGAGGACTTTTGGACATACTAAAAGAGGGCTGGGAGGCTGAGGCCCTTCCCTCCTCCAATATCCTGGAGTATGTGGCGCAACTGCGCGACAGGCTCGCTAAAATCAGACCACTCCTAAAGGAGCACGTGACTCATGCGCAGGCAGCGCAGGCCCGGTGTTACAACCGCAACTCCGTCCTCCGGGAGTTCCGCCCAGGGGACCGAGTGATGGTGCTCGTCCCTACCTCCCATTCCAAGTTACTGGCTCACTGGCAAGGGCCATACGAGGTTAAGGAAAGAAAGGGGCTCGTCGACTATCTGGTAAAACAGCCTAATCGTCGACCGAGTGAGAGGATCTATCATGTTAATTTATTAAAACCCTGGAAGGACAGGGAGGAGTCTCCCAACACACGTAGATCCCTCTCCCTATTCTCTAGCGTATCTGCCCTTAACCTCGGCGACGAGCTAACGCCCCTACAGCGGCGGGAGATAACCCATGTAATCCAGGCCGTACCCGAAGTAGTGAGCGAGTCGCCAGGCCGGACCTAGCTGATTGCGCACGATATAGTCACAGACGCCGGAGTAATCGTCCGGGAGAGGCCCCATAGACTCCCGGAGGCAAAACGCGCTGAAGTGGAACTAGAGGTGCAACGTATGTTCGATATGGACATTATCGAGGAGAGCCATAGTCCCTGGTCCAGTCCTATCGTCCTCGTTTCCAAGCCGGACGGCTCCTGGAGGTTCTGTAATGACTTCAGACGTCTGAATCAGGTCTCCAAATTCGATGCCTACCCGATGCCTTGCATTGATGACCTACTTGAACGGCTGGGTACGGCTCGATACTTGACTACTCTTGATATGACGAAAGGGTATTGGCAAATTCCCTTAACGGCATCTGCAAAAGAAAAGACGGCCTGTAGCACCCCTAGCGGACATTGGCAATACAAGGTCCTCCCATTTGGGCTGCACGGCGCCCCGGCGACCTTCCAACGTCTGGTGGATAGAGTGCTGAAGCCCCACCAGTCCTATAGTGCCGCCTACCTGGATGACGTGGTCATCTATTCCGGCACCTGGGAGGAACATCTATTGCAGGTCTCTGCTGTCCTCACGACACTAGCTAAAGCCGGCCTCCGCATTAACCCTCGCTACCTAGTGGGACGTGGGCAGGTGAGGCTGCAATGTTCAAAAATCAAAGCCATTGTAGAATGGCCCCGTCCGAATACCAAGAGACAGGTGCAGGCTTTCTTGGGGCTGGTGGGGTACTACCGCCGGTTCGTACCCCGTTTCTCCGAAAGGGCAGCACTCTTGACCTGTTTAACAAAAAAAGGCGATCCCTTACACGTGGTATGGAACGACAAAGGAGAACACTCATTCAGTGACCTGAAAAAGGCCCTAACATCGGCACCTGTATTAAAGACACCCGATTTTGGGCTCCCTTTTATTCTCCAGACCGACACTTTGGACACAGGCCTGGGGGCCGTGCTGAGCCAAAGCGTCGATGGTGTCGAACACCCCATAATGTACTTAAGCCGGAAACTGCTGGACCGAGAGACCAGGTATGCGGCAGTGGAGAGGGAAGCCTTGGCCATTAAGTGGGCAGTGACCCATCTCCGTTACTACCTGTTGTGTCGCGAATTCACTCTGGTGACTGGTCACGCTGCGCTTCAGTGGAAGTCCCTGCACAAGGAGTCGAATCCGCGGGTCACCAGGTGGTTCCTGGACTTACAGCTGTATAAATTCACTGTCACTTATCGCCGCGGCAACCTTCAGGCCAACGCTGATGCCCTCTCTCGCATCCACGACATCTCGGTTAGGTCCGCCCGACCTGGCAGTCTTGGGCTGAGGGGGGGGTCGTGTCATGCACGCGCGAGTAGGAGATCGCGGACGGACCCTAGCACGCTTCGGAAGGGATTCGCCGGCAGGCAGTGGCGGGGTACTAACCTTTCTCCTTTGCTTTCTTGCTTTCTTGCAGAACAAAAGACGCTCCGCCACCATAAGCCTCATTTTCCCGCAGTACATTACTTCCGCCCTTCCTCCGCCATTGTTCCTGACGTCATCGATCCCATCTTCCCTCACGGTTCCTTCCCAGCATTCCTCCACTTCCGGCTCCTCCTTTATATAACGGCCGCCGACGCCAATAACGGCGTCACGCTTATGAACAATTCATGTTTATATATTTTGACCTGGTTTTTGGAAATTTCTTACAGTATATGGTGCCGGAAACCCCAAACCTTTGCACTGTGTTTTTGTCTTCTTTTACACTATCTATCTATCTATCTATCTATCTATCTATCTATCTATCTATCTATCTATCTATCTATCTATCTTATTCTAATTCTCTCTTTTTCTCCTTGAGCTACAGTTGTTGTCTATAAATGTGCTACATAAATAAATATTGTTGTTCTTGTTTACTCCCACATCCCAAAAATATGGAGATTAGGTTAAGTAGAAGGTTTAGATTTGCCCTGTGAGAGTGCCTTGCCATGGGCTGGCATTCATGTGCCTGCTTTATGCCTTATGTTGCCAGTATAGTCTTTGCCAGCTATATTGGAATGTGCCAATTCAAAAAATGAATGAATGAGTAAACTTCTAGTAGACATTTTCCAGATTACATGTAAAGTTCAAATCATCAAGGCATTGACAATGATCCCCTGTGCCCAACTTAAGATCTTTGCACTACACTGGAAAACATACAAACACAATAAATATATGTCATTCTCATTCTTAGCATCTGAAAGCATTAGTGTAGCCTTCCAGTGAGTGTTCTTTTCATATTCTTACCATCTATATATACAAAAGTCAATGTATGTGTGTGTGTATGTTCCAGCATCACTTCCAAAGGGCTGGAGCGATTTTCATGAAACTTGGTACACATGTTTCTCAGTGGTCAACTAAAAATAATGTAGGGTGAAATCAGCCCTAATCCACCCCCTTCTGGGTAGGGTGAGGGGTGATCTTACAGTCTTGTATGCATGTTATCATTCAGTTGACACTCGGAATGACCACCAGAGGGCGAACTGGAGGTGACTGCCAGCATTCTTTATGTTTGAGAAACACCGTGCACCTGTTGCTTTTGAAATTAAATAGAGTTCTACGTGTGCAAATGTGTGTGTCTGTCTGGCCCAGAAGAGAGACGTAGAGTTGGGGTGAGGGCTCCAGCTCCGAGGACACACAAGCGATGCCAGCACACTGGCAAAAAGAAACCTCCTAAAAAAGACAGTCACTTATCTGCTAATGCACAAACAATGCGAGCATGTTGGCAACATGAATCCTTCTAGCAGAGAGATGCCCAGAGTAGTTCTGACGATTTCAATACTTTCTAGGATCCCGTGCTTTTAACAGCATGAGCTTACACAGTTAGTATATAGCAGCCGACTACCAGCATTCTTTATGTTTGTGCACCACCGTGCCCCTGTTGCATTTCAAATTAAATAGAGTTGACCGGTGCCGAGCGTCAACTGGATGATAACATACATACTAGACCGCAAAACAAGCACATTAGTAAGTCTTTATTGTTTGTTAATTTATTTTTATTTTTAAAGTTCTTTATGTTTGAGCACCACCACGCCCCTGTTACTTTTCAAATTAAATAGAGTTGGCCAGTTCCGAGCGTCAACTGGATGATAACATACATGCATACAACACCGCAAGACAAGGACATTAGGCAGTTTTTATTGTTTGTTAATTTATTTCTATTTTTAAAGTTAATCAAACAATTAAATACAAAAAACATTTTATTTTCCTCCCGGGCAACGCTGGGTATTTCAGCTAGTTTATTGTTAAGGTTATTGTAAAAGTTCAGGAGCTGTATCCCATCCAAGTGATCCTGGAACATCTTTGTGCTGCCACCTCCAGGATGCCTCAGACACTATTTTCACATAAGATAAAGTAAACAAACATTGTTTTTAATCTAACATTAATAATGTCCACCATACAACATTTAAAAAAAAGATGTGTGTTCAAAATTGGAATAAGCTGGCTTACAAATGTTAAGTTATGCTAAGGCCTTAGAATTATAGCAGTTTCATTATCAATCGCTGACACATATTTTAATATTTTAAAATGCAAGTTTGGACAATAACAAGGAAAATGAACAAATAAGTAAGTGATACACAGTGGAGAGATTGTGGTGTTTTTGGATCAGTCTCGGTGGATTTCATCCAAATATGCTGATCATAATAATATCTGTCTGTAAGTTAGCAAAATCAGAAATAATGGTACAGGTAAAATTGGTAATGAATGAAATAAATTCAGCTTTTATTTGATATAACAGTATGTACAATCACAAGGTGTTTTACAATATTAAAATTCTGTATCAAAGACACAAATTGAAATGTCTAATCAAAGAACAATGAAAAACAACTAAAATGCCTAGTAAGTCTCTACCTGACTGATTTTAAGTATCAAATGTCATAGGGAGCGCTACAAATTCAAAACAGTTAGACGGTAAAGCTATTAAAATGGATGAATAGCATTAAAGGAAGAAAAAAGTAACAGTGAGTTGCACAACAATGATATTCAGATCAAGCATAGATATAGTATAAAACAAAAAAATGGGTACTAAGCAACAGATCAGGAAATTGTAATATATTACTTGAAACACCAACTTGGGAAATAAAATCAAAATTGGCAAAAATATGCAATCTATTTTGTACCCTCTTAATCCAGTTCAAGGTGACCGTGAACAAAATGGGAAAGACAGGAAACAACCACTAATGAGGCAAATGTGTGCAATTTAGTAGAAAAAATGAAGTTTACTTAGTTGTTAATGTTTACTGATTCAGCATAATTAACACATTATTTGGATTTAAGTATATATTTTATAGGACACCTGCGCTTCGACCTCTCTTGTATGGAAATTTGTATTGTTGTCTGCATATTGATCTGGAAAAATTTTACACAGGATGGCCTTCCTGATGTAACCCTCCCCATTTATCTGGGTTTGGGACAGGCATGAAGAAACACACTGGTTTTTGCACCCCCCCTGTGGCTGGGTTATATATTTTACTAGCAGAATACCCGCGCTTCGCAGCGGAGAAGTAGTGTGTTAAAGAAGGTATGAAAACGAAAAGGAAAAATTTTAAAAATAACATAACATGATTGTTAATGTAATTGTTTTGTCATTGATATGAGTGTTTTTCTCACATATTATATAT
>JANRMT010062813.1:35755722-35770666 GCA_026402145.1 Polypterus bichir lapradei | reverse complement strand
ATAGATAGATAGATAGATAGATAGATAGATAGATAGATAGATAGATACTTTATTAATCCCAAGGGGAAATTCACATAATCCAGCAGCAGTATACTGATACAAAAAAACAATATTAAATTAAAGAGTAATAAAAATGCATGTAAAAACAGACAATAACTTAATATTGATATTAATATTAATTATATTAATAATGTTAGCATTTACTCCCCGGGTGGAATTGAAGAGTCACATAGTGTGGGGGAGGAACGATCTCCTCAGTCTGTCAGTGGAGCAGGACAGTGACAGAAGTCTGTCTATACATATGACACATTCAATATGGTCAATACAATACCTTATGGGATACGGTTTGAAAACTTTTTGCCCTTACCAGCTGCATGGCAGATCATAAAATGGAACTAATCTGTATTCAGAGGTACAAGAAATGATTCAGATGTTCCATTTCAGTTTAAGTTGTGGGGAAAATAATAGAATCCCCCATAGACTATGCATTATTATATAGGAAGACATTTAAGTTAACTAACAAAATACTTTTATCAGTAACATAATCTAAATAACTAACAAATGTCTGTTACACCAAGGGAATGAGCAAGTGATGCTTAGAATTTAATTAGAAGAACTACAATAGAGAAAGACGTGCTACTGGAGATGCACAATTTTTCAAGGACTTGATTATGGTGACCAGGTGGCAGATTCACGAGGCAGACAATCACAAACAACCAGGAGATGAAATAAGTGAACCTAATACTTCAATAAAGCACTAAATCAAAAGCCATAAAGATCAAACTGGCGAGTGTCACAACCTCAACATTGTCGAGATAAAATTATTCAAAAGTAGCAGGTCTTATTCCAATGCTTTTTAACCAGTGTGCTGCAGCACAGTGGTGCGCCATGATTGCTACCCAGATGTGCAGCGCATTTGAGTCTGAACCTGAGAGGGACAAGCTCAACAGGTGGTCGAGACCTGCCTGAGGAGGACAGGGCTTACTGGAGAACCTGGCACAATGCAACTCCGTGATCACTCTGTTGAAGACACAGCACTTAGAGCACTCCTGGCTTCCAGAGTCCATCTGCTGGGTGTGTGGTCACCAGTGAGTCTCACAGTGCTGGTGGATTGTAGGTATATGAGTTGCCTCTGGAGCAGAGAGGGGCAGACAAAGGGACAAAGCAGCTTAGAGATGCCACCAAAGTGCCCACTAAGCTCTGTCTCTGTGAACGCTGATCTTGGAGCTGCCTTTTCACTGGCTGCTCCGGTAGTCCAACCACTTTGGACAGTTAAGCATGTGTTTGAGATGCAATTTGTTAGTGGTTTGTAATATCGGTGTGCCCTGGGATGTTTTTGG
This sequence comes from Polypterus bichir lapradei, assembly GCA_026402145.1. NCBI lineage: Eukaryota > Metazoa > Chordata > Cladistia > Polypteriformes > Polypteridae > Polypterus > Polypterus bichir. The sequence continues at coordinate 35,769,326 of JANRMT010062813.1, read as the reverse complement.
TTACAAAAAGTGTGCCACCATTGATAAAAGGTTGGTAAACACTGTCTTAACCATTACTAATGATACCGACTCTCTAACAAAATCAGCATCATGTTTAATTTTTATTTCTTTTTATTATTTGAATGATGCATATTGCCATTTAAATAGTATCCACATTTGTGTCAGGTCATGTGCTTGACAATGAGCATCGTTGCCAACAACAATATGGCTGGATCATAAATGGACACATGCCCAAAAAGCTCCAACTGTATCAAACAATAAACACACTAATGTTATAGCATGATGGAAAACAGATATGAGAATCATTCAGAAATTAAAGGTATTAAAATAAAATATGAAGTTAACCTTCTCAGAAGCTAATGGCAAAGGTTTTTTGCAAAACAGACAGAAAATCTCTGTGCCAAACTTTTATAGAATTTTATTTGTTATACAATTCAGGTATAAACCCTCAACAATAGAAAGAATAAAAAGCTCATCAGGTGTGTGAAGAGTCCTTGCTTGCTACAGTGACCTCACCCTACAGGTACAACAATATAGAAAACGTAATCTTCCTCATCCCAGAATATGAAAACAAAATATCTCCAAATGGATCTTTGACTCTGTGTTATGACCTGAGAACTACAGATGTTGCAGAAAAATCATACTCACAATTGTAAGTGGAGCATCTAGCACAAATCCAAGTAACTGACATAAGGAGAATAATGAAGCAATGCTCTCGACAGACATGGTTTACCCTGTATGGCCTACAAATGATTCCAGCTAGTTTCCCAGATATCTGCAGCTACAAACAAGAGATCCCCCCACCCTAAGGAATACTTTGGTATGCTGCACAGGTGGGGCACGGTTCAGTCAAACTTAATAGGAGAGTAAGGCTTACTCATTGTAAAGATGTTGCTCTCAATTTGGATGATCATCATATAACACTTCCCACTTCTTTTAGAAACAAATAATGTGAGCATTTAAGACAAGGAGCTAAACCATGGAAGGAAGAAACAGAATAATATCACATGAGAAAAGCAGTGACTGACAGCACTTAAAAAGAAAGAAAAACAATACTAAATGGGATATTGGAGCTACTTTGGGATTAGATAAGCCAATAAGCCTGATGGATTGCATAGTTTCCTCTCATGGATAAATTATGTAAAATATATCATAATCCATTGTAAATTAAGCTGGTAGGTATTTGGGTTCCAGTGTAGCTTCAGTTGGCCACACGTGCAGCGTGCATTTGAAACTTGTATTTGGGATCCGGGAAGAATAAAAGCGTACTGCCTCTGAGAGTTCTGTGCAGAACTTGCTTTTGTTATGTTTGAGCATGGCCACATTAGGTTAAGAGCGTAGTCTCCAGGGTGTGTGAATGCCTTGAATTAATAGGAAACTAGGCTTTTGTTTTCTCAAAATTAACATAATATAATAGCTTCCACTCATCTTTGATAAATGAAAGAATTTAAAAAGAGTTAATTAAACACTCTTTTACTTGAGATATTGCACATTATTATACTTTGATGCAATATTGAATAAGAAAAATCAAATCTTTTCAAAAGGGGTAAACTTTTATTAGACTGTTTCTTAAAGAAAGAAGTAACATTTCCATCCATCCAGCTACTCTTTTTTTTCTGTGTTAGCAGAGTCATGAGGAGCCAGGAACAGTGGGCAAAACGTGGGGACCAACCCTGGATAGGATGAAAATCCATTTTGTGGCTGCCTTGTGCCTGATTGGTGTGGCCTATAAAAATACAAGCATGCCATTTTGTCTCTGAAGGAAAACAGAAACACTCCTCCACAAAGCCATGTGGACCTCACCATTTCATTTTCTAAATGTCATTAAAGTGGTTCAATAGCCTTAGTCATAAAATACAGTTGTTCCTTGTGATTCATTGGTCACGGGGGGTCTGCTGGAGCCAATCCCAGGGCGCAAGGCAGGAAAGAAACCCCGGGCAGGGCGCCAGCCCACACACCAAGCACAATTTAGAATCTCCAATGCACCTAACCTGCATGTCTTTGGACTGTGGGAGGAAACCGGAGTACCCGGAGGAAACCCACGCAGACACAGGGAGGACCCGGGAAGTGAACCCAGGTCTCCTAACTGCAAGGCGGCAGCACTACCCACTGCACCACCGTGTCGCCGTTTATAATTCACTAAATGGAAATTATTTTGCAAGTAGTTAACAGGAAAGATGTCATTCCCACACTGTTGTGTGTTTACATTAAAGGCAGGACTCTAGCCCAATGAATGAGAAGAAGGGGAAGATCTTCAAGTCAAATGCACAGCATTGCTAGAATGATATCTTTCCTGTTTACTATGACTGCCGCCTTTCCAGGAGGTAATCGTTAATAATATTTGAACAAAAATTGCACAGTTTGCATATTTTGACCATATGAATGGATATCTGATATTTAGATATGCAACATGAGCTATGTGAGAATTTTGTTTTCCATGGATGTTTTTCACATCGCTTGCCGTTGTCTAGAATTAGTGACTGTTGGGCACCATTGAGTTTACATATTCAAGATGTACATTCTCTACAAAAACATGAGATTAAAAGATTTTCTCAGCCACCACTACAAACTACAAGGGGTAACATTATAAAAAAATTTCATTTTTGGGTGGATTATTCATTTAATGAGTCAACCTTAAGTAAGATAAAGTAAAAAGAGTAGAAAATCAGTGAAGCTGTTGCTGCAGCTACACCATTGGGCGCAAACACTTTCTATTTTGTTGTCATAGTACAATACAGTGTGGCATAGTAAGTAATATATCATTTACTTTTTTCATTGTTTGTTATATATATATATATATATATATAACTTTCTAAATTGTCCCTAGTGTGTGCTTGGTGTGTGGGTGTGTGTGTCCTGCGGTGGGTTGGCGCCCTGCCCGGGATTGGTTCCTGCCTTGCGCCCTGTGTTGGCTGGAATTGGCTCCAACAGACCCCCGTGACCCTGTGTTCGGATTCAGCAGGTTGGAAAATGAATGGATGGATATATATAACTGTACTATATAGTATTATCTTGAATTTGTTACATAATCAACTGTATGTTATTGCTTGTGGTCATATATTAGGAAGTGAGGTGGGGGCCCCAAAACTTATTTGCAGATTTTTGCATTTGTGGGGATCCTGTGCCCCTAACCCCTGCAAACTGCAAGGAATTACAATATCTATAATATTTTATTTTATGTATTACTCTTATGTTTTGTTACATATTACTTTTTGTATTATCTTATTAATCATTTTTTCATCTTTAAGTGTTGACTATTGTTTTTTTGTTGTGTTAATAATGTGTGTTTAGTTTAGCTTCGGAGGTGAGGGGCCACCATGACATACAACTGGAGGATACACTCTGCCCGAGTAAGTCCAAGGGGTTTGGTCCTCCAGATCGACATTGAGTTCCGGAGTGTAATCATTGTACATGCCTTTTTTGTGAAATTTTTTGGGTTTTCAACTTTTTCTTGTTCTGTTGTTTTTTTTTCTTTCTTTTATGTGAATTATGGATTTGTCTGTGTTTATGCTGAGTTGCCTTTCTAGGCAAACCTTTGTTACCTTTTGGTATTTTTGTTGCATTTAATTATTTATAATAAGTATTCATTATTTTTTAGAGTCAGACTTTTCAGGTGGTTTATCGTGCTCTTAATTAATCCTTTGATCTTCTGAGATCATGTGTAATCCAAAACCTATCTAAATTTAGGGGAAAGTTAATTTTTGAGCAGTAGTCCTCAGGCCTCAGGTTGGACTCGCTTTTTGGAATTATTGTGACGAGTAATACAAGAATTTTAAGCTTATAGTGTACAATTAATTGTTCTGTACTTGTTCTTCTTATATAATAACTCCTCTTCAAGCAACACCTAGTCAAACAACTATATTGAAATCATTATGGACTCTAGATTGCGATTGTCATTAATAGCTGCTCATTGTTTCCTTCTTTGTGAAAGCTCCACTTTAACATGCCTTTAAATCTACGTAAGAAGATTTTTTAAAATTGCTTTGTTAAGAACACAGCTCACTAATCCATGTCCTCTTACTGTGCCCTAAGTAATATTGACTTGAGATTTGAAAGTCCTCATCTGCAAATGGTAATGTGCCCCGTGTATTTGCATTTTGCAATCTGAAGAAATGTTTTCTAACATTCACGAGAAAGTTATTGTTAACCAGGTTCTGGCTGTGCCAATTGTTTGAAGTCTATTACTTGATTAAATTAAGATATCATATTTTTGCATCAAGACACATTAGAGATAAAGTGTTTACAGCACAAACAGCTAAGCCCTGATTCCAGATGAAGAAGTGACAGCAAATTACATTAGATCTTAAGATGAATAATATTAGTGTGAATTTCTATGGCTTTCAAGTTCCAACATACAAAACAAGGCCTTGACTCCTGAAATCTAGCCCAGGCTTTATCTGAGGTGTAGACTCCAAAATGCCTAAATACTATAAGTAGGCATAGGCCTACACAGGCGTAAAAGGGAAACCCAAAACAGTACTTAGCAATCTAGAAAAGGGGTCCCCAACTCCAACCCTGATCTAGAAAAATATATAAATTTGGAGGAACAATAAAACATTTGGCTCTTTAATAGCAAAACAAGGTTCTTGAAGTTTAAAGACATAAAGAAGTAAATGAATTCAAAAAATAAAGCAGAACAAAAATAAATATAATAAAATGAAATACCTAAACAGGCAACAGACTGTTAACAAAGCCAGTCAACAGTTCAGTAATTCAAAATTCACAAAGTGGAACAAAAATAATCAAAAATCAGAAAATTCTAAATAGTACTTGAAAATGATCATAGTTTCACAAAATTCAATGGCACTCTGCAGAAGCTCAAACTTTAACCTGAATATTTAGTCTGACTGCAGTCCATCAGTTGTCATCAGGGGGACTGCCACCTGAGGTTCCACTAGACATATAACAAAATGCATTCACATTATACATACAAAAATAATTAACACATAAAATAATATTTAATACATAAAATACAAACAGGCAAAAACAGCCACAAAAAAGAAAATGCACTTAAGCCGGAGTCTTGACCCTGGCTAAACCATAACAGATGTGTTCTCATCACAACTTTAATTTTCTTATTAATACTCTGTAGTCTTATTTCTTCAATACTTTATAATTACATCAGAGAAGCCATATGCCTTGAAATTTATAGTAGTTAAGTTCCCCAAGCAACACAAGGAACTAAAGAAAGAATTCAAACCAAGTGACAAGGTTACAGAGTTAACATATGACAACTTACAAAGACACACAAAGGAAACAGAACCTAGACATCAGAAATGCAAGAAACAATGTTTATACTTCATTTCAGTAGTTCTTTTCATGGGTCCTTGTTATGTTCTCTTTTACTGCCTACCCAATCTCTGAAGACTGAGCCAGATGGTTTGGTGAGGACAGAGATCATTCACACCTGTTACAAACTCTCTTATGCCATGCGAATATATGAGGGATGATCAAATGTTTTGAGCCTGATCGTCAAAGATGGGTACTCTATGGAGCTGATTTAGTAAACACTTCAAAATTAACTTCTGTGCGCTAAAATATGTTAATCATAGTTCCTAAAATTTGTAGTTTGTAGTGTATATTTCTTAAATCGGAACCAAGTCAATATGGAAGTTGAAGCCCACAAATCAAGCACTATCACTGAATGCTATCACTCAGTGCTATGGGAAAATATGCCTTCAGAAATTTTTTTTCACTTGGTCAATGTGTACCCGGTCTAATTCCTTTCATATGCCACTGTCTTCTAAATTTATTGTGGTGGGATGTTTTCTCGTAATATTTCCAAATGTTGAATTCAATGTCAGCAGAAAATGTTGCCACTATGGATCAAATAGTAATCAAGAATCAAAGAGTGACTGTGTGTGAGGTGCTAGTTGGCTTAGTTGGCTTAGCTAGTGGGATTAGTTGTAGGTCATCCAAATCCGTTCTACAAATTAAACATGAGAATGATTTGTGCACATTTGGTCTCCAGAATGTTGACTCCTGACATGTAGCATCAGTGTATCCAATGTTCCAAACTGAACCTTATGCTAATTTGTTTGTTTTGGGATATATTTGAGGAGGTTTTCATAACTATGACTTGGGGTAAAAATGACAATCAAAACAATGAAAGTGTGGTGATTCTTTAACATTAAAAAAATGCAAAGTCCAGGCCAATGCTGGAAAGATCTTTTATGATATTGAGGGTCTGGTCTAAAAGGACAATGCATATAATTTTTTTTTTTAGTGTATATGATATTCAATCAGAAGAAATGGCTGAGCAGATCTACCGACTATTCCTCTTCTGCTTCATCAAAATTCCCTCACTGACATTGTACTGTATACGTTACAAAGATTGCTCTGCACCATTTTGGATTCAAAGAGGTGCCACATTTATCCTATTCCTCAAATTTGAACCTTTGTGACCTCCACCCCTTTCCATAATCTACCTCTTTGGATAGGCAATACATTTAATGTGTGTGGCACAGAAAAGCATTGTGAACAGTATAAGAAGTGTTATCAGCATTTGCAGAGATTATTGGGAAAATGAAACTGCTTAATTTTACTATTTCTTCCTTAGTAAGCTGGTCTTATATATATTTTGTATTCTGATGTTCTGTGATGCACAAATAACATGAATATGCAGCTATTTGCAGATCATACTTTTCTTCAGTCTTTGCAGAAGAAGCACAGAGTTTCCAAAAACAACATAAAAACATAAAAGATAGCTTAGTAATACTTTGGGAACTTATTGATTCCACTAATGATTTGATACATTCAGTAAAAGTAAAAAAGGCATCATCAGAAGTCTAGTCCTACAGTAAGGCAGGTATGCTCTAAGCGACTTCCACAGCAGAAATCGTCAGCCGGGGAAAGACCTCTTGCATTAGAGGAATTGTGGCAGTAAAGATGCTTTATCAGTTGATCCTGCATCAAGGACATTTTAAATTATAAGTGAAGACCCAAAGCCACAACAGAATCAGAAGACAACTTTCAACATATTATTTGATAGGAACAGCAGTTTCAGGCACAGTGTATTCATATCTTCAACTGTTTATAGGTTCTATGCTGTAATTTTTGAGTACATTGAGACTGGCAGTGGTTCCTGGCCCATGTAAATCTCTTTTTCTTATTTTTTAATTTTAGCAATGGCTTTCTTAATGCCACTTGACCTGTCCAACCAGCAGCTCAGTCTTCATTTCATAGATAAAAGTGACCCTTGCTTACTTTGACTACTGTTAAACTATGCTTGAAGCTGTAGTCCTGTGAGGTGATTATAACACCAGCTTTTGAATTGTCTTCTAATTCTGCTGTGTCTTTGGCTCTGCCAGACCTGTTCCTGTCAGAGTTTCCTCCAGTTTTCAAGTTCCCTCGCCAACACCTAGACTTTCTTTGCAATTTCTCTAAAGAAAAGACCTATACTTTTAAGGGTTATAATGGTCTGTCTTGCTTCCTTTTTAAATTGCCTTGCTCTCACCATTATGACAGCAATATTGCCCAGATAATGCTTTAGAGGGTGTAGCCACACAGTTTAATCCAACATTGCTTTTATACAGACAGAGCATTTGTAAGTAATCAGCAAATATGGGGACACCCTGTAGAAATTGTTTGCATCAATGTACAAGATTTAATTAACCTCCATTACTGCAGAAAAGATGCAAGTTGTTAAAGCATTATTTGTACCATGAGAGAGACCTTTTTGTATAACTATGAAAATTATATCATTGTTCAGTTTTTGGTAACCTAAATATTAAAGTTTTTTAACCTCTGGGAGTTTACCTCTTTCTTATGTACTATTTTAGGTTATTTATTGGATTTGAACTGCTTAATGTTTAATAAAAACTAGAAAAATTGGGGTATTCTGAAACGTTTGACCAATAGTTTATATAACTGTGTTGTCTTGGTAGAGTAATATATTACTCTACTTTCCCCTTTTTTGTTATTAATATGTAGCCTTTGTCAGAATGCCTCAAATCTCACAGACTTACCAGTGTTTATAAAGTATTGTACCATATACAGTTAGGTCCATAAATAATTGGACAGAGACAACTTTTTTCTAATTTTGGTTCTGTACATTACCACAATGAATTTTAAATGAAACAACTCAGATGTAGTTGAAGTGCAGACTTTCAGCTTTAATTCAGTGGGGTGAACAAAACGCTTGCATAAAAATCTGAGTCAACTAAAGCATTTTTTAACACAAGCCCTTCATTTCAGGGGCTCAAAAATGGCAAAATTCATTGTGGTAATCTACAGAACCAAAATTAGAAAAAAGTTGTCTCTGTCCAAATATTTATTTCCTGTAGGGGTTGACTGAGAGAGCAGGCCCGTCGCGACAAGGCAGGCAAACCAAGCAATTGCTTGGGGCCCCGAGCTGGCCTGGGACCCCAAGACAACGACTGGTTAAGAATAAAATGCAGCGACAAACTGTGTGAGCGCCCCATTGATAGTGAATGCAGTAAAGTGCAATGACACTGTTATCGGGATCCCCCTCAAGGGGACCCCCCTCGCTGACAGCAGCCAGCCAACCACGCGATCTCTGCTGCCGGCAAAATACAAAACTTCCTCGGCAGTCATGAAGCGGAATTATGCTTCAGGAAGCCAAAAAAGAAAGAAGAGAAAGGAAGAGGAGGATAAGAAAAAACAAGACAGTGGTAAGTGATAAATTACACACATAAAATAGCTCTACTTGTCTTGTACAAATGGAGCAATTTTGCAGCAGGTAGGCTAGCAGAAATATGTTTATGTATCATACATAAATGACATGACATTGCTATAGCTTTGTAATAGGTTTTGATGAAAGTGGCATATATAAAGTGTGAGTGAATTTAAACTGTATGGCTATGCTGTGGTTCCTTTGCGTGCGTGCGTGCGTGCGGGGGGCCTCCATGTCCATTTTGCTTGGGGCCCCCAAATTCCTTCAAATGGCTCTGTGAGAGAGCCCTGCAGAGAAACATTTGTCAGACTTGCTTGAGGAACTTCCCCAACCCTGCTGTAAAATTCACTGTCCTGACTTAGTCCTAGGGAGGTGGGTAAACATGAATTCTTCTCACTAATGAAACACTCATATTACATTCAAAATTTCACGCCACAACAATAATATATACAGAGTATATTTGTAGTATAAGTATATAGTGATGGGTGACATAATGAACAGTGGAATTTCAGGCAGGAAAGAGTGGTGCAGGTCGGGGAACAACACATCCTGTGAAGCTAATGCTGAATGAAGGACCTCTCAGAGGATTAGCATGTCTTGTATATGCTGGATTCCATGGAAGAGATTAGGATAGCAGACCTGTGAAGAGGAGACAAACATATATCTTGGGAAGAAAAAGCTTTTATGGTACTCTGTGAAGTTTGCATGTTGATTTTCATCTGCGTTATCCGGTCCTTCTTACATTACGAGAGGTGTGTGTTAGATTAGTTTGTTACTCTAAACTGGTGTAATATAAGTGAAGGGGTGAGTCTTGCAATGAACTGAGTCTTTGTGTTTGTTAATAGGAGGTGGGAGTCTTTTACAGCACATGAAAGTAAGGAAAGGTGGCAGGCAATCACCCATATGCAGGAGGTACTTTCATCGAGAGGCAAACAACACCAGCAGAGTATGGAGATGTTTATTTATCCCTTTATCTGTTGTGACCTTGTAAGGATAATAAAGCTTTCTTTAAGCTTTAAGAGATTTTACAAATTCAGGCAAAATCAGTAAGACTACTACTTTATAATTATCTGTCTATCTGGGTGGATAGTTAAATATATACATGATGCAGGTCAACTGTGGTTTATCACTTATCATTTACATAATAAAGCTGTAAATAACATTAAAAAATATTGGATAAATCGGGCATGAGCCTTGTCCAGGGCTATTTCCTGTCTTGTGCCCAATGCGGCTTTGAAAGGCTCCTGCCTCCTGTGACCCTCATATGGATCAAGCAGATTAGAGTGTGATTAGAATGGTGATGATATTTGATATCTTTTTAAATTGGGTTCTTAACAGTCAATTTTTTTTTTTTGTTTTTTCTATTTGACAATCTGAGTGTTCTCTTGAGGCACTTCTGTAACAAACACCAGAAGACTACACTCTATGTATTGCAATTCAGACAGCGCTTTCTGTGTTTAAGCAGTGAAACTGTAAATGTCATTGGTTAAGTAGACATTTTTTAAGATTTTATTTCACATTGTTTGTCTTTTACTGAATTATCCACTTTGTTCTGGAGTGCAGCCCGCTTTGCTGCTGAAACGCTAACTAGCACACATATCAGACATTCAGGTGACATATCTTCTAAAATCATGCTATAGGTTACTCTGCAGAATTGACTGATTGTAGCCTCTTCTCATATAGACAGTAAGATTTGCTTGTGTTCACCATAATATGAAGAAAGAAAAATTCCCTGGGATTTGTGTTATTTCGGCGTGCTTCAGACAAAGGGGAATTGCATTGCTTAGCAACCAGGTGCTAACTTCCAAACAGGCAATCCTACTGATTTTAATGAGGCGGTCCAGCTCCAGATCAAGAGAATTCCTCTGGTTTATCGGAAAATGTTGTATTCAAGTTCAAATTTGTTACCATAATTTTTTATTATGATGCTAGAGAAGAGGCTGACTAAAATGGCATGTATTAAATACAAAGCTCAAGTTATAGCTCAAAATATTGTAACAGATGGTTCAACTGTCTTTATCATTCTGGCCAATTTATTTCAACTATTTCTCTTGCAAAGTATAACATTTTCCATTTGGTAAAATTATTCATTATTATTAATAAATTCCTTAATTAATAACTTGCATTCCATCCTGGACTAGATCCTGCCTTGTGCCTGCTTCTTATATAAACCCTGAAGTGGGCAGCGTGAGCTTCATAATCAAAGGATGGACAAAATTTGATTGCCCCATATGATACCTGAAACTATGTTTGGATAATATTAATAAAAAAAACAAATATTCCTCACATTTGAAATAGTGTAATATGACATAATAAACACTGTAGAAAAAAGAGATCATGCAGCATGAAAGCCTGATTACTGGTTGTATGCTTAATTACTTGATCGTTTCAGCTTGACTTGAGCTGCTGTAATTTTTATTTTCTGTGTACAAGCATCTTTTTTAACAGAACTGGTATCTAAATCCCAGCTGTTGTACATAGAGCTAAAATGATTTTTAGCCTGTAGCTTTTTAATTTAAATAAAAAAGCCACAATCCACAAAGACCAGTCAGCTTTTAACAGCAGGGTAATGGATGCCCTCAAGGAACTAACAGCAGGTATTTTCAGGGACACAAAAATGTCATATTCTTCTAATAATGGTGGCATTGTGGAGCGGTGTTAGACCTTTCTGCCTCAGAGCACTTTCACCCCAGCTTTGATTGTCGGCTAGGGTGCCTTCTGTGCGCAGTTTGCGTATTCTCCATGCTTCTGTGGTTTCCCTCTGTGGATTCTGCAGCTCAGTGGGATGCTGTGAGTTTTAGTAGTGACCTTTAATATGCGAATCTCAACCATAAATACCTCTCCTTCTCTGATCTGATGTTCCTTCCAAGGTAATGTCCCTTTTGTTCCTGCACTATGAGACCCTCATACAGGAATAGAAAGGGTTGAGTATTTGGCATAAAAATAAAATGCACAAATACACAATGCAGAGAATGGATAAACACACTCTTTGGGGCAACTGTTTTGGCACATAGTAGGCTAACACTCTCACCTTCTTTAAACCGAACATCCATTTATCACTTCATGTTAATGTAGACCAAATATTTCTCAACAACTAAAGTGGGTCACGAGTTGCTATTGTTTACAAAGGTACTGGGTCTCAGTGGGTTGTGACACAAAACAGGATGGGAAACACTGATTTAGACCATGTGCACTAAGACAGCTGTTGTAATAAAAGGAAAACCAGCTTAGTTGTTTATTTTATGTACATCATGTTCTGTGAAAGGCAACATACAGTTTTCAGTCTTCAGGGGTACAGGATTTAATACCCAGCCCAATCACCATTTCTTTCCAGTTTCTATGATGGTTTCTATAAATACATCCAATTTCCTCCTCTATTTCCAAACATGAACATGTCCTGTGTGTCAATTATTATTCTGTTGCAAGTTCAAACATCTTAGTTCCTCATGGAGTTTAAGGAGTTTGTGAAAGGTTCTCAGGCCCAGTCCTTGAGTCTGCTCTGGGTGCATTCTCTTGATCCTCCCAATTCCAGTTTTTAACTAAACTTCTATTTTAAACACATAAGCTGTTATCTGTATTTTCTACCTTTTTAAAAATCATTTTACATATTTCATCAGGGCTATTTAACAAGTACTGTTATACTCATATTTAATGATGTCTTAATTCTCCTAATCTTGCTTGGTCAAGTTTTGCATTAGCATTTAGTTTCCAGTGTTTTGCTTTCTTAAATTATTACTTGCTAATAAGCACAGGTTCATATGGTAATAAAATAACTGCTACTGTTTAGAATTCGTTCTTATTTCGAATGAGTTTTGATTTGCTTTATGTTGTCCCTATTTGAATATAATTAAATGAATAAACTCCAAACATAAATTTGAATAAATGTTGTGGAAAAAAAATATGCTTGCATATCACAAGCTAAAGTTTTATATATTTGAAAATGTCTTACAAAACCTAATTAGATAGATAAATAAAAAAGCGAGAACTGGAATAAGATAGATAGATAGATAGATAGATAGATAGATAGATAGATAGATAGATAGATAGATAGATAGATAGATAGAACAGCAACAACAATTACATTTATTTATATAAAAATTTATATATAAAAACTCCAGACGGCTGGAGAGAAAAAAGTAAAATCTGCAGGGGTTCCAGACCATGAGACCGCCCAGCCCCCTCTGGGCATAGATAGATAGATAGATGGCTGGGGGTGGTACCCAGCTGGGACACCCGGAAGGACCGGAGGAGGGATTACTCCTCCTCTAAACCATGTGGGGGCGACCACCCTGGTGGCTTTGGGGACCATGGGAGAGAAGCATGGAAGCTCAACCCTATAGGGGCCCGTGGTCACCGCCAGGGGGCGCCCAGATGCCTGAGGAGCCCTGGCCTTCAGCACTTCCACCACACCCAGAAGTGCTGGGGGGAAAAAGACTAGGGACACCCGGAGTGTTTCCGGGTGCACAGCTGGCACTTCCGCCACACCAGGGAGTGCCTGCAGGAGCTCATTGGAAGGCACGTAATAATAATAATAATAATAATAATAATAATTATTCATTACATTTATATAGCGCTTTTCTCAGTACTCAAAGCGCTATCCACACAGGGAGGAACCGGGAAGCGAACCCACAATCTTCCACAGTCTAATCACTGCAGCACTACCACTCCCTCCATTTGATAGCTGGAGTTGGGTGGAAGAAGGACAGAGCTCGGAGGAGAGGAGTGGAGGCGGACCTGAAGAAAGGCGTTGGAAAAGGCCTGGACTTAAAGGTGATTGGTCCTGGGGCACTGGGTTGTGTGTGCTTAGACATTGTAAATCATAATAATGTTTAATAAACATGTGTGTGGTGGGCAAAACATCAGTGTCTGCCTATCTGTGTCTGGGCTGCTTTCACAATAGATAGATAGATAGATAGATAGATAGATAGATAGATAGATAGATAGATAGATAGATAGATAGATAGATAGA